>OX411307.1:25863098-26463098 GCA_948150685.1 Rhaphigaster nebulosa | reverse complement strand
GAAAATTCTGAAAATGAGTAATGGCAGATTTCCAAAAATTTGTTTTAACAAATTGAAGGAAACATGCAATGAGAACAAAAATGTTCAGAAATACAATTTGCTGAATCAGTTATTCACTCTATTGTGCTGTGTGAATAAACAGTCAATCTTGGAATTAGAGGACCCTGGTGTGTTTCAGACTGAAATGGACGAAACACTAAGACTATTTAAAAGCTACATGGAGGAGGGAGATAAACAAAAACTGATCTCCCCTAAATACAGTCCATGATATCCTCTCATGTATTCAGAAAGTGATAAGCCTCAGCCATATCTAGCACTAAATTCCCAGTTTCCTATGACTAAAACACTAGTGCAAATCAGATTATTCGGCAACTATATAATTAAACTAACATTTAATAATATCTATTACTATTTCAAACCGAAAGAAAACTGCTCTATCTGCAATTTAAATGAGCCTGAGGATCTTTTCCATATTTTCGTCCGGTGCCCGATCTATACACCTTTCCGTCATCACTACCTGCCTCATTCCGTAAATATGAACAAACCAAATTATGTAGAATTATTTAGAATTGGCAATAGCGATCTCCTTATGAACCTGTTTTACTACGTTAAGCAATGTTGTAGATTGAAATCGTTTATTGTCAATGAATGATTTTGTTGATTTGTTGATCTTTTAGCGGGTCTCTTTTCATGTATCATATATTATTTATTAGTGTATTTAAGCTGCTTGAAAGTATTTATTTATGCATTGTTTATACTATAGTAATATTTTATTTTTATATTGTTATATGTTGTATTATATTATTATATCTCTATATACTTAAGCTTGCACGTATTTTTAGATGACGTTGACATAGCAACGTAGTCAAATAATATTTCTGACTTTTATAAATATTTTTACAAAATTAGTATAGCAAATCATTATGGTTATTGTAGCCATCATCATTGTCTATTGCCATCATCAACTCTATTTGGGGTTTAACCCGAAAGCAAATAAAAATATTCATTCATTCATACTTATGCATTGTTCTTCTTTTTTCTTCAAGTCCTTTGGTTTTTAAGGTGCCAATATGCTTTTTTACGTATATGTATTTTCTTCAATTTTCAAAGAAGCATCAGTCAATTTTTACAGATATCAAAACAATCAGACTTTCTCTGTATTACCTATTTATTTATTCTTGGACATTCTGAGGTTTCGGGATCGCAAATCCTATCTTCAGACCTCACTGTTCTTTTTTGTGTTGAGTTCCTCTTCATATTCATAATAGTAGAGCGTATGTAAAAAATGACTTATTTTCAACAAAAAGTTTATATTTTTATTTTTTTAATATAATACAGAATTAATATTCAAAATATAGCCCATTGTGATCCACTGTTTCCAACCATCTTTCAGCCAGATGTTCGATGCCAAGCTGGTGCCACTCCTTGGGTCGAAAAACTCTTGCAGCGCAATTTCAGCCTCTGGAAAATTATTAAATTTTTTGTCCTGTAGAAAGTGGGCCATGGAACGAAATAAGTGATAATCTGATGGAGCGAGGTCTGGAATATACTGTGGGTGTGGCATAAGTTTGATCCCCTGAAGATTGTTCAACTTTTTTTAAGTCCGATTGGAAGTTTTTGGCCAAGCGTTATCCTGCTGGAATAGAACACCTCTACGGTTAACCCAGCTTGCGCAATTTCCTTCAATATCGGTGAGTCTCTGCTTTATTAAATCTCTTTTTGCTGATCGAAGTGTGTTATTAGCAGCTTTTTGTGCTGAATCATACTTGTCCCGAGATTCCTTGTCTTTCTTGCTAAGATGGGTCATTTTTCTTTCCTTCTTTCATCCACCATCTTTTGGCATTCATCTGAGAATCATTTCTTAACTTTCCATTTTTCCCGAGTACCGATTACTTTTTGAGCTACCTCTTTTATTCAATTTTCCATTTCTCCCCTGTGTTTATCTATGGAAAATCTATCAAGGTCAAGGGATTCAAATCTTCTTTTGAGATCAAGTTTGATTGTGTCTCAGGATCTTTTAATTTATTGACTTCATATTTTGCCCTCAGTTTTTTGGATTCTCTTAAGTGTTTGGTTGAATTTTATACGGATCATGGCATGGTCCGATTTGATATCTGCTCCTGGAAAGTTCCGAACGTCTTGTATTGAGCTTCTGTGTCTATCTGGTTCTTCCATCTCTCTCCTGGGCTGGTCTATGAGTACTTATGGATGTTTCTTTGTGGGAAAGTCGTGCTGCTCACAACCAGATTCTTTGCAGCTGCAAAATTTATACATCGCACACCATTATTGCAGCTTATATCACGTAAGCTATTTGCTCCAATTTTGTCGGCCGAAACTGGGTTTCTCTTCCAATTTTGGCATTGAAGTCCTTTACCCCCATCACTATTTTTCCGTCATGTTTTTGGATTTGATCATGGACGTTTTCTAGTAGGTCGTAGAACTCTTCCTTCTTTTCTTCGTCCTCGTCTTCCAAAGCTGCATTCACGTTGATGATCGAGATGTTAAACCATCGACCTCTTATCCTTAGCAAACTAATGCGGTCATTGACAGGCGTGAAGCTCAGGACTGACTCTCTCATTTCGGGCTTATAATGAAGGCCGCCGATTCCATTCCGTTCATTCCTTCCGCTGTAGAATGGAACACAATGTATCCATTTATGGTCAACTCGCCAAATAAATCCTAACTATTTACTTAAAGGAAGAAGTTGGTCAGGGGGTGCGGTCAAAGAGTTACACTTTTATAAGTAAACTTATATATTATATTATAAGCACAAAATTATACTATTATACTACAATATTATACTATTATATTATAGGCACAAAATATATAAGTTTACTTATAAAAGTGTAACTCTATGACCGCACCCCCGACCAACTTCTCCTTTTAAATATACATATACGGTCAACAAAAACTCCCTCCTAACTATTTATATTGAAATGTATCAGTTTGAAAACTACGAATTTCTTGAGAACGCCTTAATGGCATTACATTTTTGATGAATCAAAACATTGAAAATTGCATTTACTACATTTTAAAATCTGTTCATATTTGCGATTGAATGAACGGTTTTGCAGATAATTACATAAATGGGAGGAAATCCGTATATACGTCTGTGAAAACCTGGGCATTAGCGACGTGGTCTACTCACTTCTTTTTGGCTTCACTTTCTCTTTGAGCAAGAATAGAGCAGGGGTGACCAACCGTTTCCATAGCAAGCGCCAATTTTTTCAAAGAAGAGTTCAGATGCACCAAATGATTCCAGTAATTTTTATACCTTCTTACGTTCATGGTTAGGGGTTGGAAAATAGAGATAAAGTTAGAATATCTGCGCCGCTTAGAGGAGAAAACGTAATCACGCAATTAATTTAATTATTATATGCCAGTTTGTTAAAGCACCAACCAACAATAAGTCAAAAATGTTCTCTTTTTACGAGAGGGTAATCGCTTCACTGTGGACCAGGTCTTAACTCTGCGGCAAGTGCTAGAGAAGGGCAAGGAATTCAATATCCGAACCCATCATTTATTCATCGACTTTATAGCTCAGATCAGGAAGAGATTTATATTGCCCATGAAGAACTCGAAATACCCAAAAATCTCTCGAGGATGTGTCGGGTTACGAGGGAGGTAGTAGAGTGCTATGCAAGGATCCAAGCTGAAAATCCGAACCACTTTTCTCGGGTAAGTGTGTCCGCCAAGAAGATGCGTTGGCCTGCCTTCTTCTTAATATCGGCCTTGAGAAAGTCATCAGGAGCTGACTAAATATTATACCATCCAAAAATTCAGTTGGGTGGAACAATATTTAATCGGATATGCCGACGATATTGATATCATGGGACGATCATTTCAGGCTGTTTCTGAAGCGTTCCTTGTCCTCGCTGAAGCCGCTTGGAAAATGGGTCTGATAATAAACAAGACAAAAACGAAGAACATGGAATCCGGAGAACAAGCAGTACATGGCGAGGAAATCAGAGTTGGAGACCTCGGTTGTCAAGTGGGTGTAGAAAATGAAGTATCCATGGAAATCAGGGCTCGTATCAGCATATCCATGGTCTACGTTATCATTTCCGTAGTAACCTGCTTCCGGAAGCAATGAAGATACAGCTTAGTCCGCCCAGTCCTGAGACTTGAACACTGACAAATCGGATGGATCGTCTTTACTAATTCACGGGAGGAAGATTCTCCGATCGATTTATGGCGGAATCATGCAAGGTCAAGAATGGCGTCGAAGGAACCCGACATTGCGAGATTCATCCAACTTAGAAGGCTAAGGTGAACTGGACACCTGGCGAGGTTGGATGAAGATTCCATCCCAAAGAATATTCTTCTAGAAGAGATTCATGGAACCAGTCGTAAAAGAAGACCCAAAATGCTCTGGCAAGATGGTATCGCACAGGATGCCCGGGCAATGCTTGGGGTGCGTAATTGGATGGTAGCTGCACAGGACCGGGAAACATGGCGTAGGCTGTTTCAGGAGGCCTTGACTCAACAATGAGTTGTTGCGCCGTTGATAGATAGGAGCCCTGGCCCTGGGATATGTTTAATAATTTTTTTAATAGAAGTAGATTCGATTCTATGGTCAAAACCAATTGTATAAAAATACATATCGGCACAAAGCGCCATTTGTAATCATTAAATTCTCCACGGTTAGAGCATGCGTCACGGTTTGGCCACCCCCTACCCAACCGCTGTATTTATTTTTATTTATATTTTATTTTTCAAATAGAGTCTTAATATTACGAGTATTTTGTAAGAAACAGTCTTCTTTCTTGTTAAGCTTTAACTGATGAACTAAGGCTTTATTGAAAGAATCAAATGTTTAAAAACAAGCTTACTTAATCCTTCACAGGAGAGTGTTAGTTATTGGTAAATGTTGAATAGGTTTAAAGTACGTATTTACATTCCTTGATAAGCATTTGATAAATTGGTCGCTTTTTTTATCCATCCCATTAATTTATACAATTATCATTTCTAGGAACACACAGAATTGACCCCTCTTGTCTGAAACTTAGACTCTCTGATATTTTATATTACTCTTTTGATATTTTATTATACTCTCTGATATTTTTCAAACAGTTTTCAAATATTAAGTAATTTTTCTCAATTTACAATTTTTTGTAAGACTTAGACAAGAGGAGCCAATGATGTCTGTCCCAAGAAATGGCTTTATTAACTGACTATATAATAGTTTATATTACCATAAATATGACGGTTTTTATTAGCATGACACTAAAAATAACAATGAGGCCTCAAGATGGAATTTGCAATCCCGAAATTCCAGGATGTAATGATAAAGAATAAATAAATGATGCAGAAGAATTCTGGGTTGCTTTAATTGATACTGGTAATACCTTTCTGCATTATTGTATTGCATAACTCTAAACTTGTTCAGACAAAAAAAAAAGTACAAAATGAGCGACCAAAGATGTATTCACCCTTTAATAATTTGAAACTGATATAAATGAAATTTAAAGCATTCTGTACATATTTAAAATAATGAACTTGATGAAGATCAAGCACATATAAGTGGCAAAGTAAGGGAAGTTACGTTTTACTGGTTTTCACATTAAAAAAATAGTAATAATAAAATTAAAAAAAAAAGTAAATGTTAAGTACTTACTGATACACCCTATAAATGGATCTAATAGGTAAATTCATGGATAACATTTTATTTTTAATGCCTATTCTAAAAACTGATAAGAAAAATAACAGAAACAAAAAATGTTTTTCAAACAGCTAGATACCAGTTGTGAAATACCAGTACTTTCTCTCAATTTACAAAAATATTTAACTCTTATAAGTATACAATATATAATAACTATTATACGTTCCATGCAGGACAGGGTAACTACTTATCAGTGGTGTACCTAGACTGGGAAGGGCGGATTTATTTTTGAGGCTCCACCAAAAAAAATCCCAGCAATATTTAACTTTTTCTAATTACAGCTAGCCTTTATTTGCCTTAATCAGAGTGTATTTTTTTTTTGCGATAATTAAGTAATTTTTTGTAATTAAATTTGCTATATCATCAATTCCCTGTTGTGGGCCCCCTTAGTAAGTGGACCAACCCCACTGTACCCCCCTAGGTACGCCACTGCTGCATATTGTTATTCCAGTTTCAAAGTTCTACTTAATCCAATTGAATTTAAATCTGATTGATTTATAAATATTTTATTCTATAAACTAATATCTAAATATTAAGAGACATAGGACAGAATAAAATTTAAAAATTATAAGCTGAATAGACTCATGCTAAATAAATTTATAATAACAGAGTTGAATCTATATTTTAAAAGCTTAAAAAAAAAGTTACCTAATGCATGCGGAATACAATCACAGATTAAAACATTATTTTTTTCAAGTTTTAAACAATAATGCAGGTAATTGTAATGCATTACCCCAATAAATTATTCATTTTATTATAAAACTTCTAGCATTTAGAAAATTATTTTCCAATTTATTTCATAATTGCAGACCAATTCTAACAGTCAATATATATCATGACTAATTTAATAAGCAATGTTTGTAATATATTCATAGCATAAGAAATTCATTTAAAAATTTGGGAAGAACCTTTCCAGCATTCATTTGGATTAAAAGTTATTGAAAATGATTTAATTAGTAACCAACACCATAGTAATCTAGACCATACTTGTGATTTATCAATAATTATTGAGAAAAGAACCTTACACCAAAGAAATGTAAAGAAAATCTAACCTGATAAGGACGCAGAGGTAAAGAGTGAGTTTCTTTCTGTGATTGGCTTAATCACAGCTCTATTTGAACTGAGCATTGCTGGAGCGCTTGACATTAGATCCCATTGTCTTAATTTTTCTCTATCAATTTCGAATGAACTATTTGTTCCATCTGCAACCTCTTTAATTTTCACATTTTCAGGATTATTATTTATTTGATTATCATCTAAAGTGATTTTCCTTTTTAATTCATGTTTTCTGAAATTACTATGAATCATATCAGGTTTAGTTTTCGAGTCATTTTTTAAAAAATCAATATTAATAATAGTATGATTATCTTTGGCCAATGTGTGTCTATTTTCATCAAGATTACTAGGGATATTCAAGTTACCACAGGCTTCTTCAGCATTATTATGAGAGGATATCATTGAAGTTTGTGGACCATCTTTTCTATCCAAGTCTTCTAATGAACGTGTGTGTCTTATACTAACTTTTCTTAAACTTTCTCTCCATAAAGAATCTTCTTCCCATATATCTGGTGTAGTAGAAGATTTACTACGCAACCTATTGACATTTTCTCTGCATTTCCAATTGTTCCTCAAGCAATTCTTATGTGATTGAGTTTTTATCAGTCTGACAATAGAATTTTTCTGAAAAAGATGTGTTTCTTGGTTTTTGATTGAACAGTCATGGTCATTTAAAAGTCCTTCCAACGATCTTGACCTGTGCGGTGTTAGTGCTTCACTAGTTTCTCTAGATTGTTTCTGAGGATGAGTTTTAATATGATTCATATTACAAATACTGTCAAAAGAATTAGGAGTTTTTGAACAGAATTTCATGTCTGCATGTTTGTCAGGTTCTTCTATATTACTACTGTCATCTACCATGCAGTAACCATCTTTGTAAATTTCATTTGTTGAATTTTTATAATTTAGTAAACCACAGTCACTCAATGAATGGTAACATACATTTTTTTCATTGGAAAAGGGGGCTGGAGCATTTTCATTAACATCGTTTATGAGTGGTTCTTTCCATTTACCTTTTTCATAATCACTGAAATTTTTTGTATCTATTTTAAGTAAGTCTGAATAGTAATAAGGAGCACTATTATGTTCAACATTAGGATTGGAAAATGCATTCACAATGTTGAATGTTGAAGAATATTTGTCTTTACTTGGATCATCAACTGAAGTGCTGTCTTTCTCTAATATTTTATTGCAATCATGTATTTCGGTGTCTGGTCTCCTCAGATTTTCATATTGATTCATTAAACAGAACTTATTTACATCATTTTTTTGTGCAGATTCTCCAAAGTTACTGCTGTATATAAACTCTGTTTGATTTAATCTATTATCCTTGAACCTAAAATCATTTAAACTCTCACAATCAAAAATATCAATGGATATATCATCTCTACTAGTAGAAAAGAAATTATTATATTTTTTATCTTTATCTTTATAAATTTTTAAACTAAAAAGATTGCTTGGTTCGATGCTTTCATTTTCTTCACTATAAATACCTTTAATTCTTGCATTTTCAGAATCTTCAATTATATCTACTTCTGGTGAGGGCATAATAAAATTAAAATCTTGCAAACTATTCAGTATATCAGCTGACAAAGGGCGTCTCTTCAACCTCTGTTCCCTTTTCTCATAATCAACAGATTCCTCTGAACTGGCTTCATATAAATTAGCATTTGAATTCCTGATGATTTTTTTAAGTTTATAAGATGATCTCAATTCTTTCACCGTTGATTCATTGAAAATTTCATTTGAGTAATCATTTGTAGTTTCATTTTTTAATTGCACTAAATGGGTATTATCTTTATTTATTGTTGTAGAATCAATTGAGATGTCTAAATCATCTAAGGGTGGTGAGCTTGCAGGTATAGGAGGTGGTGAAACAAGATCACTATCTGATGAATCTGGATGCTCAGAATTAATAGCTATAATAGTCCTATCTCCCAAACTGCCACCAAGGTAATAAGATGCTGGTCTGAATGTATCAGAGAGACTAAAACGAGGATGTCTTGGAGCATCCAATGAGTCCAGATCTTTGGATGCTTCGTCGTCAGCATCTGAACTATCTGATCTTCCAGAACCTTGATTTAATGATGGTGTTGTAGTATTTAATATATCTGGTAATGATGGCCTTGAATTTACTGTATTTTGATTAATATTTTCTTTTGAACTGTTTTGATTAAAGTCAAGATTATCAATATTCTTCTCATTAATAATTGAAAACGAGGTCTTATGATCTCTCTTATCCTTTAATGCTGCCACTTCCATGTACACAGGCTCTTGCGATAGGTTTGCATTGTAAATAAATTCATATTGAGCGTCTTTGTTTTTTCCTATTTCACAGTATCGTGGAGTTTCTGAAACTGTTGTATAGGAACACTGGTTATCAGCATTAGGGCTTGTATGATGAAAAGAATTAGATGTAAAACAAGAACCAGAAGGACCATTTTGAGTCATTTCAACATAAGGACTTTCTTCAGTTGAGCTAAGCAGGTTCTCTATGATTAATGTGTGTGAAGCAGAATTACTTCTTGAATGAACTAGTTCATTTTTAGATGTCTTTTTTCTAGGAGTCATCGGCATGTAATTTTCTTCTTGGATATCTGAATTAACATCTGTTGATGTTGAAAGATTTTTTTCATGACATATCTGAAAACATGCATTACTATCTAAGTCTTTTTTAATGATACCTAACTCAACTACAGAAACATTATTATTGAGGTGGGAGGTTTTATCTCGGTCATCTAAACTCGGACTAGTAAGCTGTGAATTTACAGATTCATAATTAGAAGCAATGAAGTTTTTTTCATTGGCTAAGACAGCTGCTACTTCTTCGTCGCGTTCATCATCACTTGATATTGCAGGTTTCTCCAGATGTTCTCGATTGAAAATATGTTTTTCTTCTACATCACTAGATGTGTCATAAAGGAGGGCTTCTGAGTCACTTTGGACTTGCCTTTTTTCAAAATTGTCATGAAATTTAACTGAACTAGAAACAGCTTCTTTTGACAATGATTTAGAAGTTTCTTTGCGGTAACTCCTTAATGAATTACCTTTATTTATAATTCCACCTTTACTAAATTTCTTTTGACTCTTGTTATTTATTTTTTGCCATGGGCTATTTTCTTTTTTATTGAAAACATTATTGTTACTAAAATTATTAGATGAATCATTGTTTTTATCATTTTGAATGTTGTTTTCTGAAGAGAATGATGGTATTATTGTAGCACTGTACAGATTTTCTTGAAGAATATTTTTGGTTTGAGAGGAACTAGGTTTCCTTAACCTACTTTTAAAATTACTGTGAATTACACTGCTTGGAACAGATGAATATTCTTCATGCTCAGCAGTAATATAATGGTATGAAAATTCTTTTATTACTCTTGATTCATCTAATTTCATTCCCCATTCTTCATCTTTTTCAGTTTGAACAATACTCAGTTTAGTTCCTAGCTTCTTTTTGTCTCCTTTTTTACTGAATTCTTCATTTGTAAGTGAATTAGAGACATATTTCTTTTTGAGTGCATCCATTTCATTAGAGTTTATGTTATTATTTCTAGGATAATTATTATCATTACTGAAAATAATATACTTTGCTTTTACGCTTGAACTACTTTTTTCTTCTGAATACTCATGGTCATTTATTCTGTTATTGCTCGTGGTCTCCACCGTATCTGAATGTATGCTCATCCTTTTCATCTCACCAAGTAATGTATTATTTATTTCAGAATTTATCATTCTTTTTTCCAATGCATTATTATTTTTTAGATTTAAAGTCAGATTTTCTTGCTTTGATTCACTTTCTTCAAACCCTAATAACAGAAAAACATTTTTGCTTTTGTATACTTTAATTTTGGAAACCCAACAAGTTAAAATATTTATAAAGAAACTCATTTCTAGCAATTAAGCTATTTTATTTCATTGTTCATGATAAATAGACAATAAAATAAATTTCCTTTAGTTATATTAATGTTCATCTATTTATAATTCGAAACATTTAATCTATTCAGAAATTAAGTGAATGGATTTTTTTAAAGAATCAATTAAGAAAAATGAATAATTTTAAGGTATGATATTAATAAATTCAAAATCAATAAGACTTTATCATTTAAATGTGATTCTAACCATAAAGAGCATGGAAAGATAAAAACATGGGCAATAATGACATATTTCAGTCATGAAATCAGAATCGTAAGTCATATAATTTTAGCTGGATTTAAGCTGCAAAAACATCTAAATCTTGTAGCTAAACTAAGTAATTTTAAATAAATCAAGAAATTTTAAAGTAAAGCAAAATAATACTTGGTCTACTGTTATATGAATTGGTTACTTGCACAGTTTATGAAGGATGAAATAGGGTTTTTACCATGGAAAAGCTTTCAGTTTCAGCAACTCCTAAAATTTGTGATGCATAGCATGTCACTGTTCAAGCAAAACAAATTAATTCATTATCTAGAAGTTTATTTAAGGCATTATATGATTCAGTGTAATAAAAAAATTAATTTTGATATTTTTAAATGATAAAAAAAAGATAATGATCAAACATTGATAACTGACAATGATAAAAAGACCAATTTTCTAATAGATCCCACCTCTGTTTGTATACATTACTTAAAGAGATCGATGGAGACTTGTAATAGCTATTAATATACTTTATAGAACAATAATCCTATAAAACTATTATAGCTTTTGTAAAACTACTAATGTAATACAAAAATAATAGTTTGAAACTCCCAAGAAGTTGTATATGTTCAGCATGATCTTTATCCATAAAAATAACTGGATAACCCCCCCTCTCCCTGATCCCATTGGCATAAAAAAATTACCATATACAGTTATCTCTAGGAGAGTTATACGGGGACTGCCTAGTATTCCATGGCAGTATAATCGAAAGGGTCTTAGAGTTTAGGAGATCAACACTAGGATTTGGAAAAACTAGCCCTGAGGAAGTTTGTAGAGACACATGTTGTTCAGAATTGGTGCACTGAAACGTGCTTATCGGTGAACCTAACAAAGGTAGAGTTGATTCTTATTAACAAGAAATGGAAGTTAAATGTCTTTAGGACTGCAACCTTCTTTGGATCAACTACAATTAAGACAAAAGGCTAAATTTTTAGCAACAACTATATACTAGAAATCAAACAAAAGGCAATAGTAACCTTTTGGAAAGTAAAAAGAGCTGTAGGTGTGATCTGAGGTTTTGACCCAAAAATTATGCACTGGGAATGTACAGTTATCATAGGACCAATAATACAATGCAGGCACTCAGCCAGCTATAATAAATATTCTGCATCTCAGGAGTGGTCCACACCACACTCACTACGAAGTGTTATTTTTGCTTACACCGCTGCACCTATATCTAAAAGTAGTAGTGGTCCTAACATATTTCATAAATACAGGCCATGGATGGGCTAGGAGCAGGACTACTGTGTGCCACTTCACAATATGGTCAATATGGTGGAAAGGGAGCTACTGATCCTGCAACATTGGTCTCCACCACTTGATGCTAGGCTCTAAGTTAAGTTGTACTCTGGGACACAGAATCGTCCCAAGATTTAATAGTGACTCCAAGAAATAATCTGATCTTTACACATATGGAACATGTAAAGATTCAACCTGTTTGATGGATACAGGAGTCTATCATTTTACAACTTTTCTCTAGAAAATTCCATATTTATAAGATGAAATTAATTCAAAATGTTTAATTATAAGAGTAATGCATATAAATGGGGGGAGTTTAATAACAAAAAAAATGTACAAAACGGATTTTCTTAACTTTTTTTTCTCTCCTAGATCCACTCTAATGCAGAAAACACTTGAATTTACTTCTGTCTCCTGAAAAACCTTTTTTAAAATGATACCTTACCTCAAACTATCTTCTATATGCCATCTACTGTCAGGAAAATGCACTTAAAGCAGAAGGGAATGTATATGGATGACCCAACAGCCATCTTTGGTTATATTTTTGTAAAACAAATTCAAAAATATTATTTTATTAAGAGGATAACACTTTGAACAAATAATTTCGTGGTTTAGGACAGGATAATGTAGTATGTGGTGTTTGGAGTATTCTGTTTAAATTTCTTCAATAAGGAATACTTCCTATGTGATTTATAGCATGGAACAAACAGATATGCTCGAAATAAAAAAGCTAGTACTTAAATTTTTATAATATAGTATCAAGGTTGGCAGACATTTTCATCGGACAAAAATTTAAAATTATATGAGATCTCAAATATGTACTAATAGATTTTGTACCTTTTTAGTTATTCTTACTTCATTTTTAATTTTTGTTTTATCTTATTAGTATTAAAAGTTTATATGGTTTTTACTTAAAGGCGTAAACACTCAGGCCAACTATACCTATTTCTTATGCTAGAAGTTACTGCATTATGACTTGTAATTTTAATTTTTATTTATTTATTTCCTTTTTTTTTTAATCTGTTAACTCGTGTGTTCTTATTTCATCTAGACTCTGAAGCCCACCTATCACTATTTGTAGTCGTTATTCTAAAGGGACTTGTCCCAGAATAAATAAAGAGTTTATTATTATTATTATATAGAGAATTTAGAAATTAATTTAGGTAATTATTCCACTGTCTTTCAGTCAGAGATGGTTGCTATACTGATTTCAGTTACATGTCCAGAAGAAATCAGCTGTAACAGAAAGGGCGCTACTATCTACTCAGATAGCTAATACACTATACATGAGGAATCCATGACCAATGATGGTGTCACTACGAATCAAATGGACCACGTTCTTATGAGTGCCAGATATATCTCGAGTCTAATAGACTATCGTGTTTTCCGAGGCGCTAACGCAGATTCGAACCATTTTCTTGCTGTTGCTAGCATAAGGGCCAGGATCTCCGTGATTAAGAAATTCCGAGGGGTGCGTCAAAGAAAGTACTGCGTTGGCAAGCTGAAGGGGTCCTTTGTCGAACTGGGTCAGACATACGGATGAAATTCTCCGCTAGCATGGATGAGAGGGTAAGAGTGCTGGGAGATCCTGAAGACCTAAATGATCATTGGAATGGATGTAAAGATATGATGGCGAGTGTGACCCAGGAAGTACTAAGACAGGAAGAACTTACAAGGAACGCGCCATAGTTCGATGAAGAATGCCAAGTTGTTAATGAGAAAAAGAATCTGGCTTACACACTTATGTTCCAACGACGTCACACTTGGGGAGCGGTTGCGGAATACCGCACAAAGAGAAGTGAGGAAAAACGCTTGTTAAGGCGGGAGAAAAGAGCTTCAGGAAACCTGTCTGAAAGAGGTAAGAAAGTTCTTCCAGCAAGTAAATGCTGGGAGCAAACCCTTCAAGAGTTAACGCCTCCAAAGACCAGTATGGGAATCTACTGATGTAAAAAAAGGAGTTACCGAACAGATGGAAGGACCACTTCAGCTCGCTACTGGGAGGGTACGAGGCGGAGGATAGGGATTATCAAGAAATTCCACTAGGAGATTTGGAGCCATCTGATTTTGAAGAAGTATAGGATGCCTTATGGTCCGTAAATAATAACAAAGCCTCTGGTCTCAACGGATTACCAGCAGAGATATTTAAATTTGGCGGTGACGAGCTGACCAAGCACATGTACGATATTATCACGAAGGTGTGGGAGCTCGAAGAAATCCCAGATGAGTAGAAAGGTAGTATATTATGTCCCATATACAAAAAAGGAGATGTTCTTGAATGTCAAAACTATAGAGGAATCTGCCTTCTTGCAAGCGGTTATAAAATTTTCTCGCGGATATTATACAAGTGGCTGGTACCGTTTACAGAACGCGAGATTGGCGCATATCAAGCAAGCTTTGTAAGGGAAAATCCACTATAGACCACATTTTCTCAATCAGGACCTAACTGGAAAGAGCGAGGGAGCATAAGGAGGGAAGTGAATTGCCAAGTTCGGGTGCAAGGTGATGTGCCCGATAGCTTCCAGACCCATAAGGGACTACGACAGGGGGACTGCCTTACTTTACTGTCTGTTGTTTAACTTGGCCCTTGAAGGTGCCACCAGAAAGTCGAGGATCCAGGAGGGAGGCACTATTTTCAATAGAGGAGCATAGATCCTGGGATTCGCTGATGACCTAGACATCGTTGGAAGAAGCCTTGCTGCAGTAAAAGAAGCATTTATTGACCTCCAGAGAATGGCGGCTAAGGTCCGGCTGATCATTAATGAGGGGAAGACAAAGTACATGAGGACAGATCCCCAAGGTAGAGGAGAACATCCCCAGAGATCAAAGTAGGCCACAGTATTCTTGAGTGAGTGGACGAGTTTGTATACCTTGGAACGCAAGTGAACTCCGACAATGACATGAAGCCAGAAATCCAAACGAGGATTTTAGCCGCCAATAGAAGCTACTTTGAAATGATTAAATGCTTCCGCAGTCGAATCATCACAAGAACCACTAATCTCCGCAAGTATAAGAACTTAATCAGGCCGGTATTTACGTATGGTTCTGAAAGATGGACAATTCCGAAGGCCCAAGAGCAAGCCCTCCTATGTTTTGAAAGACGAATTTTAAGAAGGATCTTCGGAACAGAATGCATCAACGAAGAATGGAGACAGCGCACCAATGCAGATGTCAAAGATATGCATGCCGAAGCTGATATTGTGAAATTCATCAGGATTGGACGGCTGAGATGGGCTGGACATATCGCAAGAATGAGACCTGATGAAACACCCCGGAAGCTTCTTGAAGAACAACTGTATGTAACAAGTAGAGTTGGTAGACCCGAATTGAGGTGGGCCGATGGTGTGGTAGTTGACGCGCGACCCCTCTTAAACGTCCGAAATTGGCGAGAAGCATCACAGAACAGAGAAGACTGGCGGACGAAGCTGCAAGTGGCCCTGACTCTTCAGGTGTTGTTGTGCCAGCGAGGAAGGAAGGAATCCAACTCTCCAGTCTTTGAAGGCGACCTCCATGCTAATAAAGAATTGTAAACAGGCTATAGAGGCTCTTGCTTACCCTAAACACGTGTATTGGTCCCTGGTAACATAGGAATTTTAAACAAGAAACATGACCGGTTGGCTAAACAAGATACTAAATTTCTAATTTTTTGGCAAGAACCTTCATTAGGTACCTTATTAGCATGAAGAAATCCTTGATTGGACTAGGAGAGGAGCAGTCAAGAAATGGAACAAATGTGTGGCCTATGAATGGTTAACCAATTAGCAAAAGAACCCCCCCCCCCCTCTTCTAAGAAACTGTTTGGCCTCAAAAGGAAAGAACTCTGATTGACAATAGGGCTATCAACTGTTCATTGCGGTGTTAAAGACATCTGAAGGTTAGTGGGTTGTTTGACAATGAAATCTGCCACTTACGTGGACACCAGAAACTACCATATAGTCATGTTTCTGCTTCAGTAACCTCTATACGGTCCTAAGATACAGCCTTCTGGACTTAGATAGAATCCAGGTGCATAAGGCTTCCATTATCAAATGGTCGGCCCTCCTTGCTTTCATTGGATGGTGTAGGCTCACAATTGAGGAATAACAGGTTTCCAATTGGTTATTTTAACGTTGGAAAAAAGGACCAATAGGCTCATATCCTAGATTTGTTCCTCCCCACTATTTACAGATAGGCTAATGAGATAGAATAATGAGGGTGAAAATTTTCCGACTTTTCATTCGCTTTTTCTCTTTTATCTCGTGAACGTGTAAATGGATTTTCGCGGTTCGAACGATTTTCCGTCTTTCTAGAGGTAGGCTCAAAGGAAGACGAGGATGAAAATTGTCTGACTTTTCATTCGATTTTCTTCTCTTATACCGTGAACTGTTGAATGGATTTTCGTGATTCGAACTTATTTCCGATTTTTTAGAGGAAGGCTAAAAGAAAATGAGTGTAAAAGTTTTCTATCTTTTCATTCGCTTTACCTCTTGAATCTTATAGACTACAAGGAAAATATTTTTTAGAAATTCAAACATTGGTTAGAAAATTCCAGCCGATTTTTTGGAAAAATTAACTTACACTTTTCTATGATTTGTCTTAGAGTTCATTATTTACTAGATGTGGCCTTTGCTTGTAATTCACAGGTTTGGATGCCGAAATTTTTTAGGATATTAGGCCTTCAAACTGAATGGGCATTGGGAACCATGACATACAATATGGAAGTACGGTTCTATTATTTTTTTCTCAGCTCTCATTCAATATAGAGAAATCATTCTTTCGCATTAACTTAATAGTTTTTGACGCTATTTAAGCTAAAAATAAAAAGGTGACATCAGCACCCGTACCCGGCTTATGAGTGCTCAGCTGCTCGGTAAAATGCATTTCAAAACATTTTTCTTCTGCTAACTTATATTCTTTCATCTGCGTATACACTCTGTAATGCCCGTAAAAACTGAAAATCAGCTGCATTACTACAACTACGATAACTATACCCGCCCGCAATGTATGCTCGCAAATGGAGAAAAGCTAATTCCTAACCGGTATCTGTATTCTTGACTTCATCAGAGGATTATATGAACATATTTTGCATAGATATTCCAAAAATCGAAAGCATCTAAAAAATCAGGATTTTAACAAACTGACTTTGGTATAAAGGACATCCCCACAAACACGGAGATCGCCAAGGAAGGGGTAGGTAATTTGAAAATCCAAAAAGTTTGAAAATTTGAGAACCTAATTCAAACTGCGAAAATTGTAGTAAAACATTTTACTCAAACAGATACAAAAATTGAAAACCCATTACCTCTTAAGTTAAGAAATTGTGATTTTATCAATGCAATGCTGTTTTTGAATAGAAAAAAAAATATTGCCAAGTGTCAACATTCGCTAGAGGTAAGTGAAAAGTTCAAATACAAGAGAGTTAGGGAAAATTAAAATATTTCGTAATATAGTTGGGGAAATTTAAATATTTAATATAGTTGGGAAAACCGGTCAAGATTGTTGGAAAATTTTAGATTTCAACCACTACAATAAATTGTTGCAGGAAAATCTCTGTCTAGGAGGCATGACCAAATACCTAATTGTAAGCTAGCAGATATAATTAGAGATAATCTCCATCTAATTAAATTGAAGTTTATAAAAAATTAAATTTTTTTGCGAATCCTACCTAGCAAAATACATTTTGAAAGCTGTATTATATTCTAGGAGTAAGAGGAAAAGCGAACAAAAAGTCGGAAAATTTTCACACTTGTTTTCCTTTTCGCCTGCCTCTAAAGTCTGAAAATCGTTTGAACCGCAAAAATCCATTCACCCGTTCACGACATATAACGAGATAAGCGAATGGAAAGTCGGAAAATTTTCACACTATTTTTCCTTTTATCCTACCTCTAAATAGTCGAAAAATCGTTTGAACCGTGAAAATTGATTCACTCGTACACGCGACATAAGAGAAAAAGCGAATGAAAACTCGGAAAATTTTCACACTCGTTTTCCTTTTAGCCTATCTCTAAATAGTCTGAAAATCGTTTGAACGGCGAAAATTCATTCTGCTGTTCACGAGATATGAGGAAAGGCGAATGAAAAGTCGGAAAATATTTTAAAATATATAGCGGCCTCCTTTATTACTATCTAATTTAAATGCGGCATCCAATGGTAAAAATGTTCCCCAACTATTTTATATAAACAAATAATATTAATTTATATAATTTTTTTTTTATGAAGATTTGAGCTACCATTGTTATTAAAAGTTTTAATAACATCGGTCAGTTTAGTTTTATTACCTAAAAATATTTTCCTTTAAGTAGATAAACTGATTTCCTACATCAATCTAACTCTGATGTTCAAATTACAGGAAGGATAATAGCTGTATAATAGTGTTATATCTACAGTGTTAACATTATATTACAAACGTTTTAAACATTTGACCTCTATTTCATTGTCTTTAAATGTAGGAGGTTATTTATTGTTTAATGAAACCAAAGTTACCAGCATTTCTCTGTTTTTTCTAATCAACAAAATTACTTCACCCTCGCTTATATCTGTTATAAGATTATAGATCTTATCTCATATCTGTTATAAATCTTATAAGTTTTGTTAAATGGGTATAGTAAATCTTCCTTAATTGTAGATCAATCATTGCTCTCACTAGTCTTTTATACCTGTCTCAGTCCTCGATCACTTGATGACAATTTATGACCTGTTGGTAAGCTAAGTCCTGCTAGAAATCAAGCTGCCTCTTGATATTCAGCCTTCAGGAACATCTGCTTTACCAGCTGTCCTTCCTCCAACCTGACAACTTATTTGATCCATCTGAAATGTGTTGGCTTCACTTCTGATATAACGTTCAATATTTTGCTAAGGGCTTTCAATTCTGTTTCTTCTTATTCTCAATAGTCCTGTTCTAGCATCTTTTACAGACATCAGTATTCTCAAAGCTCTAAGCCTCTTTTGATGGTGCATGGTCAATGCATATTGTAGTTCTATGGTTTCATTTTAAACTTTAATCTTGTTATCTTTATTCAGAAACCATAGAATCTCAGATTACGGCACCAAAATAGTGTGAAGTAATAAATTACCATCTATTTAAGGAATGCATGGAACAGGAATGTTTATTAACAGCCTTAGCACAAAGCCTAATAAACTATATAAGATATATATGAATTATCATATTTATACTTTTTTAAATATCAAATGCAAGTAATTTCATTTCATAGTTTATACACTTAAATCGGCCCCTCTCACTCTGTATTATTCTCAATTATCACAGGATTAATTATAGGAACAAACTCGAGATTATAATTTTTTTAAATATAATCTTCTTAAGCCAAAATTATTAATAATTCATTCCGACCAATTCAAATTACGCGCAATGTTATTTAAAATAATTACTCCTTGTTACTGCAATAATACTGAAATTTTTAATTAGAAAAACCAATAAATCCTCTGACCATGGTTGTAGAATTCCTCAGATAAATGGATACAACTCAGGTAGGCTGACAAGGTACATCTAACTAGTTGACTTGAAAGTTTAAAAAAAATACTACTTTTCCTTTAAATAAGTGACTGATTGAATTTCCAAAATAAAATATTAATCAACCATAGATGGCGTTGCAAGTTAATAATATAATAAAAGATAAGGTGATCTGGATGGTGGTCAAGAAAAATTCAAAAATAGTAAGAACTATTTATTAAAAGATGAAGTCTCGACCCACAGTGCAGGCCTTCAATAAGGCTACAAACAAAAAGATACAAAGAATGTGCTGCTGCTGCTAGCCAACGCCCACCCTTGGCAGTTGAATCATTTGGCGATGCGCTGACCAATAGAGACGTGCTTCTTCAAACTCCGGGCTCTTATTCCGTGAGGTGTGGTCCAAAGCTAAGCAGTCTTTCAGATGTTCAGCATCCATTGTACCGCACTACTCGCTAACATAGTCCGTTCCGATTTAATAACAAGGCAGGATCTATCTGAGCCTGTATCAATGTTAAAACCGACTATTTTTGTTATAAGGACCTCTCGAAGGACCTCTATCCTCGCCAAAAATAGTATTATTTGTAGAGCGTTACAATATATGTATAAATTCAACCCTCCTCCTCCCCCTTACCCGACCAACCCAACTCCTCATGATATTTCTAATAGGCTTTCTGGACCTAATAGCTTCAACGGGTATGAACTCGGAGATTGTTAAAAACAGTGGCTTTTCGTAGCGGAGAAAAGAATGTGTAACTATTGTTGGAGTATAAAACTGACATTAATATAAATAGAATAAAATAAGAGAAATAATAAGAAAGATAAAAACTATAATAACTGATGTGGTAATCATATTTTTGAATTTTTCTTAAACCTCATCCGGACCATCTTATCCTTGATGATCAATAACATTAGCAATTAAATATTTAATAGAAATGTAGTAAACATGGAATTAGAGATGGTACAAGTACCATTCTAGATGAAAATAATAAATAAAGAAGGTCTTAAATATCAAACTGATATAAAAGAAGAATTAATTTTCCAGCTCTTTCTAACATCTATATCATATCAGTTCAACATGTCATATTGATATACCAATGACTTTGGAAACATCATTGAAGGAACTATATAGTTGGCAGTTCATTCTGAAGAAAACAGAATTTCATTATGGGTAATTAACTTGTTTGTTTGGATTTCATATCAAAGCAGCACTTTCCTACCCTTGCCATTTGCCATAGATTTGAGGGTTATAGAAAGTTTGGCAAGTGGCTTTCACAGTGAATTAAGAAAGTGACAAGGAGACAGCACAGAAAATGGCAATGTGTCCAAGAAATAATAAAACTGCCAGAACAAACTACTTCTTTTAGTGGAGATGTAAGTGGGAACCCTAAGCAGTAAACGTTTCACCCTTCCTTCACCCCAAAAAAATATTTCAACTTAGAGTGTATAAACTTAATATTATGTTTTTTGATTTGTTCAACTATTATGGAGTTTTTTATACTTATGGAGACTTTTTTCAACTTTTTGGTCATTTGAAAAATCTTCAAGTTAAGATCGAGATCGAGAGAGCAAAGAAAATCTCAGGGAAATCCACAAGATCCATGAGAGCATGCACAAATAATTCCAAATACAGAGTACTGATACAAGAAAAAACCACTGAAGTCTTTGAAGTAAAACAGGCTTAAAACAAGGAAATGTTTCTCATTCATACTGTTGAACATACCCCTTTAATAAGTAATAAGAATAACATTATAAAAAAAAATGTAGTGATGTATGTCGAAATGAAACATGAGATCCTTAGGTAAGAAGATGATATAACAGTCCTTAGAAGTAAACAGGTGAACATGGAGAAACTTCTTAACACTATGATTTGAGAAGCAAAACAAATCAGCTCACAAAAAAATGAAGATAAAACAAAATACTTAATAGTAAGAAAAAACCCACATACAATTGGCAGGTATGTAGATGGAACAATATTTCTAAAAGTTTCATATTTAATATTTCTTTTAATAATTTCAACAAATGATAAACTTACTAAGATAAACCATCTTCTCCCTATCATGAATATTGACATTCCAGATAATAACAAGAAAACTGAAGCTGATGGTGTACAATTACATAATAAAACATGCCCTATTGTTAGGCCATGAGATTTGGTCTATGACAGGTACACAAAAAAGAAGGATCATGAGATTTGGAAGAGAAGCCTTCATCATGATAACTGGAGTTACCTGGTATCACAGCATAAATATATAGAAGAGAAATAATAATAAGGAATTACAGAAAGAAACTCATCAATCAATAACTCATGATATGTATGAAAGCTAGGAGCTTGAGATGGGTGCGACATTTAGCCTGATTAAAGCTAGGATGCCACAATTGAAAACAAACCGCATGGGAGACCTAACACCTGATGAAAAGACAGTATAAACAAAGATAATACAGAGTTACATGAAACGGATCAGAAAATAACAGAAGAAAATGTGAAGATAGGGTGAAGGTACAAAAGTCGAGTTACAAAAGTTTCTAAATATCTGTAGAGCCAAAAAAAATAAATATCATGAACCGAATTTCGAAATTCATGAATACTACAATGATCTAAATAAAAAGAACTAAGCTTAAATACCTTAAAGGGATGGACATAACATAAACTATTATTAGAAAAGATTTGACTACATAAATTAAGCTGTAACTTGAATTATTCCTGTGTTACTGCAGGGTTGGAAGATGGAGACATGGGCATAATGATTAGTGCTGAAACATAAAAACTCCAAGGATGCGCAATGTGCCAACACACCAGGATAATGTCTTACTACAACATGACTTATTATAAATGTCATAACAAGGTAGCAATACAACAATGGGTTAGACAAAGGCTTTTTAACTATGTGATTAATAGCAGAACAGTGAGTGTTTGGATATACTTTTTCGATAAATTTTAATCTAGACAAAAATAGTTATTAACTAAAAATTAGGAGTTATAAAAAGCTGAAAGCTAAGAAACATATTTCTCATGGACTGCTAATAGCCTGTCAGGAATTTATATTAGAATCTATGTGCCAATAAGAGTTCATGCAAAAGAATAATATCAGAATTCTTACAGAAACTTAAAATCTAGTTTTTCTCCTAATCTAGCTTCCTGTAGCATAACACTGCGATTTAAGTACTGATAATTTTTTATGAAAAAGAAAAAAGAGTTAGGAAAAAATAAACTGCAATACAGTTCTAATGTTGTTTTTTTTTTAAATATGTTGCCATCTAATAAAATTAATAGATGTCTCATTGTTAGTAGTGAGTTGGAAACTACTTTGGTGTTACTTAAAATGAACATTAAAAGGCAAATATAACATTAATGTTATTTAATATTAATTAAATATTACACTGACAAAAAATTACCATGATGATCAGGAGAGTAATCGCATAAGCTTAAAGGAGATGCTGACTTCAAATGATCTTCAATTTGCAAACTGAGGTCTTTCAATAATGCATCTGGTTCCCCCTCACAGAAAGGTAATAATTCACTGGTGGCACCAGCATGCAATTCACAATTTTCATTCCTACTATCATTGCTTGATAAACTGCTACTGTTCTTTTTATTCTGTGAGATGTAACTACCATGTTGATCAGAGATTATTTTTTCAGCATTTTTTCTCTGTAATGGGGATTGACTCATTCTTTCTTTCCACAGCAAAAGACGTTCCAATGGCTTATCCCTCTAAAATTTAATAATAAACACCTGAATATAACTCTCTTTGAAGTATTTTTTGATTTAGCAAAAATAAGTTTGTATATATGACTAGTTGATACATACCATGTGGTGTTTATTAATGGGAGACAAACTTGATACAGGATTTTCAGAGTCTCTACTTAATCCTGGTGTCTCATGAACTTTATGATCACTTGTCTGCAGTTTGAACTCATTAGTACACGTAACTGGGCTCATTGCTCTAAATAAGCGAGCACTTGCTGACCGAAAAAAGGGTTTTTCATTGCTGTCCAATGCATGTTGTGATCTGGTGAAATAAAATGGATATAAATAATCAATTTTAAAATAATATCATTCATAGCATTAATTTGAAAAAATTAATAAGAATTTTTATATTTTAGAACCAATAACTGTATTACTGTATTACTGTATTACTGAAGCTTATTTCAGTCAGTCCATAGAGGAAATTAGGTTTAAAAACATATTTATTTTATAACACTCCACATCTACCCAAGCGGGTCATTAGCAGTGGATGAATAATTTGCTCAGATAGTTCAAATCCTAGAATAAAATATTCCTAATCAATGAATTAATGACAAAATATAATTATAAAGCATATTTATATAATTATAAAGCACAGTTCTTCCTCTACTGTAAAGAATTAAGAATAGATCAACTGCTAGAGCCTTCTTACATAAAGTACTTCATTAGAATTTAAAAGCCAAGCTGCTAAGAACCAGATCCTCAAGACTTTCATGGAACTGGCCACTTCAGGGACTCAAAAATTCATGCTCATACATGCAATAGGTTTGAAGCACTCCTTGTGGGAACTTTAACTATTAAGGAGGGTATTAAATTAATAGACAAATGATTGCAAAGGTTGGGATCTTGAGAACATGGAACAAATGATTTAAAGATGAAAAGTATGTTGAGATGATGTGAAAGTATGATGATGCCAATTTTTTCCCAAACCGATCGTGGCGAACCTCCGGTTATGCAGCTTCACCTGGCCGGTGCACAACCGGTAACAGCACAACCCACTGCTTATGTTTGCTAGAGTTTTTTTTTTAAAAATATCCACTTTTCGTCACTTGTGATAATGTTTTTTCGAGAACCTGTCATCTTTAGGATTTTGATGCAAAATTTTGCACATATCAACTCGCTCCTGGGCATGGGCCTCTGTCAAATCATGTGGGACCTTGGTCTTAAATTCCGTAAGCCCATGTCTTTAAGATGACGAGCAACTGTGGCATTAGAAGACCCTACTACGGCCGATAAATCACGAGTAGTCGCATGTAGGTCCTGGTTCACACATTCAAGATATTCGTCTTCATCAATGACCGATGGGTGACCTGATCTGGGTTCATCTGCAAGGCTCATATTCCCATTGTTGAAACACCTGAACCAACATGCGGCAGTACTTCAATAGATACTCTCCTTTGATGACACAAATTTCTTCGGTGGATGCCTTTGCGTTTAAACCTTTTTTCTAGTAATGCCTCAAAGGACCGCGAATCACGATTTTTCTTCTGACATTGCACGTGCATTTCAAAAAAGTAAATGACCCCATAAAGCCAATTCAAGTCACAAGAAATTAAAGGATTAGTCAAAGTAAACATTGACATAAATAGTAGAAACAAAAACATTCTTATAGGATTAATTATGAGAGTTGAAATTAAGGGTTGTGCTAATGCACAAGGACTTCTGTAACAACCTAATATATATATATATATATACACTCATAGACATTTTATCGCTTGCGGGAGCTCAGACAGCCTGGAGGGGGTCACCCAACCTCACGTTGCGAGGCAGGCTGCCCATAGTTCCATAGCCAGTCCCTTTGGGGCCCACTGGGCAGAGTCCTTCCCACTGACTCTCTCGAGTTCAAGGACAGTGACAAATTGGTCTAGACCCACGGATTATGGCTGTTCGGGGTTAGCAGGCTTACGAGGACCTATATTTCTTTTCCCAAAGCAGAACATCCAGGGACCAAACCTCCGGGCCGTTATTTAACATCCTGGAAGACCACAACGCGATTTACAATTTAGGTACACGGGATAGGGTCATCACTCCCACGCCCGATATATTATATATATATATATATATATATATATATATATATATATATATATATATATATATATATATATATATATTCATTTATATTCTTTGTCATTCTTTTTGTTTTTTAATCTATTTGTAAATTATTTATCATTATGTTGAGTTGAGGCCAACTCAATTTGTATGGGGGCTTTTCCCAAAGACAGATTTTAAAAGAAATAAATAATAATAAATTCGATTATTTGGCACAAGGTATAGTTGGCATTGAAAATGTGTTCATGATATGCTACAACTCTTAGAATATAGACGCTTATGAACTTGATGTGTGTGTTTTGGGACTGTGAGCCTTTCTATTTTGCTTAACTTGTCCAGTCAAATAGTAGTTCAAATTGGAAAGTTCAAGTGTAATTGTTTTTAGTGGCTAATTTTACGTTCTTTAGGGTGCTGAACACGAATCGGTCTATTTGTTGTCCAAAAATTTTTTTCGTCAAATATGAGAAATCACAGGTTATTTTTTGTGTTCAGCTTAAAACTTGCAAAGTAAGCTTTTTATGCAAAAAGTGACCGAATATTAAAAGTAAGATGAGAAAATCATCTACAATTCATGTAATTATCATTTTTTTTAACGACTTATGGTTTCCACCTAAATGGGTGTTGAAAAACCGGCGAAAATCAGTCATTTTTGGATAATAGAAAAAAAATCATCTTTGAAAGAGACTTTCCCTTCATAACACGACAAGTAAGCATTTCAATGTAAACATTATCCAACAATTTGAAAAAGCAAATACAATTCTCTACAACATATGGGTAAGTAATTTTTTCGGAGCTTGAATAGTGTGATCGGCGAATGTGAGATAGTTGAAACTATTAACAAACTCGAATTTAACATTTATTTTAGGTACTAAATTATTTATAATTTATTTTATATTAAAATTATACATAATCTAATAACCGGAAAGACTGTTAAAAAATTGTTTTTTGTTTTTCCCAAAAATTTCGGATTTTCACCAGTTTTTTAACGCCTCATTAAACGAAAACTGCAAGTTCAAAAATATTATAAGAACATGAATTGTAGATAATTTTTTGTCTTTATTTTAAAATAGGCTGATCTTTAGCGGAAAAAGCTTTGCACTTTATAAGCCAAAAGCCAAAAAAAAAACAACTCAGATTCGTGTTCAGCACCGCGAAAAGCATAAATTAAGCCACTAAAAACTATTACATCAGAACTTTCAAGCCCTTTTTTTAGCACAATTTTACTCGACTAAATCCTATTCCCATAACTTTCACAAATTTGTTAAGTATTTAATGTTCTGGGTAGGTACATAAATATATTAAGTTCAGTCCTGTGAAAAATTAGAAACTCAATAAAGAAATATTTAAAAAATATAAAAATAAGTTGCCAAATAATTATTTTAAACTAGATTTTATGTCATTACATTTACAGAAATCATTTAAAGGACATTGCCTTGCTTGATAATCTAAAAACAAAAAAAACATGTAAACAAAACTCATTTGCATTGTGAATAAATATAATCTCAAGGTACTAATCGATGTTTATTTTCAATTTACTTTTATGTTAATGAAAGAATATCAATTCAGTTCTCCTTTTTATATCAAAGTGAGAGTGTTCGTTTTGATTAATCATTTAAAATATTCCGCGCGGAACTCAACTAAGTGAAACTGAGCAACAATGAATTAGCGACTTAAAAAGAGCTGGGATGACACAAAAGGCAAATCGCTCGGGAGTTAAACCGCACCCAAGGTACTGTTAAAATCTTTTTTTATTCAGGTCCAGAAAATTATGGAAAAAATAAAATAACTTGAAGTTTTCAAGATTTTATGATCATGCAAACGCGCTGTTATGAGGGAAATCTCAAATATCGGTGATTCTTCAATCCAGAACGTGAGACAATTTAACCTGGAATGTGATACCAGCTTAGAATGAAAATGGACAGCTAAAACAAGGTATTTGAAATATCGTGAAATTATAAGGAAACCACAGGTCAAAAAACATCACTTACAACGGCGCTTGCAGTACGCCGAAAAACATCCAGGAAAGCCTAATTTGATGTAGTTTTTTTTTTAGTGACAAAAAACAATTTTATCTTGATGGCTTCAATACGACGTCAGATAATACTACTGATAAAGATGATTTCAATTATTACTTAAGTGACATAAGAGAGAAAAAAACAAACAAAACAACACGAAGGCCACATTGGGGTGGCGGAGGTGTGGTCTGAGGTACTTTCAATGAAAAGGGCGAGTCTCAAATCGAGTTCATTATTGGCAAAATGAATGGCTGTTAGCTATCAAAAATTGTTGGAAGAATTTCTTTTGCCGTTTAATACATTATTAGAAGAAGAAAAGACAATTTTCCAACAAGATGACGCACCGATACACACAGTATGACAAAACCGATCACAAAACAATGGTTTGAGGATTTCAGGCTCAATTTGTGGGATTGGCCGTCACTTACAAGATGAGGGCATAATCAATGGTGATTCTACATCCAAAAATATTGGACACGTGTGTCGGCGTTCGTTCCAACGGGCACCAGGAGCCGAGAAAAATAAATAAAACAGATTGAAATTGCTTTATTTTTTACCTCAAGTTTGAAAAATGATATTGACGTGATTTTTCCACCAAAACATTTGTTTTTCAGTGTATATAAAAAAAGAAACTTTAATATTTATTCATAACTGGCGTCACATTTGGTTTTAGCACTCTGAAAAACCTGTTATCAAATTTTCGCACGAATCTAAAGAAAAAAAATGTTTTGACTAAAAATTTTCACCGAGGGCCTCTCCTTCAAATTTGTTTACTAATATAAAAAAATTACCATATATCAAGAACTCTTTGAACGATTCAAACAAAATTTGGGTCGTCGGTAAAGGTTCTTAATCGACGCGGTTTGCTTTAACTGCGGTCTTCCTATATGCAAGCAAAAAAACTCAATTTTGTTTTTATTTTGAAATCAAATATTGTACACATACCCTCTAGATAATGCAATAGCTGTTTATATTTACGGAAAGAAGAAGCTTCCCTCTTTCCAACGAGTCCAAGAAAATCGAAATCGGATAAATTGAAGACGAGATACAGAGCTGCAAATCAAAAGGTAATTTCGTGGCTTACAATTTTGAACCCCATCGAAACAGAAAAAAAATTATTTTTATTTTCGATAATATTTTCAACATAAAGGTTTTTTGGTGTGCTGAATCAAAGTCTGCATTAATTTTTTGTGTGAAAAAATCTATAAGGCTAGTTTAGCCAATAATCTAATTTTTTTTGTCAATTTTTTTTTACCAAAAAGCACTCATTTTTTAAAGTTTGTATTTTTCCTCTAATGCACACTGAAAAAGAAATATTTTGGCGGAAAAATCATGTCAATATCATTTTCCGAACTTCGCAGTTTCAGCGTGTTTTATTTATTTTTTCTCGGCTCCTGGGGCCCATTGGAACGAATGCTGATACACGTATCCAATATTTTTGAATGTAGAATCAAAACGAAAAGTTTGCTTGAAATCGGTGAACCATTGACTGTACCGTCCCCTTATTAGTCCGGACCTTAAACCCATTGGAAATTTGCGGGGAATCGTGGGTAGGGATGTTTATGACCTTCAGAAACCAGAGATCCAAAATTTCAAGGGACTTAGAAGGATCACACAAATTTGGGAAAACATACCAGAGAACACTTTGATAAACTAGGTAAAAAGTGTTCCCAGAAGGCAGTTGGAGGTTATTAAAAAACACGTTTGAAGTTCTCATTATTAATAGGAATTCACACTGTCATAAACATTCTGAGTTTATACTTTTTCACACCTATTTTTACTATTCTGTTCACTTTCTAGCTAATTCAGGCAATTTAATTTTACTTGTAATATATTTTGTTGGATAAATTCTGAAAAATTAAAAAAAAAAATTGAAAAGGATTTTTCGTTTTGAGTTTATATTCTTTCAAAGGACTGTAGATGTAAATAAACTAATATTCCAAACCTGTACAGGGTACCAGAAGATTTTTCTGACTTCATTATAAGGTCATATTTTATTCCAGGTAATTCTGAAGTATATATTGTAGTTTTAGGAATAACACTTTTATTTACAAGAAGTGTCTCAGTTTTTAATGGTAATGAAGTCTTCGTAAGCGGTTTCACGTACATAGAAGACTGTCTCATTTTTCTTGCATATTCTTCAGCTGACCAATGAGTTCCTTCTTCTTCATTGGAGTTAATGGCACTTAAACTAGATTTTGGTCTATAAGGTATTGATGGTTTTTCAACAATATCCGATCCTACTGCACTAGATCCATTTTTACTATGGTATTCTAAAAAGTCAACACTGTGTGGCCTGGAGTGACTATTTATTGAAGAATGTTTTGGTGTATATGATATGATTTGTTCTTTAGAAAAATTAGAAAGAATATTTTGTTCATCTTGAATATACAAATTGTTAAGATTTACAGGCTTCGTTACAGGGTGGACGAAATTTGCCCTTCCATAAATATCAGGAGTTCTTCTTTCATAATTTGCATGCTGGGGCTGCATTGTGAAATTCTGAGGTCCTGATAAGCTAGATTGGATATGATAGGGTTGACCTTGATAAGTATGGTAATTGTCATCTCTCATTTGAATTTCAATTGAACATTCGGGAGATGAAGAGTCATTAAGCCGTTTAGGTTTTGGTGGAGCATTCACGTAAACAGGTTGAGCTTCTGATGTTTTCTGATTTCCTGAGAGCATGTCATTATTTGATGTGGATTGAGGTTCTTCAAACATTTTGCTGGATTGATGAAATATTCTCATGTCTGAAGATTTTTTTCGATCATCACTATAAAAAAAAAAAATAAATAAATAAAATAAATCGAAGAATAATAAAAAAATGAAGAAATGGAAATCAGCATTAATTTATACAGTTATCATAGATAAATAACAAATAAATAAATAGGTAAATAAAAAACCAGTACCACTAAAACCCATAAAAATGGGGTTCAAAACGGTTTCTTGACCAATGATTATGGAAGGAGGTGATCTGGCCAGGATCAAACTCTACCTCCAGGTTTTGCCCTCTTCATAGAGACTGAGTGTGGCCAGGAGGATCTCCTGGCCCATGAATCCATTTGTGACTGGTAGGACAGAAAATAAATTTTCTACTACACCTGGGCTCAAATTCGGGCTTGGGAGTAAGGAGTCAAAATTTTTATCCATTATAGCTACCCCATTCCCATAAATGCATTGAAATTTTTTTATATCAGGATTAAATATTACAATAATAAAAATATTCTGAAAAAAACAAAACAGAATTAAAACATTTGAGAAAATTAAAGTTTAGGAATCAGTAAACCTGAATGAGAATTTTAACCTACCCTATTACCTATTATTTTTAAAAATTTTATTTGGGTAAGCTAAATTCTGAAAATCCTGATAAAAACTTATATAACTCAAATAAGTTTTATTGAAAATAGTATGTCCCCAGTGATCCAGATCAAGAGTCCCGAACCCTGGGCCTCCGAGTTATATGACAGAATGTTAAGTATTTATTTTTAAAAAGAATTTATTTAAATTTTACACTTATAACACTGATAATAACACAATTAATTAGAGTAAGAACATTAACATTCAATTATACGAGTAATACTGACTAGGTGGGGAGAGGGAGTGGGTATATATAGGCTTATCTGGAGGATTCTAAGAAATAGTGGTGTCCTTGCTGTAACTCCTCCCGCCTAAGTTTGAAGTGTCCTCACGAAATTGGTTGATAATTGATGATGAAGTTCTTCATGTTCGCACACGTCCATCGGTTCTGTGTTGTCTTCTGTTGACTGCTTGACAGAATGCGTTAATTTGGAAAGAACATATTGGTAAATAAAGATTTTACACTGAAAAATTGCAAGAATGAAGAACAGAAACAAAAAAAGGTTGCCAGTAAGGTGTAGAGGATAAGAGTGATCTGGTTTGATTGATTCTTCTATCAGTTCGAAAGGGTGCTTCCATTGTTGATTATGATTATTAATTATAAGATTATATTTACAATCATTTCTTACTATGCTAGCATTTGTACAATAATAATAGTTTAGAATAAGTGTACACTCTCCGGTATAAAGGTTGTTAGTCTTTCAAATAAGGTAGGGATATACATGTGTAGTTTTTACTGAATTATCATGTAAATAAGAGTAAGATAACATAAAATAAGTTTCTATTAAAGAAGTTTGTACAGGAATTCGAATAAAGTAATGTTCATATATACCTGATAGAGAACATTGGACTTTTCCTGTTTGCCATAAGACATAAGGGGAATTAGATATTAGTTGTACATGGTTACGTGACAATAATGATTCAATTTTTGTATGTGATATAATGCTATTGTGGATTACACTCAGTTTACAAAATTCCAGAGAGGTATCTAGGTCATTTAATTTATTAGTTAGTAATACTAGGGCAAAATAGTAATAATTATTGTTTATATCATTAGTTATATTATTCATTAAGTTTATAATAGTTCAATTTTATGAAATTCATCTTTTCATTAAATTCACTCATTAATTTGGAGTTTACCGATAACTGGTTTTCAATATCCGCTTGATTTAGTTTATAATTTCATTATACTTCTCCTGATCTCTGCTGCATCCATATTGCCGGTGATCCATGAGATAACTGGTCCTAAACCATCGAATAAGCCTCGTCTAGGTCTTTTGGAATTAAAAAGGATATGATCTAATTTATCTTGAGCATTGTTCAAGAGGGATTTTAAAATTTACAGTTGTGATTGTAAGGATTCTAAATAGGAATTTTTATTTGTTGCAGGATAGTGGTGATGATCTGCTATGGGTGTGAAAAGGTTTGTTAACTCCTCTTGAATCAAGGTTAGATTGATAGAATGAACATACTATATGTATAATAATTTTCGATAATGTAAGAACTTTGCATTTTAATAGGGACGTTTCTGGCTCCATCTGACAGATTATTTAATTTATAAGCTGTTACTAGTTCCAGGCTAAGGAGAAATATTACTTGCAGAAGTTTATTTTTCCTGAAAGAAGGAATATGAACGCTATGATCTTCAAATTTAGCAGGTCTTTTTATTTGAATAGGGTGAATTTTTATGTTTTTAATGCCCATTTGTGCTTTCTTAGTTAGGGGATTATATATTAGTTTTCAATATTTATTTTTGGATTTGTTTCTATTATTTGTTTTTATGTAAACTTGACCAGGGGGTATATTTATTGATTCGCGATTTTATTTAGTTCTGCTGTTCTGTTTTCCTCTTCTACTTATATTAATGAACTAACTGCTTGTTTAATTGTGTGTCTTTCTTTATGGTAATCATTTGTTAGCTGTTCTAGTATTAAGGGTTCTGCTTCTGAATTTTCTTTGATTTTTCCAAAAGTAATTTAATTTAGGGATGGTTTTAATTTGGAATTAGAGGTGCTATTATATACAATTAGGGCTAATTGAATTGAATCTTCTTGAAAGGGATTGAATCTTCCTAAGTTTTTATAATGTTCATGATTTCTATGTATGTCGAATGGGCCATTGGAGTTATGATAGTTTGGAGTTGAAAAATGGGTTTTAACGTGGTTGTATTGAAGGAAATTCACTAAGCATTTGTTTGCAGATTCCGGGACATTGTACATTCGTATTTCAGAGGGAGTAGGAAATATACTAAGATATTCTTTTAATTTGTCTATTATTTCTATTTCATTTGTAGTTTTGACTAGACAGTTGATCTTTTTAAAAATTCATCAATAATGGTTAATATTGATGTGTTGGAATAAAACAGCACATCCATTTATCGTTTTTCGAATGGTTTAGTGGGAGTGCTTGTTATATGAAATTCTGGTTTTGGCGGATTTCGGTCATATTTTACCTTTTTGCAGATTGAGCAATTATGAACATATTTTATAATGTCTGTCAACATACCGGGCCAGTATACCTTTCTCCGAAGTGCCAAGCAGACATCATTAATGGCTCTCCGGCATGTTTTACCGCAATGTTAATTAATTATGAACTGAAGCTGTTCTTCTTTACTTTCTTCATCGTCGACAAACTTATTATATATTTTTTATGTTTATGTTGGGAAATTTAGTTTCAATTAAATTTTGAAAGTTTTTGAAAATTCCTTGTAATATTTGATTTTCTATTTCTGAATCTGGATTGGAGCAATACACTCCATACGTTCTGTCGGATTCCAAATATTCTATGCAAGTTTTTTTCTAAATCGCTTCCGTATGGCCACGGCATACAGCCATATAAATATTTTTTTTCGTGCCATTAAAGATTGTTTTGATTTCATTTTGATTACTGTTTACTCTATTTAGAATTATTTGCAATTTTTCAATATTTGTTATTTTGTTTAGGTCGTCTACAATGTGAACTAGACTGTTCGAACTAAGTTGGGAGTGTACCGTAATTATGCTTTCGTTTTCCTCTTGAACTTCTATGTTAAAATTTCTAGCTGATTCCTCAATATCGCCAGTCTCTAAAGGGGGCTTATGTTGGGATCCCAGAAAGTTATCGATTATGAATGAAGGGTCGATTTCGTTTTCCTTCTTCTAGATTTTGTTATCTTTCGTTTGAACGATTCTGAGTTTGTATTTGAGTTTCTAGTTGTTCAATTCTATTCAAAAGGATTGATATCAGTTCATTATTGTTTTGACCTTCTGTATGAGTTAATTAATGAGGGGATATAAATTTGTTTGTATTAGGTCGATTCCATGTTGGAATAGATACTGTATTTTTGGATTCTCGTTTCACAGGGTTGGGACAATTTTTATTAAAGGGGTCTCACATCATTTGGATGATAGTTGTTTTGGTAATTATTATAATTAGGTCCCTGGAAACTCGGAGCTTTCTGCGATTGTTGAGGTTGTTGATGTTCGTGGGTTTACTGAGGAAAATTCGGGAATTGTTGAAGTTGTTGATATTGGTGGTTTTGCTGAAGAACATTCGGAAATAATTTGGGTTGCTTGGTAATTTTGTTGGGAAAAGAAAGGTCTCACGTGATCACTAGGTTTTCGTGTAGGTTTGTAATTATTATTATTATTTTAATTTTAGTAGAGCTGATCGATGACAAAGGAAAACTTCATGTTTAATATTTTCCTAAATTCTTGTAAGCTATTCGGGTTAAACGTCAAGATGTGATTGGAAAGTTGCCTTGGAAAAGACGTATATATGTGGTGGATTATTTCTTTTTCCACATAGAATATGGAAGAATTTAATAATTCAGTAGTTAAACCGTCTATTTTTAATTTTGCAAAAATCAAACGTCTTAAGCCCTCCAGTCTATTCAGAAATTCCCTTAGGCTTTCTTTAGGGCGAGGTTTCGAATAGTAGATCTCTGCTTTTAATGGTTCATAGGATCTACTATCGGCGAAATTACTTTTTGGAATTGTTTATAAAGTGGGAACTGTAGGTATATTTTGGGTTAATATTAATGATTGGGAGGAGCAAGACAACCTGCTCTTAATTTTATTTAGTAAGTATAGATGATTTAATTCTTTCTGCTGGAACCTCTCATCGCATACTAAATTATAAAAATTCTCGACCGATGATATAAAATAAATTAATTCATTTGGACAACCCTCGAAGTGAGGTATGTGATCATAATTCTCACGACGGACTTCGTGACTGACTGAAGTCATTTTTGGTATAATTAAACGAGGCGGTTTTAAAAGTGAAATTTTGAATGAATTTAATGTTATAGTAGATCGTAAAATTAAATTATATCTACTTTAAAATAATATTTAATAATTTATAAGAGTAATATATGTATAAGAAATAAAACAAAATAATTTTAATACAGTATTTCTGGGTTTACTGCTACTTTTAATTCCAGTTTGAAGAATGTTAAGTGGGGTAAATGGCCACGATAAATTCTCTGGAATCTGCAGATGAAAAGCGTAGATTTTTCAATGTTCTTCTTTTCGAGTCCCTATTCGGGCGCCAGTTATCTGATAGAATATTAAATTTTTATTTTTAAAAAGAATTTATTTAAATTTTACACTTATAACACAGACAATAGCACAATTAATTAGAGTAAGAACATTAACATTCAATTATACGAGTACTACTGACTAGGTGGGGGAGGGAGTGTGCATATATAGGCTTATCTGGAGGATTCTAAGAAATAGTGGTGTCCTTGTTGTATCTCCTCCCTCCTAAGTTTGAAATGTCCTCACGAAATTGGTAAAAAAGTGATGATGAAGTTCTTCTGGTTCGTCCGAGTCCATCGGTTCTGTAGTGTCTTCTGGTGACTGCTTAACAGAATGCGTTAATTTGGGAAGAACATATTGGTAAATAAGGTTTTTACACTAAAAAATTGCAAGAATGAAGAACAGAAAAAAAAAGGTTGCCAGTAAGGTGCAGAGGATAAATTGTAATGTTTTAAATTTATATTGTTGTGTATTTGAATACAACAGTAATAGTAACAGCATGCATGATTAATATATTTATTACAACACTTAAAATAGAACAGAAACAAACACTAAAATAGAATATAAGTAACAAAAAGTCGAAACCTTTCTGGCGGTTGGCTACTTTTGAAAACAATATTGCCAAATTACACATTACATTAATATATTACAAATTGGAACAGGTTAATAATATTAATACTAACAGTATATATTAATAATAACATTAAAATATTACATGCATCATAGCATTTTATGTTATTCTGTCAATCGTCATCACCGTTTTACGTGGCCCACTGCATATCGACGAGTTTCCAATAAAATATTACTTTTTTTTTAAAGTATTTAACAATAAACTTGTTTTTGATATTTATTTATATAATAATATTTTATGTTTTTCTGTTAATCATCATTGTTTCGTTTATGTCCTTTTGTAGTAGTAAGAAAAATTTAATGACAGTGCTGGTAACACTGCATTCAACTTATTTTACACCTTGCTATAAGCATTTATTGCTTTAAAATTCGTTTTTTAATTCTAATTACAAAATGTGGGAATCTAATACAAGAAAACAAATTTATAATTTTAAAAACGACTGGGAGGAATCATAATGCTTTTTCGATTTCAAAGATAAATTTGTTTGTTGTGGGGTAGGAGCATTACGATACCGAAGAAATATAACCATCAGCGTCACTTCCAAGGGTATCATGCTACATTTAATGTGAAATATTCCTTAAATATGGACATTATTAACAGATATTATTAACAATATCCAACACCCAATTTACATTGAATCAAAATATATAGTTTCCTCCACCTGAGAGATAGCCCCCAGAAAGAAAGTTGGGGACTCCTGATCCAGATAATGTTCAAATTCAATTGAATATATTTATTGATCATGAGTAGAAATATACATAATTTGTTCTTTGTAATGTGTGATAATTGTAATTAATTATTTTATAAATATTTAAATTATAAATATTTATTTATAAAATATTTATAAATAGTTTTAAATTTGTAAATAGTTAATTAGAATACATTTAAATATTTTTTTACTGAATCTACCAACAGACAAAAGCTCAATTACATTAGCTGAAAGTGAATTAGTCAAGTATTTACAAATTAAACTGTTAAAATGACAAATAACAAAAAAAAAATGAATACAAAAAATTTGGTTTATCAATAAAATCAATTTCTGTTTAGGAACCCTATGTTATAGCGAAACCAAATTTGAAAGCTTGAAATGTATATACAGTGTGTCTTATTTGAAACGACCCAACGTCGAAAATCTCTAAAGATACGGAAAACATGAATAGGAGAAAATTTGAATACGTCTCGCTCTACTGTTACGTGGTGTAATCTATTTTGAATGAAGGTTGGGGCTTCATTATGAGCCCATGTTTTCATAGTGTTTTTGAAAATACAATTCAAATGTAGAAAAAGTTAGTTTTCCGTTTTTCACTAAATCTTTTAGAATTAGAGGTACAAGGACTCTATTTGAAATAACAATATTGCATTTATATTATATATTGTATAATTGTATTTCATTATTAGATTTTTTTTTAATTTAAGGCCATAACTGTACTTAAATTTCAATATTTTTTTTGATAAAAGCAACAATTTAATTTAGATAATTACAAAAATAACAAACTATTTTTTAATGTTATTTCAAAGTAGAATATCTTGGAAATAAAAAGTGTTTAATCACTTACTCAACATTATATTTCATTGTTTACTACTAGGCATAAAGAGGATTAACTGAGTTGTAGTTTTCGTATTACTACTCAACTTGTAATATTCAACAGTTTTTATTTGAACTGTAGTGTTATTAGCATCCATTATTTTAAAATTTATATAATATACCTACTGCTACAATTCAATTAATCCTCTTTATTTCTATTAGTATACAATGAAATATAATGTTGAGTAAGTGATTAAACACTTTTTATATACCTATTATAGCAGTAGGGGAATGACGATTTTAGTAAATTATGTTTCTTATTAAATAATTCTGAATTTGGATTGTTGCTCGTTGGTGATTTCAATGTGAGAGTGTGTGTACCTTCCTGATGACATATTTCTAAACAATCATAGATGTTCGCTTGTCAGAAAGTTTAGAGATAAATCGGTTAACGGGCACGGGAAGAAAGTTCTTGAGGTATGTGATGATTTCGGGTTAATTATTTTGAATGGTCTTTTAGCTCAGATAATGCAGGTGAGTTTACTTTTTCTAGTCCTATAGGCTCTTCGGTGATAGATTTTTGTTGTGCCCCTTAAGAGTTTATTTCAGTGGTGGAGGACTTTAATATACTCCCTGAACCTTTTTCTGACACATCCCTCTTCATCTTAGCTGGCTATTAGATCTGCTGGTGACGAAATACAATAGTTCCTACCTTTGGTGCCTCAGTTGACTTGGCTGGACAGTGGAAGGGAACAGTATAAAATGAACCTGGAAATACTTATTAAGAACACCTCTCTCTACCCAATTAATCTGGAGGACCATTTTCTTCGTTTGGTCTCCCTCATTCATGATGCAAATCCTGTCTCTCAAAACCCCTTATTTGTAAAATCTGTTAAGAGAAAAGTCTGGTTTGATGGTCATTGTTACCAAGCTAGAAACAAAGTTTTCCGCTTATTAAATTTATTTAAGAAAACCAAATCAAAATTTGTTAGAAAGACCTAGAAGGATGCAGTTAACGCATACAAATTGAGTTGTTTTTCAAAAAAGAGAGAATTTTTACATTCTACGGTAAAACATTTTGATGGTATTAAGGACTCGAAAGACTTTTGGCATTTAGTTAACAATTTCAAAGGTAAAAAGTTTAGCGGCCTTTTAAATAGTTACCATCCTGACTGTGACTTTTTCGTATGCTGAACCTTCAATTTACTGTGATGTTTTGGATAATCCGTTTACTTCTGAAGAGCTCTCTATCGTGCTTAGTTTTTTGAAATTCAATAAAGCTGCAGGGTATGATCGGGTTTCATATGAGTTTTTTAAGTTTGCCCCACAAATATTCCAGAATCTTATCTTTCTTAATTATGTTTATGAGGAGGGAATCACTCCTCCCTCATTCAGTAGGTCAGTAATTTTTTCACTTTTTAAAAACAGGGATATTAATAACCCAACTAACTACAGAGGAATTTCTTGTATAGATAGTATAGCTAAAAAAATTCCTAGTCTACTGCTACGTCGCTTGGAACTGTTTATTACCTCCAATGATCTACTAAGTGAGTCTCAAGCAATTTTCGTCGAGGATATTCGACAATAGATAACCTCTTCGTACTATTAAATGTTATCAAGTTGAGACTCATGAAAATAAAGCAAAAGCTGTATTGCTGTTTTATTGATTTTAAAGCAGCTTTTGATTGTGTAGACAGGAGATCTCTAATATTAAAAATTTACTATCATGGTATCTCCTCCAAATTAATTAATGTAATTAAGTCAATTTATGATAAGAGCATTTTATTGGTGCGTGGAACAAAGATATCTCGGATCTGTTTCACGTAGTCTCTGGAGTTAGGCAGGGATGTATTCTTAACCCTCTGTTGTTTTCCATTTTTATAGATGATTTGCCTAACTACTTAGATTCAGGAATCAGAGTTGGTGGCACTTGTTTTAAAGCTGTTATGTACGCAGACGATGTTGTCTTGCTTGCTGATAACGTCGCCTCTCTCCAGAGAAATATTAATGCTTTAGCGAATTATTGTGATTTGTGGAACCTGACGGTTAATTTATATAAATCAAAGATCATTATTTTCAGGAGGGGAGGCATGCCTCGAAGGAAAGGTGTTTTTTTAAAGGCACTCCAGTCGAGGTAGTTAATGAGTATAAATATCTTGGAGTGGCATTAACATCTCGTCTGTCATTAAATGTGTTTTTGGAACAAAAAGTTTCGGCGACAAAAATTGCTCTTAATACAATGTGGTCTGGATTCATTAATCAAGTCAATTTAGTCCCCTTATTTTCTAAATTTAAATTGCTTAATGCTGTTTGGCGTTCAATTCTCACCTCTACATGTCACGTTTGGGGTTTCCAACCTTATGATCAGATCGAAAAATCCCTATGTTTTTTTATCAAAAGATTATTCGCCTTGCCTCCTTTTACCCCAAATTATATGATTTATTTGGAGGCCAGTGTTGAGCCCTTATTTTTGCATACCTTGAGACTCCATTTCAATTATGTCACGAAAGTTTTGAAACTCCCTGATTATCGCTTCGTAAAAATTACAGCGCGCGAGATAATCAACAATAAAGATTGGAATTCTCTTTCAGAGAAGTATCTTCCTGATTTTCATTTCTCTCTAGAAAATATCGTAAGATGGGAGGCAAAGCACCAATGTATTTTTTCTGGCATAAGATCAAGCAATAGAGAGACGTATCTGGAGAGAGCTCGTTCCTCTGAAAGATTCCTTTTTTACAAAAAGCTTGAAAGAAGTCTCACGTCAAGGCTTCACGCGGTACTTTATTCTTTAACTTGGTTGAAGAGAATCCAAGTAAATTAAGGCTAACAGATCATCGTTGGTAATTTAAAATTTGTGGGGAACTCCTGTACTTGAACTCTGTTCCATTTATGATGAGGGATATGGAATTTTGCTCTGTATGAAATTCTAGGGAAAAAGAAAATATTGAGCATTTTGGGGGGAAATGTAGAATGCTATCGGAGATGCGTTTTTCTTATAAGGGGGCGCGCTGTACTTTCAGAGAAGGATTTGCTCCCTCTTTTGAATAAACCGAGTCTGCAGCTAATTAAGTTCACACGTCATGCTAGAATTACCGTTGGCAACTGATCCAACAGTTCAACTTCTGAATTAGTCTACTTTTCATGTTATTTTATTTTTGTATTAGTACATAAGTGGAACACATTGTTTTCTGATCACCTCTTCTATTTTTGCAGTAGTAATGTTTTATTTCCTTCGATTTTATATATTAATCACTATAAATTGTATTTTTTCCATCCTTGCAAGACTGTTTATTTTTATTTTTTTGTAACTAGTAACCTAGACCTCCGGCAGACGGAATATTTCCATTTGTGTAAAATATTTGTTCATTTTTTTCTACTTGTAATTGTAATTTTTTTAAATCAATAAATTATTATTATTATATTATTACATCAGTGGGAGCTTAATATCATCCTGATATTATAATAATATTCTATATTGCAGGATATATATGCAAGGTCATTTTTATATACACGTATTTGTATATATTATATATACGCATGCATTTTTAACCTTTCCTAACATATTAAGATTTCGCCCTTGCACTGATTCTTATGATACATTCATTCTACGCTGACGTGATGTGTTGACACGTCGCATGTCGTGTGACAAAAAAACCAAACAACTGACGAGAATTTATCAGCTTGCGTCAGCTTAATGCGCACACCCCGACTGACGTCACTTCAGTGTAGTGTGCGCTCATCTTTAATATGCTAAATCTAAGTGTGTATGTGTGTCTGTCTTTGTATGCGAGTGAACTAGTAGATAAAAAAGTAACAATCGAACCTGTAATTTCCTTCTAGAAGAGATGCACATTTTAAAGCTTTCATCCATTCTTCCATATGCAGCTGATTTTCAGCAGCAAAACAGAATGTTTTCATATTAGCATGCTCAGCTTTGAAACTATACTTTTTATAACCTTTTTCTTCAGGATTACATGCTGATATTTCATAAGATGCAAGAATTAGTGATCCAAGTAATTTTTCTTCTGACTGGTCTATAATAAAGAAAACAGAATTCAGACAGACGCTAGTTGTTTTTCAATAATAATCTAGATTTTTTTTTTATTCTTAGCAGGGCCGGATTAAGCCATACAAAGGTTCATAGGCAATGCAAATCTCGGGGCGCCTCTCCCAATTCAACTTATTACACTTTATTGCATAAACAAAAATAGAGGCACAATGAAGTAAAGTATAGAGTTAATATCCAATTTGTGACAATGCCCATCCCTGATCAATGACAATGATGACCCTGTTCATGACATGATGACATGACAATGCCCTGACCCTGTTCATTTCAATACAGATTTGGGTGTTTTATAGAATAGGTACAACAGTTACTTTTCAGTAACTACAGTGATAGTTACCAAATATCATATGATAAATAACCTATATGTATAGGTTGTTGAAACATTTATATTATTTACAAATTATAAAACAAGAAACATTTATAATGAACAGTATTAATGGGGTGTTACTCTGGATGCCCAAAATCCAACTTGTCCTGAAATATTCTTTCAAAAAGAACAACAACGAGGCATAGGTATTTATACAAAAAGAAACATTTTTGAACATTTGCCGATTGTATCACAAAATTTCATTGAGTCCTTCACTATAGCATACTTCTTCAGGTAGAATACCTTTCGATATTGAAAAGGATCGAGCTCTTCTATCATCTTTTAATTTCTCATATACTTAGCTTGAACAACTTAATTTTTCTGGCTTATGGTTATATTTATGTACAAACATATGATCACTGAATCTCATTTTAATAGTTACTAACGATCACTGTGGTTACTAAAAAATAACTGGTGTGTACTTATTCTATAAAAGACCCACAGATTTTATATTAATAAAGCGGGCCCATAGGTAATTGCCTACATCGCCTATATGGATAATCCGGAACTGATTGGTATTTATCTATAACATAACCCTAATAACATCTATGCTATATATATTATATAATATATTATATATATTAACATCTATATTCCGGCTGTGTGACCGGAATGTTTAATATTGATAATACAAACATCAAGGGGTCATCTCTATCCCAACAGTCCAGTACGGACTGGTTGCAGCAATTTAGAAAAGTACTCCCATCATTAGGAGAGGCTTAAAAATAAAATACTAGTGTGTGAAGATTTAAATAATCATATATTTAACAATGAAGGTACAGTGGTGTAGTACTCAGTGATTTCTTCGTTCATCTTTTATGATAAAATAACCTTGCTATAGATTAGCTACGGAGAGATTTAAGAAAAGTTGAAGATAGCACTAACTTTCTGCAATAAAATTATATTATATTGCTTTAAATTCTGGAGGAAAAAAAGGATTATATTAAAGAAGTTCACTTATTTAACATGCCAACACTTATCATATCTCGAGATAAAGACTCGACCATTACATAGCCCAAGAATAATGTATGGCCTGCTAGGAGAACCAAGGACTCCTAAAACAGGAAACTAGAAGAGTAAGCACTCAAAATAAGAAACCATGGGGTATTCTCATGTAGAGTATCATAGAAAAAAATATTAACATATTCTGCACTTTATGAGAATCAAAGGAAGACTTAAGAAAAAAATATTGTGAATAAAACAAGAGCATATTCCTTTGATGTTGAAAAAAAAAAATACCATAAGAAAAATTGTTGGATTATAAAAAAAATATATTCTAAACTAAAACGTACTAGTGTTCAAATTTCATTGATATACTATTTCAATTTAAAGCATTGGTAAATGTGAGTGGAATCATTTATTTACCTTTGTAATAAAATAAACAATAATCCGAAAGAACACACCATCTCTTTTTCCAAAGCATTAATCCCTCACTTCCTCTTTTCAGTAGCCAACTCTGTAAAGTGACTGGTTGGTTTTGAATTCGTTTTACAACAGGCGATTCAATTAGTGAATGAGATCTTCTACTGGACAATTTTTGTGAGCTCTGAAAGAAAATTAAAAATGCATAACACAAATGTTAAACAAAATAATTTACTTACCATGAACTTTATGGTATGAGAAGATAGGATTTATTAAAGAATGTAACTTAATTGTGATGAAGTCAAATCATAAAAGGAAAACTTTTTGTGTATTGATTGTTGACCGTATGGTAAATAATGAAGGAGATGGTCCGGGTGATGGTCAAGAATAAAATAAAATAGTACTAACTACTTATTTAATACCGACGTTTCGTCATCATCAGGGCTCTACAACCTATGAGGAGTAGGATAAGCCCTGATGAAGACCTACAATGTGGGTCGAAACGTCGGCATTAAATAAACAGTTACTACTATTTAATTTTATTCTTGACCGCCACCCGGACCATCTCTTTTATTATAAAAGGAAAACACCTTTCTTTCCCCGTTTTAAATTATACAAATATTATATTGTTAACAGCTGTTTTAAATTCAACAAGGTGTGGAAAGAAAGCTTGAATTTATACCGACCATTGAAATCTGGCATTGAATGGAGAGATTTTGTTGACATAATGAAAAAAGTATTTGGTTCCAATATTCAAGTAGCGTGAGATATGGAGATGGAATAATAATGAATCTATAATAAGTGACAGAGTCAAAAAGCAGGTGTGAAGTGGCCCACGGTTCATGGTTACTTTGAAGGTAGATGAGAAGATAGGAGGTGAATTGTTAATTTTTAATTAACAATTCTTTCTCAAACCATCCATCATCTTAAGCATATTTATTATTAAACATTTTATTAGTGGCTCTTCGATGTATCCCAGCATCACTGATTGTCAATTATTTATGACCTGGGTAAATTTATAAAACACAAGGAAAAAAATATAAATAAGTTAATAACTTTACTCTCCTGTTACAAAAAAACAAAAAAACAAAACAAAAACAAATGTTTAAATGAAAGGAAAACTTAAACACGGAGCTTTCTATTAGGTACGAAACTACCCCAGTCTATTTGGTACGAACTTATCTAAAGAGGCATTCTTGAGTAAAAAGATTTCTCTTTTTGGTATTATAAACTTTTTAAAAATAACAAGATAAAAATTATTCACTAAGATTACTTTTATTTTTTCATTAATGAATTCGCATTTAAAGCAAAATTAAATAAATTATAAATGATTAATTTGGGGCATTTTGGCGCCCCCTTTAAGCGGCGCCCGGAGTTGCCGCTTCCTTTATCCTACCCTGGCTACGCCTCTGAATAGTTATATTAAAAAAAATTTAATTAAACAATACGACTTCGTACCAAAAGATACGATCGGATCAAACGATACGATTCACATTCGCTATTAAGCCTGGTGCCGACGAAAAAGAGGAATGTATTTTAACTTTATTGAAAGGATAAAATTTGCATATTCATTATTTTTATGTAGCTTTCCATATCGCATATCCAGAATGAAAGAGGCACAATTCAAAAAATGTGTTATTGTTAGAATATTAGACAAAGGTTATAAGTTCTGTATGGAAGCCCTCAGGGTGTTTCCTCTAAAACGAGCTGATGGTATATCACTTATTGTGACTAATGGTTTGGCCTCATATTTCAGGGCAGGTTGCTCTTTGGGATAATAAGAGTCTAACTATTAAGATTGTTGACGTTATCAATTTTGAGGTGTATCCCTTTCATTCTGGATGTGCGATATGTAGAATAATTTTGTAACACTTTTAGAAACTTCAGAAATTTTCAAGCAAAAGTTCTAGATTATAGTACAGTGATTAAACATTTAGGAACATTAAACTTATTAAATAAAAAAGAAAATAGTTATACAGGACTGCTTTGAGCATTTTTTTATTTAGTATTGATAAGCATCAGTACCCTGTTCCTCTGAAGGTCATTGTTATGAATAAAATCTTTTGTGAGGTACGAAATGTGTTCAAAGCATCTCCCATTGAAAATGTCTACTCATCGTCTTCCTTAAAAATGTTTACAAGGTTTGGTTATGTTATGTTTTTAGCTGACTCCCTCTTCCCTTTTCAAATGCCGCGCCGTTATAACCAATATATTTATTCCCTAGTTGAATGAGTCGCTGTAAACGATATGTCGTTACCAGCGAAGTATTTATATCTGGTTAAAATTGCATGCAATAGGTATACCAAGTCAGAGGTGCCCCCTCGCTAAGTCAACGACGCACCACCCCTTGGTCGAGGACGCACCCCTCCCCCCTCCAAACTTACCGCTACTGCTCTTAAATGTGAATCCCTTATTATATATTATTATTTATGAACATATTACGTTATTTTCATTTTTATTTTATAATACAATTTGTGGAAAAATTGAGAGAAGTTTTTTTGTAGTCATAAATTTTGGTTCACCCCAGTTTTTTGTGTCGCTGAACACATATCTGAGCTTTGCTGACAGATATTTAGACAGGAACCTTGTTTTTGTTGCAAAAGATTTAAAAAAAAAAATTGTCCTATATCTCAGAAACTATTAGTTTTTCCAAGAAAACCACCTTATACGAAATTAAAGTAGTCAAAATTTCTACATTTTATGTCCATAAAAAATGTATTTATGATCAACCGTTAAGCCACTAGAGCGCACTGAAGAAGTAAAAAAAGTGACAAAAAGCGATTTATGACTCTTTACATCCGATTTCCATAAAAACTATCAAAGTTACCCTACTTTTAACCATATATGCTATTAAACATCATGAAATACACATTAAATACATGAAAAGTACATATTACCTATGTACACTTAACTGTCATTGTACCGTTTTTTGAAGCTAATGTTTAAAATCAAAGTGAAAGAGAAAATGTAAAATCACTGAGTGAAGAGTATATATATGTCTAAATCGATTCCCTACTTTATTTTCTTACGTTTAAAAATCAATGCTTAAAAAAGTATCTTCATCCAGCAACCGGTGGACTGCAAAACTACTTACCTACATCAAAATGTGAAAAAATGGAAGTAAGGAGTTTTTCCGTTCATACCCTCACTTATATTTATAGGTTTTTGTTTGTAAAAAGTTAAAATGTCAGTCAAAGTAGGCAGTTGAAATTCCTAGACCCGTCCTTCATCATATTTGGGTGCTAATCAGTAGAGGAGAATTGGGCGAGCTGGCGCACGGTTGTGCGCGCCCACGTGACCTATGGCGGAAATTTGAATTTTTGCCTCGACCTAACCTTAACTACCACGTGGTCTTGCCTCGACCTAACCTTAACTATTAGTCACGTGATTCAGTCACGTGACCCATTGCAACCTCTGGTCTACGCTCCGCCCACAAGGATTAGTCACGTGACCCGCGGCACCTCCGGACCTATGCTCCGCCCACAAGATTTACCCCCTCCACCCATTGAAAGGTCAGGTACCTACCTTATAGAGCATGAGTGTACCCGGCCGCCATTTTGTTTTTCTTACGCCGCCATTTTGTTTTTCTACTGTTTGAGAGACTTGAGGTTTTGTTGATGGTTCAGGTACCCACCTAATAGGGCATGAGTGTACCCGGCCGCCATTTTGTTTTTCTTACACCACCATTTTGTTTTTCTACCGTTTGAGAGACTTGAGGTTTTGTTGATGGTTCAGGTACCCACCTTATAGGGTATGAGTGTACCCGGCCGCCATTTTGTTTTTCTACCGTTTGAGAGACTTGAGGTTTTGTTGAAGGGTCAGGTACCCACCTTATAGAGCATGAGTGTACCCGGCCGCCATTTTGTTTTTCTTACGCCGCCATTTTGTTTTTCTACCGTTTTAGAGACTTGAGGTTTTGTTGAAGGGTCAGGTACCCACCTTATAGTCTGTAACCTTCCCAACGGTTATATAATCATAACCTATACGATGAAGGGTCAGGTACCCACTTTATAGTATGTAACCTCCCCAACGGTTATATAATCATAACCTATACGATGAAGGATCAGGCACCTGCTTTATAGGGCATGAGTGTACCCGACCGCCATTTTTTGTTTCTGGCTGAAATGTAAACATGAACTTTGAAAACATAAATAAAGGGTTGGGCTCCTTAATCCTATAACAGCTTTTGGACTTTGAACTGTTTATCTCTAACATATAAATAAATAGCATAGTCCCTTAATCCTATAATAGCTTTTGGACTTTTAACTGTTTATCTCTAAATAAATGATAGGGCTTCCTAATCTTTGAATAGCTTATGTACTTTGAACTGTTAATCCTTAAAACATAAATAAATAGTAGAGTTCCTTAATCCTATAACAGCTTTTGGACTTTGAGCTCTTAATCCCCAACCTTTCTTATCTCGCATAAACATAAACAAAACAACTTTTCAACGCTCTACGTATTTTTAATCTCTTATAGGATAAATAATGGCCTTAAAAGGATTAACTTTTAGTCCTTTAAGTTCTTATCGAACTTTTAATCCCTAAAATATATCGACAAATCGAAACGACTGTATCACGCTGGACAAAGAGCTTATACCTTTTCATAGCTTTGAAATATTTTCAAAGTACACGAGTCGGTATTAATAACTACGAATATTTCGCAGTAAATTTTAATTGATGAATATTAATTAATCATTAATTCATGTTCAACTTTTATACGTAAACAAAATAACTTTTTAATCTTCTACGCATATTTAATCTCATTGAAATATTTTCAAAGTACACGAGTCGGTATTAATAACTTCGAACACGATGTAGTAAATTTTTATTAATACATATTAATTAATCCCTAATAAACACTAATTATTAATTAGCACTAATTCTACAGGTACTCTGTTCGACTTGCTCGAACCTGTCTGAATAGAATGGGAGCAGGTCGACTCATGCTCGCTTCATAGCGGGTGATGGGGGTACTATGATCTATGGTGGGGGAACCTCACCGTAATTTTATCGGATTTTATTGATTTCAGTTAATTCTTATCAACTTCCAATAGGAAAATGCAGTTCGGTAATAATACCAGGGGAAAATGTCTCAACCGAATCCATCATTTTCTTTCAATTCATTGATATTATTTTTTTGAGTAGGTCTTTTATTGGTTAGACTGCAGCCTCCAATATTCAACATAGCTTTGTATTTTTTTTTTTTTTTTAGTATATTTTAATCAATTTCAGAAATTTTATTAACTGTTTTTGTCTGTTACTTTATTAATTTTAGTAAATTTTAGATATTTTTTATAATTGATTTTAGCAGCTTTTAATGAGTTTAGTAATTTTTATTGATTTTAGCGGATTTTAGATATTTTTATAATCGATTTTACTTTAACGGTTTTTCTTGATTACAGCAAGTATATATTGATTTTCGATATTTTTATAATTGCTATTAGTTGTTTTTATATTGATTTTAGCTGTATTTGTGAATTTTAGCGGATTTTATTTTTACTTTCACTTACCTATATATGAAATAAATAATAAGAGAAAATATTTCGATCGTGAAAAAGTTTCAAATCACAGTTATCAACGGAAATATACGATTTAAGGTCCCTTGAGTCCAAATAAACAAGTCTCACAAAATATGTATGAGAGTGTAAAAGCTCCTTAATCCTATAACAACTTTTGGACTATGAGCTGCTAATACCAAAATATAAAGAATGAAATAGAACTTGTCAGTCCTTCCGCTAAAAAGTAAACAAATTTAGATTTCGCAATAATGCGCTATCCCATAATCCTTCCTTTGAAAGTAAGCAATGCACTTTGAACTGCTAATCCTTAAAAAGTTTAACTTTTATACACAAACAAAGATATAGGGTATAGTTAATAAAAGAAAATACAACTTTATAAAACAAAAATATTTATTTCATCATAATATTAGATACAAGAAATAGAATTTTTAAATAAATGAAACATCATCTTTATAACCAATTCTTCCATTATACACTAAAGAAATTATTTCATCGCTATTGTTAAAAGCCTCGATGTCTTCAACCGACATCTTAAAACGTTTAGGAAGATACACTCTGATAGAATTATCATGATCCTTTAAAGTAGCGACCAACGCTAATCCCATTTTCGTTTCAACATGTTCCAGTTCTCCGATTATGTATGGCCGTCCGATCTGAATATAATTCAATTTATGCACATAGCGAGCGCCATCGTTTAATCGGATGAAGAGAGCTTTAAAATCTCTGATAGAACTAAAAATAAAACAGATTCACATAAGAAGAGAGCAGGCTTAGATAAAAATAAGAAATGGCTAAAGCAATAAATATACTTTAGTATATTTTAATAAATTTAGTATTATCTATAATCCGATCATGCTAAACATTCTAATATTGACAGTCACCTGCACAAAACAAGACATTTTGACCCGGAGACGATATAGAAATATCTAATAAATAGTTATCATTTCATGAAAGAAATCAAACAATTTGAATTATGAAGCGAGTATGGATTAGGGTTAATATGAATATTTCTAAATTATCAGTATATTTCTGGAAGAATCCTGAATAAAGATTTGAGTCTCTTAAACAGCAGAAAATATTTGACCAGTCAACGTTTCGCCAATTCGGTCATCATTAGGAGTGAAAAAAACAAACAACATAATATCATACAAATGGGAACCAAATGTAGCACATCTTACATTAGCATTCTCAAATAATATCAGCTACAGATAATACATCATTTCAAAACAGTTTTATATAAAAATATTTGCAAATAAATTTTTTTTTTATTTCTAAAATCAATAAAGTAACAGGCAAAATCAATTATAAAAACAAAAAATAATATCTAAAATTGGTTAAAATATACTAAAAAATATAAAGCTATGTTAAAAATTAGAGATTGAAGTCTAAACAGTACAAGATCTACTCAAAGGATATTATCAATGAATTGAAAGAAAATTATGGATTCGGTTAAACATTAAGCATGGTATTATTGCCGAACTGTATTTTGCCATTAGAAGTTGGTGAGAAATAACTAAAATCAATAAAAAACGTTAAAATTACTAAAAACCACTAAAATTATGGGACTTCAAGTTATGAAAAATGTAAATATTTAGAGTTGATCAAGAGGTACCCAGACGAAAGACCTCTACGTGCTGGTAAAATGAAGGGTTGGAACCGTAGGAGAAGAAGTCCAGGTGAGAAGAGGAGATTTTTTCAAAATTTTCCTAGGGATTCTGGATGATCATATGAGGCCGGAGGAGTTCGGTTATTCTCGAATCGGGAACACCCTAAGGCAGACTAGGGAGATGGAGGTGGGGGCCCGAGGAAAAACGAGGGCGAACGAGCGTCATCGAGGACAATGATCGGGCCCAGCCGCACTGCTCCGAGGGTATCCGAGAGTAGCCGAAAGGAGCCGATGATATCGCAAGGTCTGTACGAGTGCAATTAGGAACTAGGTTTGTTAATTATAATTAAATCTAGTTCAGAAAAAAGGGGAAAAACAATTTAGGAAAGGCAAAAAATCAGTTGAGAAGACTATTTTTACTTAAAATTTAAATATTGGGAAGGTTAAAGAAAACGTAAACATATAGGTAGGTAAAGGTAAACATTGGGAAGGTTGCATAAATCATAGACATTGAGAACATTATGTAAACTAGCCAGGAAAATTCCCTAGTGGAGTAAGGTGCTGCGCCCTAGCGGACAGAAAATGTATAAACATTGCGAAGGTTATGGGCAATTTTAAAAAAAGAAATAGGTAGGTAAAGGTAAAAATTGGAAAAAATTGCATAAAATAATATCTAATAATAATGACGTCATCTATCCAGATATTATGAAAGGATTAAAAGGCTCTATATCATTGTTTGTAAATGATAAAGAAACTTTAAGGATTTAATATTTAATTCTTTTACGGCGTTTTAATAGTTTATACTATGAGAGATTAAAAATAAATATAAGATTAAAAAGTTGTTTTGTTTATGTTTTAGCGAGATGAGTAATGATAGAGGATTAACAGTTCAAAGTCCATTGTTTACTTTTAAAGGAAGGATTAAGAGATAGACCATTATTGCGAAAGCTAAATTTGTTTACTTTTAGCGAAAGGATTAACAAGTCCTAAATCATTCTTTATGTTTTGGTATTAATATCTCAAAGTCCAAAAGCTGTTAAAGGATTAAGAATTAGTGTTAATTAACGATTATTTAATATTTATTAATAACAATTTACTGTATCGTGTTCGAAGTTGTCAATACCGACTCGTGTACTTTGAAAATATTTCAAAGCTATGAAAAGGTGCAACCTCTTTGGTCAGCGTGATACCGTCGTTTCGATTTATCGATATATTTGTAAATTTGTCCATTGATTATACAATCAGAGATTAAAAATACATAGAAGATTAAAAAGTGGTTTTGTTTACGTATAACGAGGATTAATTAATATTCATTAATAAAAATTTACTGCATCGTGTTCGAAGTTATTAGTACCGACTCGTGTACTTGTAAATATTTCAAAGCTATGAAAAGATATATCCTCTTTGGCCAGCGTGATATAGTCGTTTTGATTTGTCAATATATTTCAGAGATTAAAAGTCCGATAGGAACTTAAAGAATTAAAAGTTAATTGTTTTAAGACCGTTATTTATACTATCAGAGATTAAAAATACGCAATACATTGAAAAGTTGTTTTGTTTATGTTTCAGCGAGATAAGAAAGATTGGGGATTAAGAGTTCAAAGTCCAAAAGCTGTTATAGGATTAACGAGCCCTACTATTTATTTATGTTTTAGGGGTTACGAGTTCAAAGTCCATGTTTGCATTTCACCTGGGCATCATCCAACTTGTCTATACATGTTCCAACCTGTTTACATGTTGGTAAAGTTAAATACTGTAAAGGTTATGTAAACATTGGGAAGGTTACAGGCTATAAAGTGGATATCTGACCCTTCAACAAAACCTCAAGTCTCTCGAACAGTAGAACAACAAAATGGCGGTATAAGAAAAACAAAATGGCGCCCGGGCACATTCATTCTCTATAATGTGGGTACCTGATCCTTCAACAAAACCTTAAGTTGCTGAAGAACAACACCTTAAGTATCTCAAACGGTAGAAAAACAAAATGGTGACGTAAAAACAAAATATAGAGCCTCATGCTCTATAAGGTGAATACTTGAAACTTCAATGGGTGGAGGGGGAAAACCATGTGGGCGGAGCTTAGCCCAGAAGGATCCGTGGTTCACTTGACTGGATCACGTGATTAAAAAGGGGCGGGGCTTAAGTTCAAACTCAATGTTTGCATTTCACCTGAGTATCATCCAACTTGTCTATACATGATCCAAACTGTCTACGTGTTGTTAAAGTTAAATATTGCAAAGGTTATGTAAACATTGAGAAGGTTGCACAAACACGAAAACAATGTAAAGGTTATGTAACCTTTGGGAAGGTTACAGAGTATAAAGAGGGTTTCTGACCCTTCATCGTATAGGTTAAGATTATATATAACCGTTGGGAAGGTTACAGATTATAAAATGGGTACCTGACCCTTAAATTGGTGGAGGGGATAAACCTGGTGGTTAAGCGTGGATGCTGACCACGTCATTGTAAACAAAATGGCGGCTTATGATGGGGGTAATCAGGATGAAGCAATATGATTGGCTGGTTGGAGAGGGATAGGCCTAACGGTCAAGTGACTAAAAAGGGGCGTGGCCCGATAGTTAAGGTTAGGTCGAGGTGAGACCACGTGGTAGTTAAGGTTAGTTCGAGGCAAGGCCACGTGGCAGTTAAGGTTAGGTCGAGCTGAAAATTCAAATTTCCCGCCATAGGCCACGTGACTGGTCCGTGCGCCAGCTCGCCCAATTCTACTCTACTCTAATCAGAGTCATCTGTTCTATTTATAGAACATAACGAATAAATGAAGAAGGAATTAGTGGATTATTTATCGATACTGGAAATCAGGAATTAGATTTGGAAAAGCTAATCGTATTGGTGAACAAGTTAAGGAAAAACCTTTTAGTATGCATGCACCTGATAATAACCTTTTGTTATTGAAATAAGGATCAACTTACGAACTATGCACGCAATTGAAAGAATATGTACTTTTTTATAATTTATTTTCATCCCAGCCTCGCCTTTAGGGATATAAGGGATTCAGCATCACTCATGCAAATTTTCCGATCATTTATACATGATTTCTTATCTTCCATGCATGTATATTTCTATAGCCTGGATTGTGAGATAGACCCAACGTCGCCTTCCAACCATATATGAATTACTTGAACCGCAGGAAATTTTCTTCATTCACCAACCGAGGAAATTCTTCCACAGTCCTCACTTCCTTAAAAATGTTTACAAGGTTTGGTTATGTTTTGAACTGATTCCCTCTTCCCTTTTCAAATGCCGCGCCGTTATAACCAATATGTTTACCCCCTAGTTGAATGAGTCGCTGTAAACGATATGTCGTTACAAGCGATGTCTTTATATCTGGTTAAAATTGCATGCAATAGGTATACCAAGTTAGAGGTGCCTCCCCCTCCCCGAAGTCAATTACGCACCACCCCTTAGTCGAGGACGCACCTCCCCCCTCCAAACTTACCGCTACTGCTCTTAAATGTGAATCCCTTATGATATATTATTATTTATAATCATATTACATTATTTTCATTTTTATTTTATAATACAATTTGTAGAAAAATAGAGAAAAGTTTTGTTGCAGTCATAAATTTTGGTTCACCCCAGTTTTTTGTGTCGCTGAACACATATCTGAGCTTTGCTGACAGATATTTAAACCGGAACCTTGTTTTTGTTGCAAAAGATTTAACAAAATTGTTGTTCTATATCTCGGAAACTATTAGTTTTTCCAAGAAAACCATCTTATACGAAATTAAAGTAGTCACTTAGATTCTCGCGTTCCTCATCATCTTTGCCCTCAATGCTTAAAATGCGATCCAGATCGTGATCACCTGCTCAGCTGGGGGTATATATGGGGCTTAGGGGATCAATATATATTTGACAAGGTATCTGTCTGAAGCAATGTAGAGGGGAAAGGCTTCCCCATCCTTCAGCGTAACTTCCCGGCCAATGTTCCGCCCACAAGGGTCTTCCTCCTCCAAAGGTTCTAGGGTTGATGATATCGTATTCGTCTCTGTCCACCAACGCATTTCTGCACGCACTAAGCCCTGCCTATCTGCATTCAGAGTTTCTTGAGCAGGTTTTGGTACATGCTGGAAAATCAGTGATTGGTGATTGGTTCAAAATCGTTCCTGGTTTCCTTCCAACTACACCCTTCCGCACGTTTCTCCACCACTATACTTTGCTGAACCTAATGGTACATTCTAATGCTGAGGGGCTACAGCTGTTGAGGATGGTAGTTCTGCTACTTTGAACGAGGCTCTGAACACTGACCTCTTGAATGCTAAGAATCTGAGTTGGTTCAAAGAGGGTGCAGTCCTCCCACTTTAATCATATACAAGGATGTACGCAGGAATTTCTTCAGGGGGAGGGCCGGTCCTAGAGAAATATAGTTGATAATCTGAAATCTTTGATTTACGTAGGTAATTTACTTAATTTCACCTTTATTCAAGACAATGTTTGATCATCAGACGCAAATTTGAGTGTGTCGCGGCGTTAGGCGTGTGTTCTGCGTAGAGCAGAATTGAACTAAGTTTGACTATGTAACTGGAGAATATGTGTTTTGTAGATTTCTGGAGAAGGATTCGACTCTATAATTTCAACCGTTTTAAGAAAACAAAAAAAATCGGAAAATGTTACCTTTTTGGAGCAGAATTTGGCTGGTTATAATGACGCTTTTTCTCAGAAAATTGATGAAAAACGGGCAAAGATTTACGTGTTCTAAAGATTTCTAGAGCAGAATATTTCTTCAAATCCTCCAATACACATAGTTTTGATTAACTTATTATTATTTTTTAAACTTGTAATGCCATTTATGGTTGAATATTATAACTTTTTTGAAAATTTGTCACCAAGAATAGAGACTAAGAAATTAGAGTGTCTAAATACTTATAGTAGTGGGAGGGGGAGAGGAGGCTCTACGTCATGAGGAACGCGGGCAAGTATTAGCCCTCCACCCCTCCCCGATCTCTGTAGGAAAAAATACATGATTTTTTATATGTGATAAATTATTTATAAATATTTAAAGTGGGATCATGCTAGTTTGTTCCGGACGTAGCCTCCCCCCTCAGATGGACCCACATCCGACGCAACGTTTCATTCACCACGCATGATCCAGAGTTTCATATCCAACTGCTAGACTACTCAATTCTGAAGTAAACTAACATTCTTTATAAATAATGAGATCGCAAGCTTTTATTCCACTCCTATCTTTTCCATTGGAATTTAATGTGTGAGCTTTTGAATTGAGCAAAAGTGTTTACCAGCAATCTGCAAATCCAGCATTGCAAATGCAATCCGCTTGACGAGACAGAGTCTAGGCTGCCATACAGTTGGCTTTTTGAGCCGCTGAGTGTTTATGCCAGAAAAAAATGTATGAAAAGAAATATAAAAATTCCAGAACCACTTAGAAAAATTATATTTAACTGGGTAATAAATATATACAGCATAAAATTAAGAAAGAAATTAATAAGTTTCTATAAAATTTATAATAGTAAAACACGTATCATCTATCATAATAATAAGTCTCAAATTTCAGGTCAGTGTGGATTTCGCTAACTTCCATTCGATTGATATGTTATGATATGATTGCATTTTACACGTGTTGGATGATTGCAGAAACAACAAGCTTTAGATGTGAAGATTTAGGCTGTAGTAACTAATTTAGCTGTAATTCGTGGCACCCCCTCCCACCTTCATGCAATTCCATACGGTATGTTACAGTTAAACTAGAGCAATGCCTACTATATGTTTGTAATTTAATGAGAGGTGATTAAAGTACAGACTCCGTTTTGTTTACCTGAAAGAAAATCAATGAGTTTTATCTTTTTAAAAATGTGTTTATTATTTTTTTATTTTCAGTTTTTTTGTTTTGTTTTTTTTAAATTGAAACAACTCACCTTTCTGCTGAATGAAGCCATCATCAGGAATTCGTTATGTGGAAGAATATTTTACTCAACCACGCTCTGGCAGAGTATGGACCTAAAAAAAACAGAACTTATAAAAATATGGGGTGAAATAATTAGAAATGCATGTCAGTTTTTTTCAAGGTACTTCAAACTCGAAAAAATAGGTTTTACATGTTGCTGAGTAAAGCTTACATTTGTCAGGATGCAGCAAGAATAATGGATGGGACAATATTCCGTGCATTAAATGGGTCCCGGGACTGGTGCGATACGTCGAATGTGAAACCTGTCACAATAACATCTACAAATTAGTTTAGATGCAAATAAAATAAATAATAAATCGTAATTCCGCAGAATAAATTCATAAATGAGCATGTGAACATAATGGTACGGACGGTGAGGGAATGTTGGCTAAACTGGGAGTTAACAGAACGAGTTGGCTCGGGAGAGAGGACTTCTGACCCGATGAAGCTCACTTTCACTCTTTCCTGATCAGCCTCCCATCCAAGATGACACTGTCACAGTTATATTAATTAATAAGTCGTTTATAATATATATATATATATATATATATATATATATATATATATATATATATATATATATATATATATATATATATTTTCACACCTGGAGGTGTTTATGAATAAAGATACTTGTTATATACCAAAATTTGCGCAATTTAATTTCACTTATTTAACATTTAAGCTGCTTGTAATACTAAGGGACTTGTTGGCTATAAACTTAAAAATATATGGAGCCCATTTTGAAAAATCTGCCATAATAGAACAACATACTTCCAGAGAGAGGTAGACTTTTCGCCATCATTGGTTTCAGGCATTTTTACAAAAGACTCCATTGACAGAAATTATACTAACAATTTTACTAAACTACAATACATATAACGATTTTCAAAGTTACTTCACATCATTCAAGACCATTTAGAATACTAATAAACATTTTACAAATATAGGTCACGGTCAACCGATGAATAATTACAAAATATTGTTAGGCTTTGGGTAACAAACATGATGCAGATATTGCTAAACAGTCAGAAAATACTGATGGAAAAATTTCTCATTAAATTTCAGTGTTTTTTCCCAAAATTTTTGCCTTCAGTTAGATAAACAGAAATCATGTAGTAATAATTAATTTATGTTTTTACTCACATACATTGTTAACTTAAATTTGGGTTCTTAAGCTAGTTAGGAAAATTCAGTTCAATTTAAAGGTTTCTTTTTTTAATTTATGATAAAATTCATGACAGCTAATCCAAAATAAAATCTAACCACCTTCCGCAGCTTATCTATTAAAATATTAGGTATATTGGATAATAACAATCAATTATACCTGGCTATCTTAATTTTCAAATTCACCTCAATCAAAAGTTAACTTAGTTATTGAGCTTATTCTTCTTTCTTTATGCTACTACAATCCATAGACCTTAAAATACACTAGCAATCTTGGAATCACATCAAATTACCAGTTTTTACCAACAGTTGTTTGTTGCCTTTACTATTTGTACTAAATAGTGCCAGGAGTCCATTTATATAGTCGCAAACGGCATTTTTCCATAGAGTGTGTACAATTGTACAACAAAAATGTATACATGTTTATCCTCAAGATTGTTGCCAATTGAATGATGAAAGATCCGGCTGAGTATGCGGTATAGTTGCCTCTATCTCCTCTTGAGTTTTAGGCTTATAAGTCTAGCGCCAGAGTTCAAATGATCAATTATTGCTCTTTTCAGGTTGTTATTGGAGGTGAATTTCTGAAAATGGCTCCAACTATGTTTTATCAATATCAGAAAGAATTTCACGCCATTCTTTCTAAAGCAGCCTACACACATGGGAGCATCGGTTCGCCAACAACGGTTCGGCGAACCAAGTTCCCATACGTGTTGAGCTGACGAACAACAGTTCTAAGTTTTTCCTTTGTCCGTATAGTGTGTAGAGAACCACGAACCGAACTTCGGTTCACGTTGTTCGTGAACTGAAGTTCCCATGCGCAGGCCGTTTAAGAATGATAATAGTGCTCCTCCTTTCATGATCAGAACATTATTAAGCCGATAACTTCGACTTATTTTAGCAAGAACCAGCTATTTCGAATATTCAAGTATTTTGATGAGAACGGAGGGGGGTAGCTCAGAGGCACTGGACTCCAAACTTCCGGACCTGGGTTCGAATCCGACAACTGGCAGAAAATTTATTTTGTGTTATATCAGCCATCGATTGACATTGGGGTCGTGCGGCCCCTCATGGATCTTACACATGGAGGTTACCTTTATAAATTGGGTACTAGGTCCTTCATTGGGCATGAGGATAAACCTGGCAGTTAAGCGTGGATGCTGATCATATCATTTCTCGTATAACCGTTGATCAAGAAACAGTACGTCCCTACCAACTATCGAAACCAGCACCCTTCAAGGGCTCCAGTGATATAGGCTTGATGAGAACGAAACGTCAATTCTATTTGTTCAATGGCTAAATAATATGTTTTCCATTTATATAGTGAAGTGTTCCAAACATGAAAAGTGAAACCTTGGTGAATTGTAGTTGTTACAGATCCTTCTGACGATACGATTTAACTCAAAAAACCCGACCTCGTAAATGAAAGAGAACTTAAAATGGGGATTTTTTTTTTTTTCAACAGAAGTTATATCACTTTGAAGTTAGAGAGTAATAGTTCTAATTTTCATGCACAAATTTAGCTATTGACTTTTAATTTTAAGAAATAAATAAAAAAATTTAGTACAGTGGGGTTCGTCTGTCTGTCACACCACATGTTAGTGAAATATGGGCTACTGACTCCAAAAGCACCTGCGATATGGTGACGCCTGAAAGCTATTGGAGTTACAGGCCAGAATCGTCAGCTATTGGTTAGAAAATATCAATTTGCTCAACGAATCAATGAATAAAAACTCTGAAATAATAAAATGCGAGGAGGCCCCCTGTGATCTATAACAATGCTATTTTGACAACATATAATTAATATTAAAATGGTAATTGATAATTGAACTGAACATTATTTCCTCTCTGATACTTAGGATCACTTAGCGCAAGAGATGTACATTTAGGTACAAAATATTATTCCCAACAAGCATTACTTGTACAGTTGTAGAATATCACTCCTTTGCGAGTGAGTATCTGACTCAAAACGTCACATTTTCAAGTTATCTGCAAAAACTAAGTGTGCTTATCAACAGGCCTAAGACCCCGCGCCATAGAAAAATTAAATAAATGAATAATATATTATAGACTAATTTATAGTTTTAGGAGGCCCCCGGAGCCCCTCTTCCTCTTGGGGGTCCCTCTCCCAAACCCCCCGACAGCCCTCTGCCCTAACCAAGGGAGGCCCCGCAATGGGAGTGTCCAAATTGAGTCCCAAATGCCAAAAAAGGTGCTAATTCATTCACAGAAAGTTTCCGATACAGAGTATATTGAGTCCCAGACCCAATACCTTTTTTCAGGTATCGGGCCCGACTTATCAGCGTTACCCAAAGACACCATGAAGCTTGCTGGGTTGTTTCCCATATATTTTGTGCGTAATTCACTAAGTTAGCATAAGTCCAATTAATGAATTTTGTGTGATTTCTGTCTGGTGGAAAAACGACATACAGGGACTAAGTGCATTCATGTATGAATTAGTCTTGTTGTCATGTGAAAATGGTTTGCTAAGTGAAGAATTGAACTGTGAATTTTTTTTACAATTTTGCTTGAACGCCCACGATATGTTTCCTCCTCACATCAGTCATAAATATCAAGCAACAATTAAGGGTTGCATAGCACGCCAGAAGCATAGGATAGATTTTATTTAATAAAGAATAACAAATAAAAATTACAAAAAGTAAAATACAGTATTGTTTTTAACAATTTTAATCAATCTGGATTTTTAAAGGTTGCAACGGTTTATAACATGTATACAATTTGTAACATATAGATGAAAGATTAAGCATATGAAGAGAAATAAATATAAATTACAACTAACAGTAATTACACATAAATATTATAGTTTTGAATTGAACTGTATTGTATATACAGTTGAACTTCTATATATCGAACATGAAGGTTCCTTGAAAAAAATCGATGTATGGAAATTTCGTTATATAGAAAGATTGCAATTTTTCACCTCTTTCAGGCTAAAAACAATTACAACTATTCTTTAGCGTTAATATTGTTTTGCTTAAACTTAAAAAAGGTCTTAAATATTCAAATTAAATTCAATATACCATGACATCCCAGGCAAGACTGGGTTCTTACAACAATACAAAAGTATAGTAAATATTATACTTTTACACCACCTTTATAACCATAATCGTAGTAAAAAAAGTAATTGATAAATTATTTACTACTTCTATAATTTAGTTTTTATTGAAAACTAGTTTCGAATGTTATACATCATCTTCAGTTCTAAAAACACACAAAAATTCAAAAATAAGCAATTCAAAATACAGTTTGGTATTATTATACATATTAAATTAAGTGTAATATAAATTTAATATGTATAATATTACCAAACTGTATTTTGAATTGCCTATTTTTGAATTTTTGTATGTTTTTAGAACTGAAGATAAATGTATAGCATTCGAAACTAGTTTTCAATAAAAACTAAATTATAGAAGTGGCAAATAATTTATCAATTCCTAATTGGATTGATCCTTCTATACCATCATGCGGAAGTAAACTGAAAAAAAGTAATATTAAGTAGAGGGAATAAATTTATTGAAATTATATAATTAAATTGTGCAGCGTTCTGATAGCTCTATCGAATTATATTTAATCAGAACAGTATTACTATAGAGTAAACATATATTTATTTACTTGTATAATTTTTAAAATTTAAATATGTTATTTCTTGATCATAAATAATGTTCTTATATTATAATATGTACATCGTTAAGAACCCAGCTTTTCTTGGGATATCATAGTATATTGAATTTCATTTGGATACTTAAGACCGTGTTCAAAGTGTTATAAATAGTATAAAAACATTATTTGTGATCCAGAAATAGTAAATTTTAGAGTGATACAATATTTTAAAACGAAATAATTGAATTTTAGATTGGTTGTAAGTGTCCATTGAATTATAAGAAAAAGTATTCTTCTACGGAATGAAGTATATTAACAGATTTTTTTTATTCAAAACTGGCGTCAGGTTTGGTTTTAGCACTTTAAAAAAACTATATAAAAATATACACAAAATTCACTAACTAGACTTAGCGACTTTTGCTCGAACGCGCGAAATATTTGGAAAACGACCTAGCTCCTCACGGTGTCTCTAGGTAACGCTGATAAGCCGTACCCAATACCTTAAAAAAGGTCCGACCCAATTCACAGGTACAGGGAACTCAATTTGGACTCTTCGCTATCTCATTAAATTTTCCGGGACTCAATTCGGATACATCCCCAGCAATATCACATCATCAAGGTCCCCCGCAAGGTCTTGATCCGCTACTGTTAATGAAGATTTTTTTAGTTCTACAGCGTCATATCTTCAACATCAAACCTGATCGACATAGAGCACTTTTCATAGAAATAGCCTAACTCAAAAAGAATTTATCAAAACCAAAAAAGAGTTTTATCTTTAGTTATAACTAAAAATCGAGTTTTCAAATCGTCTTCTACTTTTACAATGAGGCTTTTAACTTTAAAGTTTTTTTTCCCCAAACCATCAATTTTGAATAAGGACACTGTTGAAAAGGAGCTATATGTCACCGGAGATTTATTTATATCATTGAATATGTAAACGTCACTTGATTCGTTTTTAGCTTCAGATCTGCTGGTGTTATCTGCTGGTGTACCTTGGTCACCCGCAGAGAGAGGCGTATACTTATATACGTACATCCCTTTTCCGTAAGAAAGAGTGAAGAAGGGTGAAATCCTCGGGGTCCGGGCTTCCTGGGGATCCGATAATAGTTGACTAAAAAAAACCTACATAGTCAAAATGTTTGTTGATCAAATATATGCAAATAAAAAAAATCATTTGAATCTATAATAAATATCACGTACTTTTATCATACTCTGGCAGAGATATGAATATATATATATAATTGTTTATAGTTTAAAGAGAAAAGAAAATGTTGTCTATTGAGTCTAGGTTAGCAAGAACACTGAATTTTCATTCGATTGTTCAAACTTACCCAGAGAAGAAGGCAAAAGGAGTGTTGTGAATAATTGTTAATGTAAATATTAATATAAAATAGTTCAAGCTCTACTAGTGTTACTTTACTCAAGTAGTTATTATTAAATTATACTATAATTATTAAGTAATTATGTAAAACAATAAACTTTTGTTATTAGAATGCAGTAGTAAGTTTCATTTTCATAATACCTTGATAATATTAATAATACACATATTGATATTATAGAAAAAAATAAAACACATGAAATATTGAATAGGAGGGGGCCCGCTGTATTATTTTTCCCCGGGACAGGTGACGGCGGCCCTGGTTCTCACATACCAACAGAGCTAATGCCATATAATAATCCAGCGTAGTACAATCCCATATCGCATAGAAAATTCTTTTAAATATATTAATTTTAATTAATAGTTATCTTCGGTTTTTTTCTATAATCCCTGCACGGGTCTAATTACAACGTCCCCCGTAGGGGGGATGGTCGGTGAAACTATAAGCCCCTTATAATAACTATAAGTCCCTCCCTAAGATCTGATGGAGCCATTGATGAGCAATGAGAACGGTCCTCGAGGCTAGGAGGGTACAACGAAGGCTTAAACGACCTACTCACATATTTTTGTTTTAAATTATAACACAAATCTTCTCAAGTAATATTCTCAGTGTACGCAAGCAAACTAGTTCCCTGTTGAGATCTGAGAGTGGTGAACAAATTACATATCGTAACTCCGCAAGAGGTTTGTTGGTTGATTCATCTAGAACCTAAAATATAAGTATAATATTCAAGAGGTATAAAATATTATCCTTCCTTCCGATTCTAAAGCCTAAAAGTTTATAAAAAGTAAGCTATGGCGTTTTACTGGGCTTATTGGAGAGAAAGGAATGTAGGCAACGGTATGGACATCCATCCACCTCCGGATTCGCTGATTCACTAATTTTATAAAATGCTTATTTGATTACATTTAAATTGTCTTTTGTTCGACAGCAAGTAATCATTAGCATATTCATTGAATCAATAGAAAAATGAAAATATCGGACACCCTTCGCTTTGTCCAAGTACTTTGGCCATAATTTGACCTGTGGATAATATGGAGATGTAATTAGGGAGGCGAGAGATTAATGGGAAAACGGTTCACCAGTAAGAAATATCTAAAATAATGTGGGGGAATGTGCGTAATCGTCCCGTTAAATCCAAACACTGAACTGTTAGGAACTGTCCTTAACGGAGCATGAATTCCAAACACTGATATATCACAAATTAGCCACGAGAGTCCCCTAAGGTGAAGTATAACAAATTGTTCCAACCTGTTGATTTTATTTGGATCTATCAACTTCTGCTGTACAGTTAAATCGATGTTTCTCCATCGCTAGGCCTTCTTTTTTTTTTTTAATTTTTGTGGAAGTGGAACCTTCAGAAGCTATTCATCATAATACTTTGTGATTTACATTTCTCCTTGACAGTTTTCTAGTTTGTATGCGGTAGTTAGTGTTGCCTCGGCAAAACATGGCTGTGGGGTAAGTGCAGATCTCTGTTCCGAGACAAGTGGGTAGGATAAACATTTACCCCCTATATCATATTTTGCCACGGCAACTGCAGACTAGCGCATTAAAATAAAAGTTATTTTTTTCAATACATTTATTCGATTATGTTCCACATTCCTCTTCATGACTGACACTGAAGGTTGTAAAACTTGAATCTCAGAGTTTTAACTATTTTCGACGATAACATAAGTATAATAATCCTCCGGAAATGAACTATTCTAGCCGTTGCTGCTTGAATTACTAGTCTTTCAGATATCTAGTAAGGCAGGAGCAAGTGCGTACTAGGTACTACTAAATTGAATTATCAATCACATGAAAATGGACGTGATTGAGACGTAGGCTTGAACGGAATATTTGAACATAATCGTCTAAGGAGCATTCAAAAAAAAAAAAAGATAAAAATCAAGCTTCAAAAATAAAGATTTTACATCCATTTAAAGTTGAACATTGTAAAATATAGTGCAAACTTACACCACATTGCCTATCTTTTCATAGCTTTTTTTTTTTTTTAGTGTGAAGGCTATATATAATTTCGAGTGATAAGGCTTTAATTACAGCCAATTTTATTATAAAAATTTAATATTGCCTTTAATACTATTTTATTATTTATTCGTTTATTGTGAAATTTTACACTTAAAGTAATGACGGGTGCAAATAGGCGTGCGCGGCATTCTTTATTAGAGGGTGCACGAACCATAGAACCGAGGGGCCCTTCCACACTACCCAGTCGAGCGAGGGTCCAGAGATATTATTTAGTATCCTGCAAATTGTTTTAAATAATATGCTGTCTAAAACATATTTTTAACAATTTCTGTAATAAAATTAAACTAATAATTTAACACTCTGAGACTATAAAAAAGTTTTAGTTGAATTTCAGTTCTAAGCAATTTTTTTTAAAGTTGAATCCTCATCCTTTGCTTCTATCTACTGTTTTATAGACGAGGGAAAATCTGAGACATCAGCAGGTGCCTGGCCATCTATGGCATAACCCTCTCCCCCTTCCCTGCGCACGTGTGTGCTTAAAGATGACTTGTGGCACTGGTTTACACTCCAATCGTGATGAGCAGAGACTGAGAACAAACTTTTACCCAGCTAGCACATAATTCTAAATTTAGATACATACGCAGCCCAGTTAATCAAATAGCTTTCTGATTTACAGTTTTAAAAAATAACAAAAACCAATGAGTGGTGTTGATAGAATAATGATCGAATTTTTCTTACTTACCATTTATGTGTGAGTTCAGTCCACCATTAAATCATGCTTCAGCGTTCCTTAAATGAAAAGAACTAAATGTACCATAAATATTGTGATAAATCGGATCAAAACAAATAAGCAATTAAAAAAATAACAACAATGTTGTCGAACAGGAGAAGACAATGAGGGTACGATTAGTGAAGAGCGTCAGGTTCAAGTGGCCATCTAAAGGCTCACAGCATTGTCTTATAATTGCTACTGTTCTCAATGGCCGGAACATCCGCGTAAAACGGATGAGAAATTCTAATGACAGCCTTAACTAACTGGCTACATGAGCTGCAAGCGATGTGCTGCTCCGCATCTTCCCTCATGAATTATTGAGTGTTGCAATAGGAGGTTTTGAGCCATTACCCCCTCCCGTCCTCTCTCCATTCATGATCCATTTGTTGCAACTCTTGACAGCGAAAGTGTTTTAGGCTTGTTTAATTAATATTGTGAGCGCCGATAGTGACATATCGACTTCGCATAATATTAGTGACATAATATTGAACCTATGATGTACATGGGATCTTTCATCAGCATTAGTTACCCCTAACCCACAACAGATTGTGTCTATATCAAAAACATAGATTATAAAAATTAAAGAAAGCGATATTAGCAGAAGTTTTTACAAAAAGGAAACAAAAAAAAAAAAAAGAATAATTAGGGATCAGCCTCGAGTTTATATATGTTCACTCCGTTAATACCGATTACAAACGGCTCCAATATGAAAAAAACAATAGTCCAGGAGCCCATGGCAAAAAAAGTGATGCATTCCATACAAAGATTTGGGCATATAAAATGAAAGTGTCCAAAGGCCTGACTTAAAAAATGCACGTCTGCCAACACAGCCACTGGAATACAAAATGGTGGCCAAAAAACCCTCGAAATTTTAGGATTTTTTTAAGGTATTTCACCTTACGTTTAGGTTGACATTCCTAAACGGTGCATTGTATCGAAAAAGTTAAAGCATATTAAATTAAAGAACATCAAATTCTGCGTCTAAGAGTACCACAACATAATAATTTAGTCAGTTGAAATCCGCATGATGGTATAGAAGGATCAATCCCTAATAATAATTTAGGTAACTGGTGAAAACAGAGTACTATACTATACGAGTCTGCGACCGTAGTTTTCGACCTCACCAGTCACCCAAAGTATTATGATGTGATAATATAAGAAATCTTGAATCTTGGAAAACGCTACGGATAATTCGGAAGGATAAAAGGATAAATAGATTTGGGATTCATCGGCATGAAGACAATGGGAACAATTTATGTAGGTTATTAATGAAGGAGCAGAAAAGAAGAGGAGATATGCTCGAACCCTGGGCAACTGGGCAACGAGTCAGAGGAACGGTAACAGCTTGGGTATGCTGAGTGAGGAAAGATTAAAACCAACGGATAGAATTGTTGGAGAAGGATAATGATTTTAGTTAGGCAAAAACAGTCGAATGATTTATGGAGTCAAAGCCTTTGGAGAAGTTGAGGAGTACGAGGACAGCTAATTTTTTATCATCTACGGTGACCTTAGCATAACAGATAATTTTAATTAGGTCAGATTGAGCTACTGTAGAAGTATTCTTTGATATAGGGATCGTTTATTACGTTTTCGAAGGTTCTTATAACATTTTTTGAATTGGAGTTTTGATCAAGCACGAGCATTTCAAATTACCACTACATTTAACATTTTGTCTTCATATATCGTCTTTGAAAACCTCAAATTACACAATAATTACACCAAAAAAAAAAAAAAAAAATGCCAACGGTAATGGTAATTCGAAATACGCATGCTCAATAATAGGTCAATTTCAAAAAAACAGAACCAGAACCCACGAAAACCTAATGAACGGTCCCTAAATCGAGGAAAATTTCAAAAGTAACAGTAAATCAAAATGTGCATGCACTATAATAGTAATAATATAATATAATAAGTAAATTTGACAATATCGCCCTCGAAAAACTGTAACGGTCATTCGAAATGCGCTTGCTCGATCAAAAATCCAATTAAGATAAACGGAATCAGACCCTTCAAAAACCCAATAAACTATCCCTTTATCAAAGAAAACTCCAATAGTAATAGTTAACCGAAACTCGCATACATTATTTCCGATAACATTTAAGTTAATTCATTTAGGAATAATTATGTATTTCCGATAGTAAATTTGGAAATAGCATCCTTTAAAACCTAAAAAAGTATACCTGTACCGAGGAATTTTACAAAAAAATAATTAGTTAGACATGCTCGGGCTCGAACGAAATTTATATAGTAAATAGCTAATTAAAACAAACTTCCAAAAAAAAAAAATTGAAATAAATAAACCACATTTAAAAAAACAAAACAAAAAAAACTCATAAGTAGTTAAAACTATCGCTTAATATCAGTTATCTAATAAACGAAAAAAAAAAAAAAAATAATAACGGAAGAATAAGCCAACATTTTTTCAAAAGCCAATGAAATTGAAATAATTATTTTTAAATGAAGAAATAAATAAAATACCTTTAATATTTATGAATTCATTCAAGTCCACAAGGTTGGGTTATAATTTAAATGAAAAAAGATCTACTTGATAAAATAAATACAAACTGTAATTACCGGGGCGCTGCGGTCCGAAGGGCGTCACGGATCGGGTACAAAAATCAAAACCAATGTTATATAATTTTTTAATAAGTAAAATTTCAACAAGCCAGCCTGAGATTCGAAATTTATTGACCAGTGGTGGAAGGGCAAACATATACAATTAACATGAGAAAATAGGCTACTTGCCGATTTTAAAGAGGGCAGAGTCTCGCCCTGGGCGCTTACAATTAACGGGACAGCTTTGTGTAATTAGATAATGCAGTAGTACCTTGCTAATCCGATCTCGAAGCCGGATTAACCATAAACGAAAAAAAATACGTGATTTATATATAATTATTATAAGTTTTTTTTTTCCTTTCACTACATATAGTAATTTATAATTAAATGTATTTATAATAAAATGCACATTTTCCACGCAAAATAAAAAGTGTATATAATTTACTAGATAGTCAAAATTTGTTGGCAAGAATGTTGCCAACTCCGGTGTTAGGCGCTTCTCGGTATTGTTATCAACATTAGCGGGCAACAAATGTTAGCAACAATATATGTTGACAACATTTGGTATAAACGCGCCATAATAATGCATAATTTTCATTACTACTGTTGAAATTCACAATGAATGCCCATTAAGCATGTTGTGCAGCAATGAAATATAAAAAATCACGATTTTTTAACCAAGGGTTATTATCTCGGCCCCATATCTCCGGATACCTATTGGCCCTACTTAAAAAATGCTTTGGATCATTTTTGTAGGAAATTTTTTCAGCTTCAATTTTTATACAGAAAGCATTTCGCTAGGAGCAATGATATTCGAGAAAATAAGTGAAAAACTGAAAAAAAAACTCATGATTTCACTGGATTTGTCTAATTTTATCTGGCTGTCAAAATTAGACAGCTTTGTCAAAAATATTCAAAATTCGTTCAGATCGTAATTCACATTGCCCCAAGTTGGAATTGAAACTACAGTATATACAGTATAACTGGTCCCGTTAAGTTTAAAGGAATTAAACGAATTTACAAAAGAAATGACATACGAGAAATAAATTGTGGATTTAAAACAACAAATAAATTTAAAAATAGTTATACAAAGCTTAAATATGAAAGAGATAAAGATGGATCTGAAGTAACAAAACGTAAAATAGAATATATAAATAAAAAAAGTCGCTTGGATTATAAAAAAAGGGGGTGCAAAAGAAGGGAATACCTCTCCGGCAGAAAATGTAAAATTCTAAAACATGATTCTGATTTCGAAGTGATATACATTTTAACTAGTGACAGGAATGAAAATAAAGAATTTTGTTATAACGGATAATATGAAATTTATGTTATATTATAATTTATAATTTAATTTTGTAAAAGAAAAAAAGTTTTGGCGACATTATTATGTTTGTGATATCAACTATTAATTTTTAAATAACGAACTACCCATATTGGGAAATCAAATAATTTTAACTAAATGACTTAATAGCCCCAAAAAAATATACAGTTGAACATTTTTTTAAAATAGATATTCAAAAAGAAACGATTTTTTATTTTTATTATAAATGAATGAAAAGAAATATTATTATTTAATTACGAAAAAATGAAAATTATTGATATATAATTCAAATATTGTTATTTTTAATAAATTTGATATCGTTTTCCGGAATATGATAATTTTCATTTTGTAATCGACCAAGCAAAAAAAAAAAAAAAAAAAAATGAATCCCCCCTCAAACTTGATTCGCCGTCCGCGGCTTTTTTCTGAGAATAAAGGACCCAATTTTTTAGGTGTGGCACCAAAGTCGCAGGTCGCCCCTGTTGATTCTCGGAACTCGACATTACCATCCGTCATTTCGTTTCAAAATTATGAAAAAGATTATTTTCATACGCCCATACCTCGGCCATTTACAAAGACAGAGGAAAAATATAAACTGTTATGGAATCATAATACCAAAGCTACATTAAAAAGAATAAAATCCAAATAAATTTTTAATCCGTACTTTCACTTACCTATTGTGGAAAAAATAGCCCATCAACTTTGAACGGATTACACAACTACATTTTAATTTTCCCAGCTATATTATGAAATATTGTAATTTTACCGAAAACTTTAGGTTTTTCAACTTTTCACTTACTTGTTACGAATGTTGAAATAAGACAACAATACTTTTTTTCTATTCAAACAATTTCCATAAAATTCCCAATGTCTTAACTCAAAAGATATTGGTATTAGTTCTTCAAGAAGTACACTATTAGACGAAAAAGAGACGTGGATTTTTAATTTCGTCTGTTGGTACGACGCCGCTCCCTAAATTCGGCAGACAAACTTTTTTTGGTATTTAGGGAGTGTGCAGTTTCTTGTGTGCTTGAAATAAATCTTGAAACAATAGAGTTTTTTCATATTTATTAGCCCCTTCCTATGATGACAACTTTGAGTTGGCAGACTAGTGTGAATCGAATGCTGAGACTGGATATTTTATAGGTCTGTGACTAAAAGTTTTCTTCAAATAGGACACAAATTTTCGCCACGGCTCATGAGCTATATTATCCAACGACTGACAACAGGGGTTATGATTCATATACCCATTCTCTGCCAAACAGTAACCGAGTGGGATAAATATTAAACCATTGTGCTTATAGTAATTTTAAAATTAACAAGTGGATTAAAAATTGATCCTCCATCCAAGGTACCTTCTAGCAGAAGGTAATGGTGAGTGACGAAAAACGCATACATTTATGCGATTGCTGTAGTTAATATTTTTTACTTTTATATAATAAAATGAAAAATTAACGTTGCCATATCTAAATAGAAATTTGCCATATCTAAATAGAAATTTTTTAAATTTATTTCAAGTATATATAACTATTTGGAAATGATCCTTAAACGGAAATAATTGTAAAACCATAGCGTAATCATTTGCAGCGTTTCATAATATATACCAGAGAATGATCTTAAGTATTAAATAATCTTAGGTAGAAAAGTGGGAATAAATATGTTTGTAACATGTATTGCAAATTTCAGCTTTTTTATCTAAAGACCTTTAAGTGTTTAAAAAAAAAAAATCGACAAGAGGTTTCGACAATATGATAGGAATTTTCCAATTATAGCTAAAACTTTCGAATCGTTGCTTTAGTCATAAATTCTTATATCTAAATTAATTGAGACCAAAGCTAAATTTGTCTGCGCACTGTTAATGGAACTATTCTGACTATATGAAAATCCATTATCTCATGCTCAGATCAGTATCAGTATTAAAAATTTAAATAAAAAAATTTATGAGGATATCTTCCTCTATAAACCCCACTTAAAAAATCGAATGTTTTGTTCTAAGAATGAAATATAATATGTCTAAAAGCATTGTAAATTTTGATTTCGCGTTGGAGTGTTAATTTACTACCCAAGAAAACATACCTTTAAGTGTATTAAATTTTTATATATATATATATATATATATATATATATATATATATATATATATATATATATATATATATATATATATATATTGTTACATTTATTTAATTCTTATCTCATGTTAAAGACAAAGGGATGTGAACACATTGCTTGGTGATGAGCCATTATACGTATTGCATAATACACTAATACTATATAATCCGGAAGCTGAGGACAAAAAACGTGTCTGACTTCAAGAAAATTTTAAATCGTCTAGGTCGAAAGTACTCTCATAATAGGGTGAAACTATAAAGGTCTGCCACGCTAGGTTGCAATCAAATTTTATAGGTCAACGAATTCGTCACTTTTTCCTCAGCAATTCGCTCCCAGTGCATTTTAGGTAAGACTTTGACATAACCAATTTTAAAGAACGTTAAACTTCCTGTAAGTTTAATGTACAATATTTTTTAAATTCGGAACAGCTACCCAGAAACGAGGCTGTACAAATCTGCAAAATGTCAAAGAACGCAAAAAGTTAGAAGCTTAGTGGTTTCGCCTTAATAACTATTTTTAGGAACGCTTTAGTTCAAAACGCATAATAATCGATCTTGTAGAAAATTAAATTTCCTGCAAGATTCATACAAAATATTTGTAATTACTCTCTACGGATGTTATAATGCTATAAAATATTGAAATAACAATTTTAGAGAAAGTGGACATTTTTCAGATTATCCTCATTAACTCGCTTCCAGTGTATTTTAGGTAAATATTTTAAATAACCAACTTTAAAGAACGTTAAAGTTTCTGCAAGTTTTAGATGTAATATATTTTAAAATTCGGAACAGCTGCTGAGATGCGGGACCGTAAACATCTGCAAAATGTCAAGAAAACGCAAAAAGTTGAATATTCAATGGTTTCGCCGTAATAAGTATTTTTTAGTGCAATAAAAAGCAAAATGCATAATAACCAGTCTTGTAGAGTTTTGAATTTCCTACAATATCCATACAAAATATTTTTAATTGCTCTCAGCATACGCCAAGAAATATTTTCACTTTCTCTAAAATTATTTATTATTTCATTATTACTTGGCATCTGTTGAGAGTAATTACAAATATTTTGAATGGATATTATAGGAAATGTAATCCTCTACTGGGTTGGTTATTCTTTATTTTGCACTAAATTGTACTAAAAAATATTTATTAGCGTTTTGCGTTTTCTTGACATTTTGCAGTTTTGTACGGCCCCGCATCTCAGCAGCTGTTACGAATTTTATACAATACTAAAAATAAAACTTACAGGAAATTTAAAGTTATTTAAAATTGGCTAAGTCAAAGTTTCACCTAAAATAAACTGGGAATGTTTCAGAGAAAAATGTGAAAAAGTGACGAATTTGTAGACCTATAAAATTTGATGGCGACCTATCTAGGGTGGCAGAACTTCATAATTCCAGACACGTTTTTGGGCTCAGCTAATAAGGGCACACGACGCCAAGAACTAACTGATAAATATTTACATATTTAGTTCACATAAAGTTTGATTGACTATTAACAAACACATAAACCGCTAATATTGATAAATGTAAATAAAGAATTAATTATATTTACAAGAAAATATTTCCAATCTGATGTATATAAACATCAACATTATGAACAGAAATTACCAATACTTACCATTACTCATTTGGAACAACATGCTTCTTATTCAAGAGAACTTGGAATGCCTGAAACAAACAATTTTCAGTAGTTATAAATATTCTTAATTTTTTATTATCTAATGTAGTATATCCGATATATAGCATTTCCAAGTCAATTGTAACCTTTTCCAAATCAATTGTCACCTTTTCCATTTCAATTGTAACTTTTTCCATTTCAAATGTAACCTTTTTCATTTCAATTGTAACCCTTTCCAAATCAATTGTCACCTTTTACAATTCAATTGTAACCTTTTCCATTTCAAATATAACTTTTTCCATTTCAATTGTAACCCAACCGGACATGAATTAATTCAATATTATTTATTTTATAATTGAAAAATAATTATTTTAATTACATTAATGACTTTTGAAATAATTTCGGCATATTCTTTCGACATTTTTTTCGTTTATTAGATAATTGATATTAAGTGCTAATTTCACGTAAGTAGTTTAAATTTTTTAAATAAAATTGTTGTTTATTTATTGTTAAATATTTATTATTTTTTATTTATTTAGTGGGGGAGGGTGGATTCCGTCGATTTGGTGATCGTTCATTAGGTTTTGCTAATGTCAAACTAACTACTGAAATTTTGTTCGGCCACGAGTTTTCCTACTTAATATAGTTTTCAGAATTCTTAGGTATAGGTATCGTTTACTAAGTTTTCAAGGGCGCTATTTCCGAATTCACAATTGGTTTTCCGATTGCACATGCGCGTTTTGCATTTCTGTTACTGTTGTAGTTTTCAATGATGTAGGGATCGCTTATTAGGTTTACAAGGGTTCTCATTCCATTTCTTGAATTGGATTTAGGATCGCGCATGCGAGTTTTGTATTTCCGTTACTGTTGAAGTTTTTTTTGTTACACAAATCGTTAATTAGGTTTTCGCGGGTTCTGATTCCTTTTTTCTAATTTTATTTTTTAATGAGCATGTGCATTTCAAATTACAATTATATTTGAAATTTCTTTGAGTGTATCGTCCTATAAAACCTAATAAACAATAACTTTACCGAAAAAAAAGGTCAATGGTAACGGTTATCGGAAATGAGCGTGTTTAATAAAATATCCAATTCCAAAAACTAAATCAGAACCTTTGAGAATCTAATAAACGGCCCTTATAAACGACGAAAAGTTCAATACGAACAGTAAATCGAAATGCACTGGCGGGATCAATAATCTGATTGTAAATTCGAAAATATGATGATTGATAACTACAGAAACGATACTTGTACCAAAGAGATGTCAACATCAATAGCAATTCGAAATGCTTAGGCTCGATAAGAACCTTCGAAAACATAATTAACGATAAACTATAAATAATATATATAAATATATGTATATATGTATATATATATATATATATATATATATATATATATATATATATATATATATATATGTATATATAGTAGGCGGTCTAATGGCTGTCAATAGCTCTCAGCGAATATGGTATGTCGATATCCATAGCCCAGGAAAACCTGAGAAATGGCCCTAGTCCACAAGTGGACGTGACAGCAAGTCCTACTCCCACTTCCTCGTAGTGACCGCTGGACAATGCACACCAAGGTGGACATTGGCTGACGGGAGAGGGCAAAGGCGAGTTTCCAGCGCCTTAAAACTGGATCCTTCGACTAGGGGAGAAAACCCCGACAGAAAACTCTGGTCCTCCAGGTTGGGGGTTGGACGCGGGGCCAACAACCCTGTTCCGTAAAAACTGTAAGTGTTTTCAAGAAACCACAAAAAGCCTCGGAAAGAAATGGATCAAATGGGAAACGACTTAGGCATGGACATGGACTAATAAATATGGCAACCTGGAACGTGAGGAGTTTGTTTCAGCCTGGAGCCGGGAGAGATCTTGAAAGGCAATTGGAAAAATACAAAATAGATATATCAGCCCTACAAGAAATCCGCTGGAGAGACACAGTACTAACCAAGATGAAGCACTACACAATCATTAATAGTGGCGATAGACGGAACATATTAGGAACAAGTTTTGCGATAAGGAATTCCCTCTTGCACTCTATTATTAAATACGTGGCAGTAAATGAGAGAATGTGCTTACTAAGGCTGCGAGGAAGGTTTTTCAATATCTCTCTTATCAGCATACATGCACCCATAGAAGGCAAGGACAATGAAGAGGAAAAGGAAACCTTTTATGGAAGGCTAGAAAATCTATACGATTTCCTACCCAAGCACGATGTGAAAATAATTTTGGGAGATTTCAATGATAGGATAGGAAAAGAAACGATGTTCTTCCCCATAATAGGCAAGCACAGCAAGCATGAGGAAACAAGCGAGAATGGACTCAGAATGGTCGATTTTGCGATGACAAGGAACCTTAGGATAAGAAGCACCTTTTTCCCACATAAGGAAATACATAAGGAAACATGGACCTCCCCGGATGGCATCACCAAAAATCAAATTGACCATGTACTCATTGCTGCCAGACACGCCAGTGATATATTTGATGTTCGCAGTTACAGGGGAACTAACTGTGAACTAACTCAGACCATTATCTGGTCAAGATTTTATATAAACAGAAGCTGGCTATACAAGGAAAAGGAAATGCAAGAAATGCCACCATCTATAATGCAGAAAAGCTAAAGGAGGATGCTGTAGCCCAGCAATTCAGAGATAGGATCGCAGATAGATTAAACAACAACTTATCTATTGGCAGGAATATAGAAGAAAGATGGGCACGCCTTAAAGATGCTCTCAAAGGTGTAGCAGAGGACATTCTTGGCGCAGCACCGAAAAGACAAAGCAATGACTGGTTTGATGAGGACTGCATAAAAGCCATAGAGGAAAGAAACAGTGCCAGGCAGAAAATGACCCAACGAAGGACCCGAACTACGGCGGAACATTATAGAACCAAAAGAAGGGAAGCAAAAGCAATATGCAAAGAAAAGAAAAGGCAGCAGGAAACAAAGAAGCTAGATAAGCTTCAAGAAGACTTTGCAGCCAAACAGACCAGGAAGTTCTATAAAAGCACCAGAGAATTCCGAAATGGATATATACCAAGGCTGGAATTCATTAAAGACAGAGAGGGGAACCTGATTGGAGATAGAAGATCTGTCCTGGAAAGATGGAAGCAGTTCTTCATAGAATTATTAAATCCGAATAAAGAAGGACCAACTTATAATAAAAAAGTATTATTGGAAAATGGAAGAGACTCGTCGAACGTGGATGAAGAAGAAATACCACCAGATAGGGAAGAAATAGTGGAAATAATTGGAGCACTCCATAACAACAGAGCACCTGGAATAGACGGTATCCCGAATGAGGTCCTGAAATATGGGGGTGAGGCAGTGTTGGAGGAAATATATAATCTCGTATTTGATGTATGGATGGAGATGAGGATGCCACAGGACTGGAATATGGCAGTGTTATGTCCAATACATAAGAAGGGAGACAGATTAAACTGCCAAAACTATAGAGTTATCGCTCTATTGCCTACTGTCTACAAGGTACTTTCAGTCGCAATAAATAGGAGAATTATGGCAAGGGCTGAAAGAAATATAGGCGAATACCAAAGTGGCTTCCGGCCAACTAGAACCACAACTGATCATATCTTCTCCATAAGGCAGATGCTAGAGAAAGCATATGAAAACAATATTGACCTCCACCACCTCTTCATAGATTTCTGCCAGGCCTACGATAGTCTCGACAGAATAGAACTGCTCAAAGTAATGAAAACTCTAGGGGTCCCAGAAAAGCTAGTCGGATTAAGTGCGATGACCTTGGAGAACACCAGAGAAGAGTTTGAGGTGGAGAATGGTCTGCGCCAAGAAGATCCCCTCTCACCTGTATTATTCAACATAGCACTCGAACAAGCTGCGAGATCAATCAGGACCAACCCAGGAGGAACAATATGTAACAGGATGACCCAACACCTAGCGTATGCTGATGACGTAGTGATATGAGCAAGGTCAAAGGCGGCGCTTTCAGGAGCTTTGCAGGAATTTGAAGAAGCTGGGAAAAAATTGGGTCTGGTGATAAATAAGGAAAAAACCCAATACATGATTTCCACAAAAAATGATGGGCAGGAAGAGCAGAGTCATGTGCAACTGCTCCACCACACATTTAAGAAAGTGGACAGCTTCAAGTATCTGGGAGCTTTAGTGACACGAAAGAATGACATCACTGCAGAAATTAAAGCAAGAATTTCAGAAGGCAACACATGTCTCGTTGCATTGCGAAAAGCATTAAGATTTCGGAACTTGTCACGTAAAGCAAAATTATTGATTTATAAAACAATCCTAGGACCAATTGTCACGTACGCTGGTGAAACGTGGGTCCTGCCCAGGAATGCGAAAAGATGCTGCAGATCTGGGAGAGGAAGGTGCTTCGGCAGCGCATCCTATGGGCGATCCTAAATCAAATTCAAGAAATGGAATCAGAACCCTCGATAACCTAATAAACGATCCCTATATCATAGAAACATTCAATAGCAACGGAAAAGCGAAATGCGCATGCGCGATCCTAGATCCAATTAAAAATATGGAATCAGAACCCTTGAAAACCTACTAAGCGATCCCTACATCATTTAAAACTACAACAGTAACGGAAATGCAAAACGCGCATGCGCGATCGGAAATACGATAGTGAATTCGGAAATAGCGCACTTGAAAACCTAGTAAACGATACCTATACCGAAGAATTCTGAAAATTAAATTAAGTAGAAATATTCGTGGCCGAACAAAATTTCGGTAGTAAATTTGAAATTAACAACTTCGAAAACCTAACGAACAATCACCAAATCGATGAAATCCACCCTCTCCCCACTAAATAATTAAAAAATAATAATATTTAAAAATAAATGAACAATAATTTTATTTCCAAAATTTAAAGCACCTACTTGAAATTAGCACTTAATATCAATTATCAAATGTCGAAAGAATATGCCGAAATTATTTCAAAAGTCATTAATGTGATTAAAATAATTATATTTCAATTATAAAATAAATAATATTGAATTAATTCATGTCCGGTTGGATTACTATTGAAATAGAAAAAGTTACATTTGAGATGGAAAAGGTTATAATTGAATTGGAAAAGGTGACAATTGATTTGGAAAGGGTTACAATTGAAATGGAAAAGGTGACAATTGATTTGGAAAAGGTTACAATTGACTTGGGAATATTACAGTAAGTTTTGTACTATATAGGACAAATATCTAACTGTAGGATTGTGTTACAACCGTGTCAAACTAATACGAATTTAATGTTACGGCAAAGAACACGAAAGGAGAACTTATTTTTGTTCATTTATTTATATGACTTTATTCCTCTGCATGCACTGGTCCTCCAAGTTTGGAGTGGCCCAGCCAGCTCCTCTCTCATATAATAAAGTTTATAAAACTCCAAATAATTTTGTTGCACTGCAACCTGTGCTGGTTCAGAATAGATTTAATTAATTATGAGCTCATCATAAATCTTTCCATTCCCTATTGATCAGATATCTTTTTTCAATTTTTTTTCTGCAGATGTAAGTTTAATGAAAGGTCTAAGAGATTTTTGTAAAATTTACAAAATGGCAGATACATGTCTTGAAATTCATAAAAATTCACATCATGATTATAAAAATGGCAATAATTTATAAATAAGCAACAAACACCCTGTTCTCCCCGTCTTTATAGAATTTTTTCTCTTTCTGATAGCAAATTCTTGTCTTTGTCACAACAGGCAGTAGTCAAGTAAAATGGTATATTTTATTTTGCATCAAATGTAGCGGTTCTGGTTTTTTGATGTATTGTATGTGAAAGATGGCTAATTATAAATTCAAGATTTTTACCTCAACAGATCTCTGGCTCATTTTGAAATAATTGAAAAACCACAAAACGTTCTGAGTTTTTTTTTCAGTTTTCATCAATTTTGAAAAGAGTTTACTCTTTTAAAGTGAGCTAAATTTGCAAGACAATGTGACCAAATTTGTTTCTGTAGACCCAATACTTCACCAGATATATCTGTTGGAAATTTCGAAAACAAATACAAAATAAGAAAAATTTGCCGATTTCGAAAATGAAGAACCTGTTTATCGGCAATAGTAGCTAACTATCTACGTTTCTAAAGTAAACTAAATTTTCAAGAATGTCAGACCAAGTTGTTCTCTGTAGACCAAATACTGTTACCAAATACTATTTCAAACTTGAATAGGCATTCATGAATCAAATATTAAAAGAAGAGTTTGTGAAATTAAAAACCGTTAGTAATATATACATTATAATTATCATAAAAACATTACTGAAAGTAAAGATTTTTGATAATATGAAATTAATAACAATAATAATGGTACCCTCTCCCCCAATAATTTGAAAATCTAAAAAGTTGGGAAATTTGAAAAATGAGAATCTACTTCAAACTGCAAAAATTATGATAAAACATTTTAATCAAAGAGTTACTACAGTTTAAAACCAATAACTTTCAAGTTAAAAATATGAGATTTTATCGATACAATGTTGTTTTTAAATAGAAAAGAAAATTATTATTGGGAAATCCGCATATAATTGTTGAGAAATTTTAGATTTTGCCCATCTTAGTAAGGTATAAAAGTAATTTTTATTACTACTACTTTTGTATTGTACATTTTATTTATATTTGTGTATAGTACATTACTTTTGTATTAGTAGGCACACAAAACATAACTAACTTATTATTCGATTTTTTTTTTCTAATTAAACATTATATTATCTCTAAACAATCCAATTCGATTGATTTTTTAGAGTCATTTTGTGAAATGTTACTGGTGTAGAGTCTTGTAGTATATCTTGTGCTATAATTTTAAAATAAATACAACAACCTGTTAAAGTGAACATACCGTGGATTTATGGCAGAAAGTAAACATGAACCGTTTCTTCTTTTTCAAAAAAGATTAACCATATAGAAAAGAAGATCAGTGACAATATTTTTACAACTATGTTTTGTGTTATTTATCTTTTATAAGATATTTCAAACAAATATTTTGCGAAATAAAAAGTGGTTTGGTGGATCTCAAGAAAAATTTCTTTAAGCTATACATAGCTGTGTCTAAATTATATCGATATTAAAAATAAATGTCGATGTTTATAAAAATTATAATTTCCATTGTAGTTGGAAATTCAATCCTTTACAGCGTTAATCTTCACGGCAGCACTACATTTTATATTTTTTGTTTGACCTGCATCATTATTGATTACATATTCAATTCAGTCTATTTTATATTTTAAAACTGTAAGGCTTTAAATGGGTATCTAGGTTAAGAATGTTAACTGCCAACTTAAAGGTTTCTCATGGCAGTTATAAGTCTTCTTGTCCCAGCCAAACTTCTATTTATATATCTATCAAGCATAACTATTATTTTAACTATAATAATATTATATTTTATTATGACTATTATTATTTTTTAAAGAATGATATATATTTAGCGTAGTTGAGAAATTATCAACCAATACCTAGTCTAATAATATCCTGGCTAAGAAAATATTATTTTTCTTTTCATTTTAGAACATATTATCCATTAGTTCCCTGCTGCCTCAATCGGTAGTGTACTAGTTCCCGAAATTCAACTCTAATTATTCCCGTAATTTTTCATAAATGGGCAAACGGTGAATTTAAGAAACAAAAACGGCAATCAATTAAAAAAATTATAATTAAAAGAAATACTATGAATATATTTTTAAGAAAACAAAGAGATATATCGGGATTAGAACTCGATCGCAGGCTGGTGAATTCCAAGCTTGGTTAATACTAGAGGCTGTAATAGCAGTTATTTTCTGCATAGTTCCGCATATTCTAAGGAGGTGTTACCTTTCAGAACACAATAAAATAACTAGTTGACATCCGAATGATGGTATAGAAGGATCAATCTAATTAGGGAATGATAATTTATTTGCCACTTCTATAAATTTATTTTATTGAAAACTAGTTTCGAATGTTATACATTCATCCTCAGTTCTAAAAATACACAAAAAATTCAAAAATCATAAATATTTTAAAATATTGATTTATATTACATCTAATTTAATATGTATAATAATACAAAACTATATTTTGAATTGCTTATTTTTGAATTGTTTGTGTGTTTTTAGAACTGAGGATGAATGTATAAACTAGTTGCATTCGAAACTAGTTTTCAATAAAAAAAATTTATAGAAGTGGCAAATTATTTATCAATCCCTAATAAAATAACTGTTACTTGTTTTAGATTCTACAAATGTAAAAACCTTTTTATTTAGGGTTCCATTTACACTTCAAGGGTGCAAGTGACACCCTTTACAATTTATGTATGTTGACACTATTTATGTATGTTTAAAATATGTAATAGGGGTGCATATAACGCCGGTCAGCCTGTATATAGACACCAAAATTAAACATTCTGGGTATGAGATAAGCAATTACTAGAGTGTAAAGTCTGCGCGTTTTTTCTATTTTAATTTCGAAAAATACTTACTAAATAAAATCAACTGAACTTATTTTTCTAATGCCTAAAGATGGGATATCTTTTTTCAGACTATAAAGACACCAGTTTAACGAAAGGCCAAAGAGATTTTTGTAAAATATAGTCATGTTTGGAAATCCATGTGAATTAACACCAAGATAATAAAAATGGCCATAGCCCCACAAACACCATGTTCCCATCTCTCTAAAACTTTTTCCCTTTTAGAGAGCATATTCTTGCCTTTGTCAGAAGGAAGGCAGTCTATCTGTGATTGAAGGGCTTTTGGCTGTTTGATATAAAACATAACTCTGAATCGTTTCATAATGTTAATAATAGTATAATTTTAAGACAGAATATTTTTTATCTTAAACTGTTCTGTAATAGAGCGTAAATCATATGAAAAAAAAAAATATTTTAGGTGTTTTGAAAATTATCATAAAATAAGAAAAGATGTCTACGGGAAATATGAATCTATCTTAGATAAGTGAAAACGTATGAATTGAGAAAAACTCCTAAATATTGACATATTTAAAGTTAATGTGACTATTTTTTATATTTGCTTAAATTCCTCTGAAAGTGAAGCAGTTATATACAAGTTAAATAATTATAATGTAATTATTGGGGAATAGTTATTGTAAGAAATATTTGTATAATTGGATATTTACCCGTTAAAGACAGGTCAATATAAAACGTAACCGTATGAGTAATATGCAATATAATATAACTTAAGACATATTAAACAAATATTGACTAAATTATTATTGGGTATTTATTGGGCTTATTTTTAATGGGTGTAATGAATTAATTCTTAGAAAAAAGAAAAATAATTTGTGTTACTAACGATCAATTTAACTCAAGGATTGATAATATGTCTAAATATATCAATACATAATATACCTTTAAAAAAAATTGTAAATACTTTATATAGTTATAAACAGTTAATTTTTATTGACATTATAGATATGTACAAAAAGAGTGCGATCACATTGCTAGTATCCGGACCAACTTCATCTAATGTATTCGTGTTTATGAACTCTTTCATTGGTACATTAATATTCTTCCCACATCGACTTATTGGGATCGGCATCGAATACTGGCAATGATGATGTATAGTTGAATTGGAAAATAGTTTCGTCACAAAGGTTGAAGATAAAAGAACCGGGATACAAGGCATCGCTAACCTTGCCATTGACCATGGCTAAGCATAATGCAAATTGGTTCGCAATGCCTTGCCTGCCTCGTCTTTTATAAATGCATTGCTACCGATTATAACGGAACCCAAATTTTCAACCGAACATCAGTGCCTCAAATCATTCACATTACATCACAGATCATTCAGATTCCTACCGAAACAGCCTCAGTTATGCAAATGACATTATAGGTCATAAATTGAATCACTATTACAATGAAACCGCAGAGAAGTAAGCCTATAATAACTGGTATGTGCATGAAGTAATGTTGGTATATAAAACAAAATCCTGATTCAGAATTTAGCAACCCTATCGGTGAACTTTCATGATGAAGCTCGAAGAAATTATCAAACAGCCAGCAGCAGAAAGATAATGTATTCCCCGATTTTACATACTTAAGAGAGTGAAAATATAAAAGATTTCTCCTCAAAATATAGAGGATTCATTCAGACACGAATTAAAAAAATTGTTGTGACAATAGTTTTGCAGCCCTACAGTAAAAGTATTAAAGATTCATTTATTTTATTTTATAACATTGCATATTTATTCTTATCAATTTATCAAATATAAATTCAAATAATTTTGAAATTTACGACTGTGACAATGGGTGCTACTTTTTGACATTTTAATAGTAATTTACAAACCAAAATATTTTTCTTGATTAAAGTTTTATAATGAGTAAATAAATAAATAATTGACTGCAAAGAGAACTGACAGATGTCTACTGTTCTTAATTTCGTTTGTAGTCGCACCTTTTCACAATTAGGTAGCTCTGTGTGACTATGGTATGACGCGTGCTTGCCACTACTCAATTCAAGCCATTTACCATTAATTCTATGGTAATTTTTAATCCACCATACCGATTTCATTGACTGAAATCTCACAAACATAACCAGAGAAAAGAGCCAGCTGGATTAATCCAAAATCAACGATATTCCCATTGACACTTGTTCCTTCTGAAGCAACTAAAAATCACATTTGCGGTCTATGCCATTATTTGTGATCCTCTAAAGCTTATAATAAGAACCAACGATTATTTCATCTTGATTCGGTTATTTACTTTCATTAAGCCTAAACGATAGACTCGGCAATAAAATCTAAACGATAAAATCCAATATGAGCCAATCACGTTAAAGTATTCATGAATATAAATGTTTTGCTTCCATTTTTTTTTTTTTTTTTTATCATTCATCTCAGTAATTTCGGTGATGTATCTGTAAGTTATCATATTTTTATGACGGTGAAGAATTCTAAATATGTGTTTTTCCAAATTGGTCTCATTGAAGAATTAAAAAAAAAAATGATAATAGCTGGGGATAGCTTATTTAACTTATTTGATATGTTTCTGCCTAATAGAATATTAGTTTTAATGAAAAGAGATATGCATCAAATGGGTTACGGATGCAGTTGGGAAAAAGCAGATATAAAACTGCTTTTATAACAGTTAGTCGTAAATTTCATTATTTCCAAAGTAATAAAAATTTCAGATAATAAAATGGTATTTTATTACTGACATTATTATCTGGTTTGTGAGCTACAGTAATGAAAAAAAACTAAAATGGATTTTGGCCCTGTTTTTTTTTTCCAAATTTGGTCGATATTGCGAAATCGGACAAGAGAAATAAATTAACAACTTTATTGAAAGTCTATCATGGCGAATAGGGGAATGGAAGAGCAACCAACTAAAGATACTAAACAAACCCGTTAGAGCAAATTTATATAAAAACAAACACACGAGATTTATTTTAGTTTATTTTTTCCTCTAATAAATGCATTTTAAATAACATTAATTCCTTATTGTTTCTCGTTCAAATATCAAATTTCCTTTATAAAGACCAAAAAAAGTAGGAAAATGATTTGCACTGAGAGGGGGAGGGGGAGGAAGGGAGCATAAAACGTATATCCTAGCTGAGGCAGGTTTTATGTTCTCATTAGCACACTAATTGTAAGTGTCTAGAAGCGTTCCGCGCATGCTTTACTTTGTTCATCATTTCTATTTATAGTCTGTTACAGATGAAAGTAACCCTATCACGTTTGATGTGAGGACAGTTTGTCCAAATGTCATATGCATACCTTGAATGTTTTGTTACATTTAATAACGTTCTCAGCACACATCTATACAGACCCACGGATATGTATGTGTATGTGACATACAAATGCATATATAAACATGTATAGATTTTTAAAGATCTTAATGATAAATTAAAATAAACAAAAGGCACCGAGACAGAAATAGAATATGATACGAAATAACAGGTTAAAAATTACGTCAGATACCTATGTAATACATTAACGAGAAAATGCAAGGAAAAAGGTTATAGCGAAAAAAAAAAAATTATTTGCGAATAATTCAAAAAGCAAGTATTTTATGGTAAATCATCTATGAAATCATATGAAAGGTGATTAAATTCTCTAAAATACAAAAAGGAATCATCGAAATCGAACCGGAATTAGCTAAGATACGACGCATCTTATGAGGACTACAAGATCCTAGATGGATAACCGAGCGCATCCGAAAGGAGACGGATGCGACCGAACCTCCTCCCACCAATCCGCCAATCTGTTGTCAACAATACGCTCTGTAATAATATAATGTAAGAATACAAAAGTAGAAATTAACTTAATAATTTCAACTTTTATATTATTAAATGGAAACAAAATGTTTCCATGGAGACTAAACCGAAACTGTGTAAATATATTTTCAACTTGACATACTTAAAACACATAGGCAGTGTACAGAATTGTTGTACTAAAATTGTTTAAAAAACTGTTTTATAATACATATGTGGGAGAAGATGTGAAGAAGTGAATGCTACTGAGTTTATTTCAAGTATTGTTTATGTGAACTTTTTAAAATTATATTAAAAGGATAATTATTATAGGACAGTAAGAGAAAGTTGAGTGATGCGCGCACCGCACCAAATTTTTTTCTCATTGTGATGTAGCTGGTTTTTTGCAGTCCACCGGTTGCTGGGTAAAGAAAGTTTTGTTACTATTGATTTGAAGAAACACGGTGGTAAATAAACAAAAAATAGTTGGCCAAGCGTAAGCGATATCCTGTTTCAACTCGACTGTGTCTCTGTTTGTTACACGATTACGTCCAAAAGCGTTGTTCGATTTTTTTTTAAATTTGGGACAAATGTTCCTCGAAGTTAGGAAAAACGATGCATGTGTAGAGATTTTTATATTTTAATTCCAATCCAAAATGGTGGTTGTTCTAATGGCATCATATTGTAAAAAAACCTGTTTGTTTCGCAGCCACGACTAAATGCGTGGTTCGATGATATTCAAATATATCATATATATATATTTATATATATATATTTTTGTAGGTATTTAAATCGACGGATATACGAATTTTTATTTCTTAAGATTTTTTTTTTTTTTTTAAGAGATTGTAGAATAATGAAGGAAAAACAAAACTTGTGAGGACATTCAATTATTTTTTTAATTAAAAAAAATTGATTCATAGTATATTCAGATCTGTGATTATTTGTGAATTTTCTTTGATATCTCTAGCTCGAATTTGGCGAATCCTGGCGATTTTTGATATTAAGATTTGCAATTATATTACTGATGTTGATATTGCAAGCGGAAAATGTTAACTGAGGTGAAAGAGGTTTATGAAGAGTCGCATTCGTATTCAGCAGATTTGCGTTGTGATTGCAATAGACGGATGAAAAATATGTACGATTATATATATATGTAACACTGTCAGGTGTTAGATAAACTGTCAGGTGTTAGATTAATGATTTTGTTTTAACATATGATTTACTTGGTAGGCTATTCAAAAATTGTAATACGTAGTGTAGAAAAGAAGAGTCTTAAAATTCAGTTTATTTCAGGTATTATTATTGTTTTATTTGTATTTCATTATCTTTTTAAACTTCTTGTTGTTATTATTATTATTATTATTATTATTATTAATTTTGTTTTTGTTTAATAAATATTTCAGTTGCATGATTTAAACTGGTGAATTCTTCTAAAAGATAAATACGAAAATAGAACTTACATATATATATATATATATATATATATATATATATATATATATATATATATATGTGGCCGAGCGGGTTAACGCACTTACTCACAAACCCAAAGATTGTGAGTTCGAATCCCGGCACCGGCATGAATTTTATTTAATCAAATTAAATAATTCAAGCATTGTATCCCGCTCCCCGGGTATGTGAGGCCCGTCAGCCTACTTGGAGGCAACTCACAAAAAGGCCGGGCGTAGGAGTGATGACCCTACCCCGTGAACCTAAATTGAGAATCGCGGTGTGGTATTAATACCACATCGCGCGGCCAAGGATCTCCACGGTCTACAAAGAGCCAACCGAAAAAAAAATATATATATATATATATATTATCGGTAAGGGGGTAAAAAAGGTAGCTCCTCGAGAGACAAATTAAGATGTCCGGTATCCTGTTGGCCTCTCAATGAATGACAGCATTGGCTAAACCTATAAAAGCTACAATAAAGAGTAGATTTTAGAATTCTCTGGTGAGGTCTACTGTTCACAGAACTACTAATTATTAATTATTGAGTTATTTGTATTATTGAGACAGTTTAGCCTAAGTAATTAGAGTTAAGGCGAAGTCAGAGCCAACTTTTTTGTTCTTACCTCGATAGATGAAGAAGTAGCGTCAAAATGCGACTAGTAATATGAAGAACGGAGTTCCTTCATTTTGTATCTTTTTGACCGATCAGGTCCACGTAGCTATCAGAGAGTACATATGAATAAGCAAGGGATTATTTCTAAAAATCAGTCAACATTTTCAGTTTAGGCTATAATTGTGGATTATATATTACCCACTAAGAGTTACATATACGCTGAAACAGGCGCTTATTTTATAAAGTAGCCACTCTCATTCCAGAAAAATTAGCTAAGCTGAGTGTAGATATTTTCAAGTCACAAAAATGAATCTTCTCATCTAACAGTAATTAATTCAAATCGACCACACTTTACATTTCATTAAACCCAAAAAATAAAATAGTGGAAGTAGAAAAAGATTTGATAAAACTGTCTGATATGAATAATGCTCAGGGCTGAGGTGCCATTCTGAGGCCGAGAATGTTAAAAACTCGATTTTCACAACTATTCGACTGAACTTTATGTCTTATGTTAAATATATGGCGACAGATCGGAATTTTACCCTTATGTTGCTGTAACATTCTTTCCATTCGGAAAATGTCCTCATTGAATTAACGGGACTTTATCAGCACCGGTTGGACAGGTTTCGCTATGGAATTTCATTACAACCGTCAAAAGGAGTTATATAACATGGCTCATTCAGCGATGCAATCCTTTCAGAAATTCTTCAACTTAATATCCAATTTTTCATAAAAGTTAGAGAATATGTAATCATCCCGCGAATATGATTCATAGCTTTAAATATTAAGGGTAAAAGGTTTATAAGCTGTTTTAATCGGTCAAAAGTTAGAGATAAAACGCATTGAATAGAAAAATGGGTGTCAAACTCGCAAGAGGGGGTCGGTTCATCTAATTATTGCGATTTAACTATCTCGGTTAACTGTGTTATGACCAGAGTGGGTGCCAAGATTCATTTCTAGGAACCTCCGCGAAATAAATATTAACTGACACAGGTAGGAATCGAACCCACGTTCCTGAGCGGGCACTCTGGGACCCTCGCCCCACGTGCTCGGCCATCACGTCCTCACTATCATTGCAATTCATTAATATGGGAAAAGAAGTATTTAAAGTAGAACATTCCAATTATATATTCCTGACAAGTATTTGAAAGATCTAATTTACATATTTTTGATAAAAATAAATGACGTTACGAAACAGCCTCATATTTAAAGAATAAAATAAGATCCCCATTCGGACACACTCGTTATGAAAACGTTTATTTAGATGTAATTAGTCACGCACGGAAACTGCAAATGACGTTCTCTGCAAGAGTATGGGAACGATGTCGAGAAAGAGACCAACGGAACAAAAGTTTAAAACAAAAATTGAAAACTCAGTTTATTAAATCTTTCACATTTCTTATGGATTATATATCTATTTTAAGTTCAGTTTATGTGTATATCAGAAGCGTTTTAGTGATAGGTCTGAGCAATTTTAACGGAAATTAACTGAAATTATTACTATTTTACCCATTAATTATAATTATAGAAAAAGTAATAACGCTACAAACGCCGTTCGGCTTGTTTATCAAGTGGAAGGGGAGGACTAAGTTTGGTAAGGTTGGTAAAAAAAAATTAAGGCGGATCACAAGACCATCGAAAATAAGTCTCGTTCCCATCATCAAATTGCGGAAGGGAATCGAATTGATGGCTCAGAGCTGGGCTCAAGTATTAGAAAATTGTATGACCTGTGTTTTAAAGAATTAACATAATTGAGTAAACTATTAGTTAGTGATTTACATATTTTATTAGACTGTTTATTTTTAAAATTAGAAAATCGGGATTATAAAATATTAATTAATCATTAAAAAGGTTAGATTAAAAAAAGGACCTGTGCTAATCCCAAGTAAAAGAATTTTATAAATAAAATTCCAAACAAATTTTATTTAAAATACAAAATAAACATTGTAAAGTTTCGACCATTATTTGGTTTGGGCCATCTTCAAACTTTTGTATTCATTTATATAATTAAAATGATACCATTATTAGTCCAATAAAATAAATTAATATGTACAACACTGGGAAGTACTTGTTTAGCATTTAAAGCTTTATAAAAAATGTTTTTTTCCGAAAAGTTATCAACTGACTAGTATAGTTCTTAGTTTGTTTAATACAAAGTAATAAATCTACTCAATTTGTTTATACCACAATGTTACTTGTTGAAATTTTTTTTTTATTCTAGAGTTACTTACTTCAACCAATTCGAGAGTTATTTATTTAATTATTTTTTCGACTACACCTCTCTTAGGCATTTTGGCCCTGTGTTTACGTTAGAAAAATTACCATTTGAGTAGTATTTTCATATGGCTATTACGGGATATTTTTTGTTTTAACTTTCAGGGACTTTGGCCGCATAAGCCAAAAGAAATAGATGTTTGAAGTAATCAATCGAAAGAGAAATCGCCTAAGCGAGGCAAGACGTATTATTTTTAATTATTATAATTAGGAATACACATTATCATTAAAAATGGTTTGCTACGTACAACACTTACGTCATTTTTAATATGTGAATGACAATAAAGTAATAATTGTTAAACCTAGACAATTAAATAAAACATGAGGGCGAAAGAGACTTGCTTTTCATATACTCTCAATCGCTTTGAAAAAAAAATCATTTAAAGAACATGCCAGTCAGTGACCTAATTGAATTAAAAGTGAAACGTCATAAAAATCTTAATGGATAAAAAAAATATCAGGAAATAAACCGATTATAATTACAATAACTGTAATTCCCATTTCTCGACTGTCCTCAGCGTTTTATAGCTTCATCGTCTAATTTTGCGGTTGAATGTGTTTAATAGGCAGTTTTATAAATTATTATATGTTACAGATAAGCTAATAATTTAATATATGTTGGTAAATGTATAGCAACAACTATAAAGTATTTAAACCCAATATGTTATTATATAACGGCAATTTATTCAGAAGTCCAATTAAAACAAATATTAATTTTCGGTAGAGGTTATGTCACTTTTTAATTTTGGTACTACATTATATTTGTAAAGTCATCAAAAATTAGTACTTTAATGACGTTATCGGCTATGAAAATAATTTAAGAAGGAGAGGGTAGCAACCTGTCGACCGTTTTATGTTGACTTTTTCAGGTTAACCTGGTAATCGATTATCGATTATGCTATATCAGACGCAACCCGAGAGTAAACATTTAAAAATCACATTTAATTGTAATTTTAATCAAAGTTTAATGCTAGTTATTGTCATTTTAAGGTATCTGGCGAACAAAATAATTAATGTTTTATTTTTTGTACTGCATAGTATTTCTTTTTCAAACATTTTCTGATGGTAGGGAGGGGGAGCAGGCGAGTGTCTGGATTAGGGGGAGGGGGGTAGGGCTCCCTCGTAAATATTTCTACACCACTATCAGAATCCTTATCTTCATTTTAATAAGTAGTATTTACCTATATTCCTTATTCATTTATATACATTTGAATGTGTACATGGATGTATGGGCGGTTTGTTTAAAAATAGACATGTTATTTGAAGATATGCATCGCGAATTACGACGACTAGAAATTAATTGCCTCTTTATCAAAATTATTAGTTTCAGTTTTTTTTTTTTTGTAGTTTTTTTTATACGCTGAATTGGCAAGTAACTCGATCTAACCTGTGATCGAATCAACTGAAATTAAGTCAGCGTTTCCTCTTCATTTTAGTTTGATTTTAAAAATCAATTTCATTGTCAAAAACCTATTATTTTTATATCAAAAATAAGTTTGTTTTTTTTGTTTTGCTTTTTTTTTGGGGGGGGGGGGGATATCATCTAAGGATAATCATGAAAATTGGATCGGAATTATTGTTAAAAATTACCAAAAATATTACTTCAAATACAAACTTTATTTTTCGTATCTTTCGGAGAGGGGAGGGGAAGGGAGGTATATCCCCAATAACTTCTCCTGCGTACGCCTCTGATGGATACCATGTGGCATTCTTTTAGTTGACATGCTATCCCACCTCGGTTTTTTCCCTTACCGGATTTTTCACCTCCCCTACTTATAGTCTGTGGGCCAAACCCTCTTCCGTACATCCCCCTCCACCCACACCCCTATAAATTGCACATCGTTGTGTTCCTTGTGACTAATGATAAAAAAAAAAAAAATTATTCGCTTATTAAGCTTACTCCTCAAAATATAGGCCATCATCCATTTTCTATCACTTGAATCAATCTCAACTCCCGATAATTAAACTGTACACATACTTACTGAAACAATTTGTTTTTCTCTTACTCCCTTTTCCGAAATACCCGATATTACAAAAAATAGGTTACAATGAAAAGACATCACTAAAAAGATACATCCACAAACTTGTCAAACATGTATTAATAGATAAAATGTGAACATTGTCTTAATTTCTATAAAACTTATTGTGTAGTTTATAAATATTATATTATTATTCTTAAGTATTATATTATTCAATTGTTAATTATGGGTTCAAAATTTATAACTGTTTATAAATATATAAATATAAATACTGTCATTTACTTTATTTGCTATTTAATTTACTTTTGTTATTTTATTTTTTATGTGTATGGTTTTTAAAATTATTCTTTTGTTTTTTAAACTATACTATACTGTTTTAGGTAAAATACTATCAAATCACCTCACGGTTCACCACATTGTATCATGCAAATGGTCCTGGTCAAATCATCGAAAAATATCTATTATACCTTATGGAAATTTGTAAATTGTAATTAAAAAATATTATCTGTTCTATACTCATCTTTGTCATTATTGGACTATTGTTTGCAATATTGTATTGCAAACATTAGTCATCAAATACCATAAATAGTTAACAAAATTATCAAGCTTTCATTGGCGTTAGTGAAAAACTATAAAAAAATACTCACGGCCAATCCATTTGAAATCACCCAGACCATGTTCCTCGACCATGTTTGCCAGTTATTCGCGATCATTTAGTGAATTAAAAAATATGGTTAAAACATATTTTAGGCTCATACTTTTTTTTTCCGGACATTTAAAAAAAAATCAAGAAAAATTACATAAAACGAAACTTTTAACGCTGTTCTAAGTGTTCTAATGAAAAGAGACTCACCTTTGACTTTTTTTTCTTGTATAGTCTTATCATTGTACTACTTGGTGTAGAAATTTCATCTTGAAAACTTTGTCCTTTTTTTATGAATTTTCAAATATAGCCAAAAGTCATTATCTGCAACATTTAAAGCGGAATATCTCAATAAATGATTGAATAAAATTATGAAACAGATACAGTTTATACCTCACATGTTTATGACACAAATTTGGTGACTGAGACTCAACTGGTTCCAGAGTTATAATGCATCAAATATTGCTGCCTTGCGAGAGTCGGCTTGGCATGTCTTCTCCCTTGAACTCGTAGCAACCGGTCTCTGTTATTTATAAAGTGACAACCTCATGCAGGGCACATGCACAATGTATGAATTTTAAAAACATCTAACAATGAAGTTAAGAATTGAGTTATAATATTGTTAACTTCATTGATAAGATGCTTCTGAAATGCATATATTGTACATGTATCATGTGTACATATTATGTAAATACCGTAGATCGGTTCAAGGAGGCCTACTCTCACGAGGCAGCAATATTCGATGTATTATAACTGAAAATCGGATTTATAAATAGCAAAGAAGTTGAAAATATGCCATATAATATGCAGTAAAAATCCCCCAAATATTGAGTAAAACCTGCAACAATATGCAGTGAAACCTGATGGAATATGCAGGAAAATATGCACTATAAATGCCAGAAACGTGCAAAAAATCACAAAAGGCCTATAATCATTGCCTAAATTGCTTTGTTTAACAATTATAATTATAATTTATAACTTAAATAAGAAAAAACATAACTATGAACATAACACAAATTATGAAGTTAGAGCGCAAAATAGTGACTGCCCCCTAAAGGCTATGGAATAGAGAGAGGCAGGAAATGACAGGACAAATTGGAACGAGAAATTCGGCCACCGGAACCATTCACAAGTAAAATAGTATTGTCAAGGATTGTTGAGGCTATAATCCAGGCCTAAATGGACAGATTATGTTCATAATTAATTGTTGCACACGTAAATAAGCTAATTTATTTACATAATTAATTCGTTATGGATTATAAACATTACAATTAATATTATTATAACAGAGATAGATGGTTGGAAAAAGGGTCATGATTTGAGGGTGATGAAATCAGAGGGTCATGAGTTGAGGGTGATGAGTTGGAAAAATTGTTGTACGAGCTCAATCTCGATATATGACATTATTAGAAGAGAAGAGTTGTACAAGGCTCTGGAGGAACTTAAGATTCCAGGAAAACTCACGCGACTGATAAAAATGACTATGAGAAATTTTAAATACGCAGTCCGTGTGGGGTCAGACCTGTCTGAAATATTTGAAACCAGCTGCGGAATAAGACAACGTGACGCTCTTGCATGTCTTCTTTCCAACATGCCACTGGAAATGGCTGTCCGAAAATCAAAAATACAGACAACAGACACCATTTAGGGGTTGTACAGCTGCTGGGATATGCCGATGACTTTGATATTATAGCAAGATTGGAGCAGCCATTGAAAGAGGCATTCATTGGTTTTGAAACAGCTGCAAGGGAGTTTGGTCTCGTAGTTAATGAGAAAGAAACCAGATACATGCGATTTGGCAGTGGTGGAGACCATGTTAAATCCCAAAAAATTGGGCCCTACAAGTTTCAGAAAGTAGAATCTTTCATATATCAGGGATCCGAGATGAATTCCTATGGCGACGTATAACAGGATATCGGCAGACGTATTAATGCTGCCAATAGCTGTTTCACGGTCTGGCAAAGCATTTTAAGACTAGGTATATAACCTGTCGTACAAAAATCATCCTTTACAAGACTTATGTAAGACCAGTGCTCATCTATGGATCAGAAGCATGTGCGACCACCAAGTCCGAATAAAACTGGCTCACGGTATTTGAGAGACAGATCCTCGAAGAATCTTCGAAGTGGCAAGAGAGAGAGAGGTCTGGAGGAGAAAAAAAAAACAGAGAGCTCTACGAGCTATTCAATGAATAGCTCGTATGTCATGAAAATGTCATGAAAATGACATAGTCCGGATTTTAAAGCTGGAAAAACTCCGCTGGGCTGGACAAGTCGCTCGTATGGATGACTCGAAGATCCCAACAAAAATTTTAAGGGAGGACGTACACCGAACGAGGAGAGTCGGACGACCCAGGACAAGATGGCTGGACTGTGTTAAAGCGGATGCGAGAGCCTTGCTGTAAATCCGAAACTGGACTGCTACAGCACAAAACAGAGCCCTCTGGTGGAGGGCATATTGAATATTATCTTTGTGTATAACAAAGATAATATTCACCATAAAAAACAATAAAAACTTTTACATACATTTTAATTAAATAATAACAAAATTTAAAATTATTATTATAGGAATATACCATGTTATTTATCAAATATCAATTAAAAATGTTACACAAGAGTGAGTAACACGACATGAAAATGGCTTATGGAGAAATTATCGGCGAGTAGACCTTCAATAATTCTATTGTATTAAGGTCACTAGGTCAAATTCTCGGTAGGTATTCGATAATTTGTTGAAGCTTATACAGAAGAACATTTTGCGGTTGACAGTGTATTGAGACGGTTTGTCCAATTAATGATAAGTAGGTAATGGAAGAAAACGAAGAACTTTCTTGTCTCATTCTTCTTCCTCTACTCCGTAAACCTACGACATCCTTTCCCCCTTTAATAATACTCCGCTTATCCTTGTTGATCTACTGCCTAGGACTTCATATGGGATGATACGAAAGACGAATAAAATGGAATCATCATAAAAGACAGCAACGACAAGAAACTGTTTGAAGTTTCCGACTACATCAGTATTAACAACACAAATATTTCTAAAATTTTCAATTTTTTTGCAAAAAGCTCATCTGCATGACTATAATCGGCCAACTTGCACATGCGGAGGTTAAGCTTTGGGCTTCCGCTAGACCACCGGATTACCCGTATTTAATGCTTACAATCTTCCTTAAATGCTCCTTATTATGCCCATGGGCATGGATAGGTATCTCATCCTCAGGCACTTGCTAGGTCCCCTCTAGAAGTTTTTAGAAAAAAAATACTAAGAAGTAAAAAAAAAACGCATTTTGTTAGCTGCGTTTATGGTGTCAATCTTCAAGTACATTGGCGTATTTAGGTAGGTATCTACGAGGGAGAGGAAGGAGATCTACCGGACCCCCTAATTTTGGTAAGCTATGCCAGCGATTATGTCACAAATAATGCTATATATAATGAGTTTAATGTTTCATATTTTGCAGATTTACTCAATAGTTGATTACTTTTCCTAACATTTTTTCTAGCTCCACAGCCACACAAACACACTTGCCGTATCGGCCTTCCACCCAATCTTGATTTCCGATAATCTTCTAAGGGGTCTTGCAGATAGTACTGACATTGGCACCATCTAACACTGTTTTGCCATTGAAGTGCTAGCAATGACTAATTTCTTAAAATGTCACGTCAAATTAATCAGCCATCTCAAATAGTTGTTTTATTTTATTGCTATCGTAAATCTGATGCGAGTTGACTGGAACGCATGCCGTCCGGTTTTCGCTCGCAACACTTTTTGTCTCCTACTCGCAAGATGAAGACAGTTTACTGAAGCGAGTGGACTCCGTCGTCTCCCAAATCTTTGCCAACCCAGTGCAAAAACAAGATGACGAAAACTAATATAAAGTGTAACTGAAGTTAATCAGGAACTTTAAAATTCATAGAATTGTGTTTTCTTTCTCAGCCAAGGCCCGTCCTTGGCAGTTCAGCCGTTTAAAGCCATGTCATAGACCAGTAGTTTTATTATGGAAAAGAGAGGAAATTCTATTGAATTTTAAATATAGACATTATAAAATAAAGTTCTTAGGGACGATGCCATTAAACGCCTTCAGTTAGTAAACCGAAAGTGAATAATGATGAAAACAAATGATGCAAATATAAAAAATAATATAAAAATGATTCCTGAAATTTTCTTCTACTGCAACTTCATTAAAAAAAATCACTGAGGTACCAAAAGCGTTTCTTTGTGATATTCAATACCTTATCCACAATGGCGTGTGCCAGACTAGGCACCTGCCTGGGGCGGCAATATTTAGGGAGCGGCAAAATGTGAGTAAAATTATATTTTTTAATTCAAAGGGATTTTTATGTATTAAAACATCTCAATTAAGGAAACATAATTATAAAAATTGTCTCTACTAAGTTTTTAACTATAAAAAATAATTGATTTTGAAGATAAAAGCGGCTAGAGGGAGCGGCTTACCTGTTATGCTGATGGGCGGCTGTATAACAAACCCATTTTCGGCGTATTCTTTTGTTATTCGTTATATCATTGAAGGATGTAACTAAAAAATCAGTTACAATATTAATTCTTTCTTGCAATTAGGACATATTGCTGAAGATTACCTCAACACAAGATCCAGATCTTGTAGACAATATTAAATAGCATGCGAATTGGCTGTCCTATTTACTGACGGTCAATTCGATCCGCATCGTGAAAACACAACTTCAGAAGAATACTTGAGAGATCTATGAAGCTTTAGCCGAGGTTTTGAGGACACTACTACCACGATAATCCGGGCGCGGTGAAGAGCCGCATCCCGATAGAGGTGGCCCTGCTACAACTAGGCACGGCGGATCTAGACCAGGAAATCGGTAAACATTCTCCAATCCAAGGTGGAACGGCATACGCTTTGGACGTAATGACTTTGGGGTAATAGCTCCAGAGTCCGTATGGTTCGACTGTTCAACCGAATTATACGGACTCTGGATACCAGGCGACCTCCAGAATCAAGTAGCCTTCCAGTGGCATGGGGGCTTTATCATGGGTGACTTCATCATCCCTTGTTAACGGAGAATCAGACTAAAAATGCTAGAATGGTTATACACCAGGGAGAAGAGTATATCCCGAATCAATTATAAATATTGTACTGTATTATTCTATATAAATTTTGTATAAAAGCTTATGCATCAGTCACCTGACGGCCGAAAACAACGGAAAGAACCGTACAAATGAGGCTTGAGCGAGTTCAAAGGATGACATACCTAGATACGACAGCAGCAATTAGAACATGTCCCACAGCAGCCATGGAGGCAATAATAATAATATACTTTTTATTTATTGTGGGGCAAATCCGTTTAACAGTTACAAGCAGTGACAGGGCTTCAGAGCTTTATAGTAGATGAAATATAAACAAATAAATTAACAGATAATAAAAAAAGAAGTTAATAAATAAATAAAAATGACAAGTCATAATGCAGTAACTCCTATCTTAAGATATAATTGTTGGTGACCTGAGTGTTTTACGCCATTAAGTAAATAACATAAAAAGTTCTAATATTCACAAAAAAAAAAAATAAAAAAATAAGTAACAATAATTAAATAAGTACAAATTTTATTAGTACATATTCATATATTTAGAGTCATGTTGAGGTAATGCTTAACATAACTCCCTTGCACATTTGGATACAAAAAGAGGACAAACAAGTACAATCAGACTACAGAATATATGGAATTATAAATAAAAACTATCAAGGGTATTTAAAACTCCTTATTGAGCTTAAGTGAAGAGAGTGGCTCAACTCACTAAGTGAATATTTACCCAGAAAATTCGACTTTGAAAAGAACTTCAAAGCAACTATTCCAGACAAAAAAATATGGAAAGAAGAAGGATCCAAATTTGAAAATGGGTCACTATTTCTGATATACTGATGGTTTAGTTAAGGAAACTGAATCCTGGGAAACAAAACATACTGGGTTTCAAAACCTGGCATGAAACAACCAAACTCTTTATTAATTTGTTAAAGGAAAAGGCTAAATTATACCTAAACCTAAAAAATAATGAGTGGAGAATATTAACGAGTCTCCTCATGGGCCACTGTCCACTAAAATATATAAAGAAGATGAAATTAGTGGAAGATTCCACCTGCCGGCTGAGCTTAGAGGATGAAGAAAAAGAGCACAATCTATGTGAATGTAAAAAAGCCCTTGCCTATTACAGACTACAGTAATAAAAACAGGCAAACCTGAAAATATTACTAGATCTAATCCTAAGGAATTAATATGCTTCATAAGAAGTATATGATTCCTATGAGATCTTTAGACGACAGAAGCTCCATATGGGTCGTGGTGAGGAAGGGTTCACCATCCCTCAATATTATAATAATAAAACATATCAATAAAATGTATAAAATAGAGCAAAATAATAAAATTTCCACTGGCCAATCTTTGGTGACAAAAGCATACACAATTTCGCCCGCCAGCGAGTGGTAGCGGATAAGGTAAGAAGAGATACAACATAAAGGAGATGAAAACACTTTGTCCGGTTAAGTGGACTGTCTATGCAATGAAAAGCTTTTCAATTCTATACAGAGCTGCTAGAATTGTTCCTCGTTCAGCTCAAAGCGAAAGATCCAGCGTTTATATTCCCAACCTCTCAACTATTCCAATAATCTTACTTGCGTTCCCTGCTTAGATGTCGTCTTAGATTAGTTAACCTTAGAATAGAATAGAATATATTTTTTATTTGTGAAAAGCAAAGTCTTGTACAAATTACAGAACAATATTATATTAAAAGATACAGTTGATCTTCTGAGTCTAGAGCTCTTCAACAAACACAAGAAAAAAGAAAAAAAAAACAGATTGAATGATACCAGTCTCTTGATGGCACACTCAAGATAAAGGACAAATATAATATATACTTAAGCATTATATTATATATACTTAATCATTTAGCAGTAATTTTCTGTTTAAATCACGTTCCAAATAATACTATATACATTATGAATTTATAACATTCAACATAGGTATATGTATACAGAATATTTAAATAATACTAACAAAGCTCAAATTATGGATAAATTCTATAGAGAGTCGGAAATGCATTACTAACATAAGATATTGAAAATATAATCGTAAAGTCATGACAGTAACGTTTTCTAATACATTCTATTTATATATAATAATAACATAATATATCTTTATCTGAGAAAGACAAGTCTTGTACAAATTTTTCCCTTTTTTTTTTTTTTCTTTTTTTTTTCCTTTTTCTTTTTATATATAAACAATTTTATATAAACAGCTTTTTATTTTTATATAAACTTCTTACATAAACTGAATAAAACCTTTCTCCTTCTCCTTTCTTCTTTTTAATTAATTAACCATAAAATCACTCTTAAGCCGAATTTAGCGTTTTATGTACTCCCATCATGTAGTAATACACTTTGTTTAATTTCTCGACACTATCAATACTCAATATGGCTTGGATGTTGTAGTTATCGGAAGATTCTGAGATAAACGACTGGAGAAACTGTTGTCTGTATTCGTTATGTGTTGAGCAGTGAAGAGGAATGTGATGTAGACTATTGGAAATATATTGGTTGCATGACATACAGATTTCTTGTGAATTGAAGGAAAAGGTTGTGTTTTTTTAATAGAGCCTGATATATTCTGGGTTAGCCACTCTTAATTGATTGACACATCTCAATTTCTTTATATGGACTTTGAATGTAAGGTGTGTTTCGGGATCGGGAGTATTGTAACTGCATAGTGTTCTACATAAAGGATAGTTGGTTGAATTTAGAATTCTATGTATGTCGGCTGAAATAAAATGGTTGTGGGCTTTTTCCAAAATGTCACATTTGTACCTGAGAAGTCCATTCGTGTGATGAGCAGAAAGCTCTTCCATAAAGGCATTAAGTTCAGCTATTGCTCTAACTTGAGAAACCCAGTTGTAGTCTATGTCAGGCTTATCTTTGTCCAACGATTTAAGTCTATTAAAACACAGTTTTGGGAGTTGTTGGTCTGGCATGAGTGCGAGCTTGGACCATAGATTTGTTAGGTTTTTAATTACTTTCATACTTATTGGTTCTCTCCCTGTCTCGAGGCGAACTATATAGTTCGGGGTATTCCTAGGCCAACCAAAGAGGTACTTTAGGAATTTCAGTTGAACAGTTTCAATTGCCTCAAGATACCTGAGGCTCCATACTTCGGAAGCATACAGTAATGTTGAGGAAACCATTGATTCAAATAACGCTTTTTTTGTTTCCCAGGAGTCACTTTTACCTTTTTTCAGCATGTCTGTGACTCTTACAGATGCCACTGAAGATCTCTGGATGAAGTGATCAGACGCTTTTTTAAATTTGCCCGAAGATGTGAAGGGGACCCCCTAAGTAAGTATAACGTTTTGTATACTCTAGCCTCTCATTATGCCAGTACAACTGTTTAACCTGTTTTAGCCGGGGAGATTTGTGAAAGATGAGAATTTTGGATTTATCTGCATTTAGAGTAAGGGAATTGTTACTGCAATAGTCCTGTAATATTTTGATATTCTTCTGTGCTCCGTACCAACTATTACATAAGAGAATGATATCATCAGCTAGTAGAAGCATTGTTACTTCGTGTGAAGTGTCTATGCTTACACCTGCTGCTCCTTTGTCATGAAAATATTGGACTATGTTGGAGATAAATAGCAAAAACAGGGTTGGACTAAGACTTTCGCCTTGTAAGAGTCCTAAGGTGACGTCAATGTCATCTGAAAGTTGTCCATTCACCGAAATTTGAGTTGAGGCATTGTCGTATAGCATCTTTATGATCCTGATTAGATCCAGCGTTTATATTCCCAACCTCTCAACTATTCCAATAATCTTACTTGCATTCCCTGCTTAGGTGTCGTCTTAGATTAGTTAACCTCTATTAACAAATAGTCCAGTTAAGGCTAATCCTCACGGACTTTTAGTAAGATTTTTTTCAAAAGATCGCGACAAAATTCATGCGAAATTTATTAGCTAATTTATTTAAAAATGGCTGAATGAAACTAATTTTTTTTTTTTCTGATTCAATAATTTCACTATAATAGAATAGCCAATAACTATTTTTGATGACAAAATTTAATTGATTAATTGGATTTTTAATTTTTATTTCGCAAAGTATAACTTTTTTTTAAAACATATATATAGCCATGGCAAATCATCTATTTACTAAGGATACAACAAAAAAATATCAATTTTTGATCGCTTAGATAACCCAAAAAGTGAAATAAAGTTATTGGAGGTCATGTGATTTGCTGTGAAATCAGCAGGGGGGCTTTTCTGTCTACTTGGAGTTCCGAGTGGAGGGGAGACACGGCTGGGACAGTGGTGAGACAGTCTATTTTAGAAGAAACCTGACCAAAACTTCATTTTATCGATTTCATTGTTTTAGCTCCCAAATTATTTTAGAATGTAATTAATCTGATTAAATTTTATCATTTGAAATCTTACACAGATTACCCAAAGTTTGAGATGAAGCCATGCTTCCAGATTCCAATGATATCATCATTAAAAACAATTTCAATCTGGCAAAGTTATGTATCACAAAAGCGAAATAAACTATCTTTGTGATAATTTATTAATTAGAAATAACATTTTAAATTACTTAATCAAGTGATTATTTTAATAATAAATAAATTAAGAATGTATTTAACTTACTTAATAAATGTGACGAAACAGTTAAGTTGTACAGTTTATACTTGAAGAAATTACATTGACCTTTTAAAAGACAATTATTGGAAGGAAATTCAATAAACTTTACCTGAAGTTCGATTTTGATAAATAAAATAATTTGGAAACTGGGTCGTTAACTAATTCGATTTAGGAGTTGCCATAGGCTATGGTGCAGTTAACATCAGCTGATTTAGTTTTCTGATGTTCTAGTGTCTTGTTTAACTTGAAATTTGTTATACAAAAAGAAAAACAGCTAGAATACTAGAATTTGAAAAAAATATATTGAGCAGTTTTCATTAATAATTTTGTGTATTTAGTGTGAAAATTGGAGTATCGGTGGTAATAATTTGTAAACAGTGCTTAGAGCGGACTTGCGCTGATTATCTCTTTATACCATTACAACAACTATCTTCAATAATATTCTAATTTGATATTTATCCCTTTTGCATTTCAAACCTCATCTTTTATTAGGAGTGAACGATAAAGGAGTTGAAAGTGATTATTATTTAAATTATTTTAAAAAAACACCAGGATTTCCAAATTCTTCGACGGGATTTACATGAGAAGTATTTTGAAATTTATCCTTAAAATTAATTTTGTCCTAAAAGGATAAATAATTAAAATGTTATAATTTTTTAAAAATTCTATTAGTGCTACCCCAATTAGTTTTAAATCTTAAAAAAAAAATGAAAAATCATTAGGTATGTATTACTAATTATTCCAATAACTAAATCCTATGCATATTTAAATATTGATATACAACTAGTAGGTATATTCAATCTTAGTGAATATTTAAACAATATTGTATTTAACAAAAGTCCTGTATCTCATATAATACTTATACAGTATAATGAAAATTGTGGGTGAAGATACATGAAATATTGTTTGTTTGTATTTTAGTTACATAACAATTTATTTCTTTAAAAAATAATACAAAATATACATACATCAATATATACAATAGCAATATACAACGAAAATTGCATTTCCTAGATCGAATTTTTATTGCAAAATTACCAAAATCCTTCCCTCTAATTATGATAAAACTTTATTTCTCATAAAAATCATTCAAAATTTTCATACACAAATATTTGACAAATACAATGAAAATTGTTTTTCTTATACTTTCGTCGCTTCAGAGCAGAATTATCTCAATATTTGACTTTTTCAGTTTTTTATCATTTTAGATAGTTCAGACTAATGCGGATTTGATGCAGAAGTAGCCTATGACAAGATGTATCCCTGTCTCATGTGACTCTATATCCAACAATATTGGAATCCTTTGTTCCAATTGGCCCTAGGAGCCCAGCAAAAAAAAAAATATGAAACTTTTAAAAGTATCACAAAATGATATATGCCTTTCAACATTATAACCACAAGTAATAAATATATGCTAACTGTTTTGTTTTATTTGAAGGACAGGCTTTATCCTTTTGACTGACAGACGTAATCCGAGTGAAGATTTTGTTGAAAATCTATTATTTTCACTCATTTTTCTCAAAAAAATAAAAACACACAACAATACGAGATAGAAAGTGGTTGATTACAAAAATACTAATCGAAGAATTCAGTGTATGTGGCGACCAGATAGGGATAGATAGGATGTTATCTCTGCCAATAATTGGAAATTCCAAAAAGTTGGGAAATGTGAGAATTGCGAATCTACTTCAAACTGCGAAAATAGTAGAAAAACATGTTCCTCAAAGAGTTACTAAAAATTAAAACCAATACCAATACATTTTTTCTTATGATTTAGGTGAAGAAATTTTTAATTCTAATCGGGTGTTCCTAAAAACCTTCAATTCACAAAAAATGTGAGATACCGTGTTTTACGACCGAGTGCCTCATTTACGCCTATTATAAATTGATATCATCCAAGGTTTTTATTAATATTGAATGAAATGGATTCCTAACGTGAGGAATATTTTATCCACTCTCTGCAATAAGGTATTGAGGAAATTAACTATTCTCCAAACTGTTTACTATTATTCTAGAATAGGTATATCTTCCTGTATTTCTAAAAAGGAAATACAATAATCTAGAAGTATCGCATAATGGTGTGCCTTTCTGCACTATTATCAAAAGTAATAAATATATACATACAGTTTTGTTTTATTTGACGGACCCGCTTTTCTACTTATGACTGGCAGACGTAATCTGACTAGGGGAGTGCACGGTATGATCGTCGCCGATTTTGATCAGAATGTTTTGGTTTATTCTAAATTGAAAAAAAGTTGACCCATATCCTTCCGTTTCATCCAATGGGTCTTATTATGAGCTGAGAAAAAATAAATAAAACATGCTGAAAATGCTTAATTTTATATTTCGTGTTTAGAGAATGATATCGACATGATGTTTTCAGCTAAACATTTGTTTTTTAGGGCATATTAAAGGAAAAATATAAAAATTAAAAAATAATTGATTTGTGGTCAAACAAATTTAAAACGTGTTTGAATTATTATGTAAACTAGCCTCATAGATTTTTCACACCAAAAATGATTGCAGATTTGGATTCAGCACATTAATAAACCTTAATGTTGAAAAAAGCATCGACATTTTTTTTTTCAGTTCAAAATTTTTAAAGCCACAATCTCTGTATCTCCTCTTCAGTTTACCCGATATCGACGTTCTTGGACTTGTTAAAAAGAGGGGAGTTTCTTCTTCCCATGCATATAAAAACTATTGCATTATCTTAAATGGTCTGGGTAAAAAAAGGTTATTACCATCTAAAAACAAAATTGAAGTTTTATGTGAATAACGTTCGTTCTAAAACAAGTAGGAATATCTATATGGGGAATCAGTCAAATACCCCATCTCGGAGGAAAGTTTTGGAGAACTGAAAATTGGCTCATTTATGTTTTTTAGGATGCCAATTATGATATTCAACTATGTTACCTCGAATATTTCCCGTAAGTATAAAAAAAAACAAAAAAATAATTTTTTGTTTTCTTTTTTCCTTATAACTTAAAAACCATGAATTAATCGAATAAATTCTAGTATTCATGTTATACTGAATTAGAAAAGAGTTACCTACAATTTTAATAGTCCGTTTTGAAGCGAGCGCGAGTCGAAGTCATGAGACGGAATATCCAAATTAGTTTAGGGGTCTCGGTAGAAAGTTTTGGAGATGTTCTGATAATTTGTTCATTTATGCTTTTTGAGATGCTGATTACGAATATCAACTTTGTTACCTCAAATTTTTCGGCTAAACATAAACAAATCTCAAAAAACCTAATTTGTATATTCTGCCTCATAACTTCGGCTCGCGCTCGCTATATAATTCACTATATAAATATTTTTTCGTATTGTTTTTCTTTATACATTATTATTATTTTTTTTTCTATTTTTATTTACTTCAAACATTTTATTAGTTCTCTATCTCTACCTTTCCCAATGGTTTTTACGTTACCAGTCACTTCGGGTGTTTGCACTGGCCTGTATTATCAGTTTGCACTGGTTACATTACTTGACATGAGCGTCGGTCTGTGGGAGGAGGTCGACTTGGCTGAGGATTTGGTGCCTGCCGTGAGTCCCTTGACAGATCTTGTGAGAAGTGTTGGATGTGATCGTGGAGTGCTAAGGGTGGCACAAATAAACGCTGAATCATTGCCGGCTTATGGTATATTGATGAGGTGAGACTGATTTTACAGCAAGTGGAGTTTGATGTGTTAGCTATCAGCGAGCCTTAGCTAGTTCCGTATTTATCTTCAAGCAGTGTCGGTATGGACGGTTACAAATTATACAGGAATGAAAGAAATGGAAAATCTAGAGGAGTAGCAGTGTTCGTAAGGGATGCATGCCCCTTAGATGAACTCGAGGCTTCCGATTATTTTGACAATCATCCAGAATATGACTTTCTTGAAGTTCGGGCACATGCCGATGGCATTTGCATTGGTGTGGTCTACCGCTCTCTAAAGGGTGGATATTTCTCTGATATCGAAGAATTCCTATCTCGTAATCGGTAAAACTATTCAAGCATCATACTCTTCGGGGATCTTAATACGGACCCTTCCGCTGATTCATTAAATTTCAACAAAATGACTGCCATATTTAGAGAATTTAATCTACACATCCTTCCCTTCCGGACTAGCAATAACACACACACGGCGGCAGTGAATTCCAAGACCTGGATTGATCACATTGTAGTGTCAGACCCTACTAAAGTTAGGCGTCATGGACAGGTTCAAGTATCGGGAATTTCTACTCATGAATTAATTTTTGTCCTTTACAAGAGGGGTAGTATCATCAGGAAGAATTTCTTCGGGTCTAAGCAGAAATTAGAAGAAGATTGACCCTGAAGCCTTTAAGATCGATGCTCAGATGGTGGACTGGTCCGGCGTATACGATTACTGAGTCGTTGACAAAAACGTGAGAGAGTATAATAAGAAGCTAACCCAACTTTATGATAAGCATTCACCGCTAAGGACTTATCGACGACGTAAAACAAGGTCCTCTCCCTGGATGTCTGATAGAATTAGGTCACTGGTGGCAAGAAGGGATTTCTTTTTCTGGATGTCTACAATAGGCGGCTCCATAGAAGATTCTATACAGAGCAGGCGTTATAGAAATAAGTTGAAGACCGCGGTACGAGATACCAAAAGAAGGAGTTTACTGACAGCCTGTGGCCCCAGCGAAGTCAGGAGAGAACTAAGGAATCACAGAGTGGTTGATATTAAGAGCGGAGGAGATATTCTCCACAACCTAGACTAACTTAATTAGTTTTTGCGTCGCACCCTCTGGGCCCTGGAATAACTAAACTGCCTGATGCCAACCAATGAAGATGTTAACGAACTTATCTTCGAAGAGGTCTGTGAAGATGATGTGGTCTGGAGTCTTGGTCGAGTGAGGTCCGGTGCAGCTGGAGACGATGGGTTTACTGAGGTAATGACTGAGAAAGTGGGGCCACCAATGTCCTGGTAAATATTTTAAATGCATCCCAGCAGTAATATAAGTTTCTTGTAAATATCAACGATATTTCTAAGATCCTCAGGCACAGCAAAATTCATATGTTTGCAGACGATGTTTTCATTTGGGCTTCTGCGTTGCCAGAAGATGTATCTGAAACCATGGTACAGGTAAATAAAGACATCAAGGCACTTCAGCTCTGGACAATATCAAACAGGCTTTACCTTAACTGCAGGAAATCACAATGGATGTTGATAGGGATTCCTAAGCTAGTTAGAAAAGGATGTCGTACTGCCTTCTCTAACAAATTTAGATCAGGTCATACCCCGGTCAGAGAAAATCTAAGTCCTTGGAATGATGGTCAGTTGTTCATTGTCATGGCACGGCCATGCGGATCTTGTCGTGGGTGGGGTCCATGGTATCATGCATTCATATCAAGGTAGAAGCGTTTTTTGTCGACCGAGGTTAAATCGAAAATAATATATGTACTAATTTTCCCTCTTGTGTGGTATTGTGGCTCGGTCTGCATCGACATACCTGATCTGAGGACGCCAAAATCCAGAAAGTTCTTATTCAGCTGTCCGTTTCATTTTTCGTGCTAAATGAGACGACCATATCACTCCATTTATAAAGGAGTTAGGCTGGTTGTGTGTGAAACAATGTCGCAGACTTAACCTCATTTGGCTAGCCAGGTAACTGCAAAACTCAGGGGTTCCTGAGGATCTAAGAAAAGGACTCGTGAAGGTACGTAGTGAGAGGTTGCAGGGGACATTCCAATTGCCAGCCTGCCGGACTAATTCTTTTAAGAATGCTTTCCACGTTGCGGCAGCGAGAGAGGTCAACCGGCTTCCGGTTGAGATCAGATTTGTATCCTCCTTCCGCAAGGCTTGCCCCCATCATCCTGGATACGGACCGGACGAGTGCATCTTGAAGCTTGCAGTATACATTTAGCTACTTCCTTTTCCTTTCCCAATCTCCCATCCTTTTTTTATTATATTTTTTTTAATTTTTTTCCATTAGATCATTATTTTCTCTTTCTTTCTTTAATAACACACACACACACACACATATTTATATATATATATATATATATATATATATATATATATATATATATATATATATATATTTATATTGTAAATTATTATTTAATCACAATGTATGTGATACACGAAATGATTGTAATAAGATTTTTTATTTTCGTATTTTTAAGTTTATATTTTACCTGTAAGAAAGACAATAAAATCAATCAATCAATCTCTTTCTCTCTCTCACTCCTTCGAAATACCACTCACTAACAGTAGCGTAGCCAGGATTTCGTAACGGGAGGGGAGGGGGATCAATGCAAGGATCTACTTTAAAGAAACCCACCCCAACCGGGGATGTAAGGGGGTTCTCTCTCTTTATAATATTTACCGCGCAAAGGTATATTATTTATAAAATAACATTTAAATAGGTTTATACAATTTTTTTTACAGATATGAACAAGTAAAAGCATTTTGTAATTTCGTGGAGAAGGGGTCCAGACCTCCTGGACCCCCCTACCCCCTCTGGCTACACCACTATTCACTGACTGACTAATAACGAAATCTTATGAACTATAAAGCCTATAAATTTGAAAATTTTCAGGTAGGTTCCTAACAGGAAGGGTGTTGACTTCCGCTAAAAAATGTTTTTACGAGAATCCATCCTTAAAAGGATGAAATTAGGGTTAGAATGTTTTCCGATATTTTTAAAGTTCCAGATTTTAAAATAGTTATTTAGGTAAATATTTTTCAATAATGAACAACCCTATATAAGCGTTTTTTTTCTTTGTTTTTTAAAAACCTCTTAGAATAGGAGATGAAAGGTTGTACAATTCTGTTACTGTTTACTGTTATTCATTTTTAATTGAAAGTCAATAAAAAAACTCTTCAATAACTAATGTTATTAATAATAAAAATAATATAGTTAATTTCAAAAGGCTGTTTTGAAATTAACAACATTTTGAATATTTTTAGTCATATAAATTGATTTAGGCTTAGCTAGAGCTGTTAGAAATTCTTTGAATTTGTTGGCTGTTGTTAAGGTGGTTTATTCTTACTTTTAAATTCGAATGAAATAACCCCACTTTTTGTTTTGATAAAACAAAAATAGTAGAAACGGCAAAAAAATAAGAAATTTATCGTACCAATTCATACAACTATTTCATTTGAGAGCGAATGACCAGCTGTCATTGGGCACAACGCCTGTTGGTGGACTATATAAAATAAAATAAATAAAAATGTTGTTAATTTCAAAACAGATATGGGAGCGAGGATAGACCAGCATTACGTTGATATAATAGATAAAATAGACACAAAAATAATTGAACAATACTGATTAAAATAGAAACGTAAAAATACCAACTTAAATAATGAAGAAAATAAAAGTTCATACCTTGAGGCAAACAAATAGGAACACAGATCAGTAGATAAAAACAACTATTTTTTAAATTATAAAGTTTAAAATTATTAAAAATAGATTATGAATATAAAGATATGATTACAAGAATTATTTTAACAAGTTTTCACGTTATGCAGGATGAACCAAAAATAATTTGATGTCGATACAGTTTAACAACTGTATACTATCTTAAGATCAAACAAACATTATTTGTTTATATTAAAAATAAATAAATAAATAAATATATATATATAAATATATATGTATATATATATATATATATATATATATATATATATATATATATATATATATATATATATATATATACACACACATACAAAAGGTTTAAAAATTTTCACATTATTATATTATCAGAAAAATTAAACCCTTTTAAACTTACTTTGTTCTTTATTAATTTACATCAGGCAACGTTTCGGGCCCATTTTGAAGCACTTTTTAATAATTATGTAGCAGAACAAGAGTACTGAATACATAGTCTAAAAAATATCGACTTTTTTCCAAATCCTAAGATGGACTTACAAGCAACTTCGAACTCACCAAATAAATCGTTATGGTAATGAAAATTTTCCAGATTTCATGACTTTCATCGAACGCTGGATCTACACACCACCATGATATTTCTTGTATCAAGAATGGATTAAAAATAAATAAACTGTTGAATGATTATTTTAAAAATTTAAATGAAAGTATTAAATAATAAAAAAGTAAAAATAAAAAAACAAAAGGTTTAAAACAGGATACAACCAGTGTAGCTAATCCACAATGCAGATGCCTTAAAAAAAAATACATCCTCTTGGGGGTAATCCAAATTATGTTATTACCATCGATTAAAAAAATAATACTAGTATATTTAGATGTCTATATCGTAGCTATTATCTTATAAAACATCGGTCAAAAAACATAAATCGTTTTAATGAAAAATGAAGATGTTTCAAAAACTTCAATATCTGTTTTTATCTGTTTCTTCAAGATCCATCCCTAGGCAGGAGTCTCCAGCGTTAGGTAAAATGGCCTCGGCTGAGGTGAACGACCACGACGGGCCCAGTCCTACATTTCCTATCTCGCCCTCGACCCGGTGGGCCTGTCTTGTCCTCGCCCTGTACACCAACACATAGTCCATGCTTAAAGATGAGACTGATATTGTTCACCTATGGCGCATGTACCAAATACGGAATCACTAGGGTCCTTACTCATAAATTCGATTGATCAGGAGTTGCGACAGATGTTTATTACCTAATTAATGGCCGTATGTAACGCATAACTGTTAAGTCATTATTACGATATATTATAATCGTTTAGTAGAAGTTCATGTGTATATTGTGTATCCTAAAACGAAAAATTACTTCGATTCTGGGACACACTGTCCTCTAAACATAAGAGCATAGCACGGACTAAAAGTCAGGCTGTATTTACATTCAGATACTTGTCAAGTATCAGGTATAAGAGTCGGTAGGTTTTTAAAAAGTTTTAAAAGTGAAAGACAAAAGATCAAGAACATAGTGACGTTTTGATTCAAAGAGCGTGGTATAGATATACTCCGATAACATTGATAAATCAATGTTTCCTAAACCTATGTCTGTTTGCTATCTATAGGCATGAAAGTACCTGGGAATCTCGAAGAAAAATCTAACAAAGGACTGATCAGATGTAGAGTGCTTTGAGGTTGTCTCCTAATTAATAAGAGTTTAGTGTAACGTGGTTCAACGGTTTTTACCAAAGAAATTCTGGGCGGCCTTTTAATCACAGATCACCCAGGGAGGTTCTTTATGAAGGCGAGACATGAGGAGGAAATGAGTTGGAAATAGACGATTAAGAGCCCATGTTTATACCCCCACCCCCTCGCAGTAAACTATATAGGATTCGGAATCGTAGACACGTATTCCGGTCCAAATGTCGTTATTTACTTGGATTTAATAGCTCATGGATTATTTTCATGCTTTTGGAAAATCTTTGGTCTGTCGGTCATTTGAAACGTTTTTCTTCGTGTATGTTTTGTCAACGTGTTTTGTAAAGTATATGTGAAATTACAAATAATAAACATTAATGATTAAAGAGATGCTACCTATCATTAGCAATCACTTGTAAACAGATGTTTACGTTTCTTAACATCTTGTTTTCGAGTATTTTCAAAGTAAACTTTTAAGGTCACCAACAGATGGTGAGGGTGAGATTAACTATAGACGGCTTTCTCAATTCGGCAGCATGCATGGCCGGCCGGTACAAGTGCCCAAACACAACCGTAGACTAAAAATTTAAATATGGCTTCTTACATTTATAATCTTGGTGATGAATATTTAATTGAAAATATTTTGTTTTTACAACACAAATCATATGGGGATATGTTAACGGATTATCTTAAACTTCATACGTTTTGCATATAGTGAAATTTGAGGAAACATATAAGGAAAAAAAAGAATTATAAAATTTCAATTTCGAGTGAATTTATGTTGACAGATAATGCAAATGCTAAAGCAGAACAGCTCATATCAAGTAGAAAGGCAAATATATTAATAAAATCTTTCCACTTATTTCATTGACGCTTTAGCTTAATGTAGATTTCTGAGGAAAAATTTCATTTATAATTAATTTATAGCTCTATGGAAGTACACTGAAAAATGGAAACAAAACATGTACAGCGTGAAATACAAATAGATAAACAATTGTGAATATTAAAGCATTCAATGTATACTCTGATTTAATTTTTTATGACTGATTTCATTTCACTTCTAGTAATTCCTAAAATTTCAAATAATACAACATTTAGAAATTTAAAGTCCCATAAGGTTATTTTACTTTAAACAACAAATTACTAATCAATATTTATATTTTTTTTTTTGTACTTAGAGTATTTTATTGATTTTCTCAGAGGTACCTGCCTATCCTTTTAGATGAGCTTAAATGATTAACTCCCAAAAATGAAAAACAAGATTAAGAAGAGAAAATTAATATAGTACACTTTAATAATTTGTTAAAACACGTTTTAAATCAAATATTTTACCCTTCAAGTTTTTTGCTTCGAATTCCTGAAAATATTTTAGTACATGTTGGAGAATATGTAACAGTAACTCACACATAGTTTTTTTCAATCTTGTTTTTCCTAAGAATAAATATATGCTTCGTTTATTCGTCTTTCCAGACATTGCCCAGACTAGTAAATGGAAATAATTAGTAGCGAATTCAAATAATGTTTAGTTGGAATTCCATAACTATCCCTATGGAAGTAAAGCAGATATCTGTACAGAAACCACAAAACTGACTTTTAAAGCTTCATTAAAACGTTCCAGTGCTAAAAATCCAAGGGAATCAAGCAGTAGTGAAATGTTAGAGGCAGAGCCTAAGGATGTTTTTATGTTGGAGCTGCACTATAAACAGAAACATACTAGCATCATTTAAAGCAAAACATCACCATAAACACCTCCACTCTAATTTTATATTATTTTTTTGAGGCTATGTTCAAGACGGATATCTCAGAACCTACTCGGAAAATCATCACGGTCAGATATAACAGAAGATGGGTGTAGACTAATATAAGATGAAGGCTGGTACGCGTTCCGTAAGTAAAGATGCCAATGCTGTTCCAAAAAGAGCCCGAAATCGTTAAGATTCTCTTTAATGCTTTAAACAGATGTTTATGAGACATGCGTATGTCGGAGTGCATCAACACTTCTTTAAACGGGACAATGCGACAGGACACCCTACTTGCCCGATTGAAGGAGATGACATGTTTTCTGTATCACCCCTTTCGCAAGGCAGGGGAAAGTTATAAATCAATGACATAATTTAATCCTTGTCTTTCAAGAACAATGTGAAGGTGAACATTAGGTAGCTGTCGGCTACCGTTCTGAAGAAATTAAGAAAGAAAGAAGGAAGAAGATATAAAAGGGACTCTCTAAGAAGAAGTCAAAATGAAGGGTCTGTGAGAAATTACAGCTGCACGAAGTAATGTCCGAAGACAGTCCGTGAGATCTAGCCCATAGGAATGTGAAGTTGTTTTTAGAGGTAAGGTATATTTGGGAAAGCAACTATATTTTCATTCACACGTTAAGTTACACCAATATCTTTTCAAAATCTTCGACCTACTGGAAGATATATTTAAGGCCACATTGAACTGGCACTTAAGTCTTAGAAAAGAAATTGTATTTAAACAAATAAACACTAGGAGGTCAAAGTCAATATAAATCCTACAGTTATGGAAGCAGTAAATCCTAGGTTCCAGAGATGTTTTAAAATACTTTTAAAATATTGTTCTATCTAAACGACCTCATGTGCATGAACTGCGAGGGCTTCGATAAGAACCAAATAACAAGCCTAGAAAAATAACTCACTCATTTGCTAAATGGAATGGAACTTTCAGCATAAAAGAAATACGGAAACTAGTATTGAATGACAGTAGTATAGACATTTCTTTATTAAATGCATAGTTTCCGTTTTTCCATTTTGCAGTAACCCTGCAATGGGTGCATATATTTTTATGCGTACCAACTTACGACATAACGCGTATTGGAGTAACATATTAACAAGTTTATTAGATTTTATATACTTTATATAAAAGAAATTGAAATAGAAATGAATTTTTTTTTTTTTTTAAATAGTGAAGAAAATAAGAATTAAATAACATACCATGAATTATTTATACGGTTTATTTAAAATAAATTAACATAAGTTACGTCTAAAACATATTTATTCGTCTAGTTTCAAGTTGTCAATCCGGTCCATAAATTCATCAAATTCCGGAAAGTATTTTTCTATTAGATCCCTCTTTAAAGGCGACCATAGGTCACCGTTCAACTGGATTGCAAGGATCAGTTATCTGTCTGGACCTGTCCAATTTAGTTCAATTATATAAACGACATATAACAAAAAGCTTGTTCACTAATTCCGTTACAATTACAGATTTTGTCGTCCGTTAGTTTCATTATTTATTGTACATTTCTATTACTGATACGACTATATTTTCATTTTTTACTTCACGTAATAATCCGGGAATAATTAACCGTTTCACATCTTAATACTCTTCATTCAATAGCATATTCGGGATTAAGTTTATTGAAAGTATTTGGTAGTCAATCATTTCGAAATGCGACTCAATGTGGCTGTAGGTGACATTTGGCCTAGGACTCACCTTTATTAATAAACAGTGTAATAAGATATGCCAGAATACGGCGAAAAACGTGGGTAAATTCTAATTTTTGTTTATAAAATAAATAAATAAAATAAAAATTATAAATAAAATTTATAAAAGTAATTTAAATAATTACTGTACTACAAAGCTTGGAGACCCCTGTCCTAGAGCATTAAGTATACTTATAAAAACAATATGTATATTTATATTGAAATTAAATGGAGTCGTTTAATATTATTTTCATCATTCCAAAAATGAATTGCCAACTATTCGAAATTTAAAAAAAAAAATCATTTTGTATCCCGCTGATTCTTTAGAGGTGATTACATTCTTATTTATGTTAATTTAATGCCCCGTTTACCTTTACATCTCATTAATTCCTGTGTCTAATTAGCCTTAGCCATCGCTAAACATTGTTGAAAGATACCATCATCATGCAATGTTAATTAAGCTTTTAAGACTACTTCCAAACTTTTTTCATTACCATAAATAATAAAGAAACCAGATACAGAACTTCGCTGTTGTTATTATAAAAACATTAAACGAGTTGTTGGGGAGTTACATCGTTCATGTTTCGGGACGAGATTTGCCAGACAAGATTTTTTTATGAATTCTAAAACACGGTTGTCCGTTCTATAAGCAAAGCTGTTGAACTACGATTATAAAATTATTTTGAACGTATGTAAATAATCTAGATATTCACTTGGAGGTCAAATGATCGACTTTCTTCCTCCTATCCAAATGTATGGCCGTCAAATACAATTACATTTTTATAAACGTACAAAATCAGAAACAATTATATCAATAAACTTAACTATCATGATTTAGAGTCAGATCCGCGACCGTAGATGTCCTGACCAATTTTTTAATCTCTAAATACATCCTCAGCACATAAACTGAATAATTTTATATTTTAACAGGGTAGCAGAGTATTTATTGATAATAAAAATCATCAGAGTATTTATCATAAAACAAATTATTTTTAATTCAAGAGGCTGGGTCGAAAAATAATTGAATTTTTTTTAACAGGAAGTAATACAACTGTCAGTTGTAAATTGCATAATTGTCGGAATTATAGCTGCTATCATTTTATGAAGGCGTAATAAAATTGAAATCAGATCAGAAATAAAAGAAGTTTTACGTGACGGAACGTAACAACAAGTCATGGTTAATTCTTGCATACTTAAGTTTATCGTTGTGCCTCGATAACTCATTGATAAAACAACAAGTCAGATATTTTCTTAGTCAATAATATTTACTTTTTTGTTTTGTTTTTTTAAAAAAAGGTAATCTTCATTTAATCATGAGTGATGAATCAAATTGTGGCAGTGAAAGCTCCTTCAGAGTTTATGGAAAATTTAGACACATTTTTGAAAGAAAAACCTTTTTACTATATTCGGAAATCAACACCGAAAAAATTATTGAATATATTAAAATACAAAATGATTTTTTTAACATAAATAATGATGTGTTTACTTACCTGTTAAACAAAAGCAAAATTGAAACCTTTTGGTCACCTAACTAGCATAAGAATAATATTACAACAATAAAATAATTTATCATTATCTTTATCAAGCGAGTCTTTATAAAGTTAATCTAAGCAAAGTTTGAAGGAATTAATTATGCTTGATCAGTAAACTTATAATAGCTAAACTAACAATAATTTTTTATTGCGATAAATATTGAAACTAAAAATTCGAAATTTTTTTTTTTAATGTCAATGAAAGCTATCAAAGAAAAAACTAAAATTTTCGAATTGTTGAATTCTTCTTCCAAATGAACGATATCTTCATGTATATATAATCGTTGATGTTGCTTGATCCAGAGTGATGTTATTATGATGAAAAAAATAATCTGGGTGCAGTCAACAATGTATATTTTTTATTGTACAAGCCGACATTTTGGCTCAATCGTGAGAGCCATCATCAGGGATATTCTAGTTCGAAGTGGAGACAGAACTACTTGTACAATAAAAAATAAACTTAGTTGACTGCATCTCGATTATTTATTTCAACATATATATAATCGTTTATGCTTCTGTTAGTGATCGTGTAACTTCCGATGTCATATTCACACAATGTCATAATCACACAACGTCATATTCACATGTAATAGAATAGAATAGAAGAACTTTATTCTGGGACTAGGCCCCTTAAGAATAATACAATCGAAACAGAAACAATATCTGGCCAGAAGATTACAAAATAAAGATCAATTAATGTTTACAATATTTTCAATAAAATAATAAGCAAACAATATAAATTCTTGTCTCGAAAAGAATAATTAATGTGAAAAAAAAAATAAAAAGAAAAAAAACAGAAAATGAAAAATACAAAAATAATGGGCTGATTAGCAAAGTCATTAAAAACCAAGTGCATTAAAACTATTATTTACTTCTGATCTGGATGTTCAACTTAAATTGAAATTTCGTAATTAGAGAGCATCATTTTGGAAAGAAAGAAGCTGTTGGAAAAGGAGGTATTTGAATGAGGATAGAGAAAAAGCATGGCGGATATTAGAAGAAAAGGAATTCCAGAGGGTAGAGGATCGGGCGAGCAAGAAACGTTCGAATGTTTTGGTTCTATGGGAAGGGGTATAGAGGTTAGAAAGGCGCTATCTTGTTACCTGTGCGTGGATCCAGGATTTGAATTGTAGGAGGCTGTAGATGTAGGAAGGGTGCTGGGTGGTGATAGGAAAGATCCGAGGAAATATTGTCTACGGTTGGAGGGGAAGAGCCACTTTAACTGCCGTAAAGGTGGGACACATGAGCCCGTCTAGAGGTACCGAAGACAAATCTTAAATAGTTCATGATCCGCTTCAATCCGTCCTCGAGCACATTCGAGAGGCCCCCGTATATTACACAGCTATAGTCAATGTGGAGATAAGATAAGGGAGGATAGGAGGAGTTTACGGGTAGATTGTGGAAGAAGATGTCGTGGACGAAGGAATAACTTAAGGGTACTTATCGATCGTCGGGAAATTTGGGCGATATGGGTAAGGGTTTTCCAGATAAGGGTTTGGTCGATAATAATACCCAAGTTTTTAATTCAGGAGCTGAAAGTGATGGGGTAATCATTTAGGATTAAAGTAGGAAAGGTGGCATTGGATCTAAGGAGGGAATTGGAACCTATGACGATGGCCTGAGTTTTCATAGCGTTTAATCTTAATCTATTCAGGTTTGCCCAGGCAGTGATTCTATCTAGGTCTTCCTGAGTACTGGAAAAAGCTACTAATAGCTCAGATTATGTCGTATGATATATATATATATATATATATATATATATATATATATATATATATATATATATATATATATATATATATATATATAGCACAATGTCATATTTACACAATATATTTGTCTATTAGAAACGATAGTACATAGCTATATTAGAAATTCTATATTTATAAGGTGGCACAGTAGTCAAGTTCCTTTAAATATCTTGCATGATTTAGCGTTAAGATGAACACAAAATAAATAATATATCATTAATCTACATTGATTACATTATAATGTATTTAATTTTCCGTCCTTAAGTAAATATGTTTATATGATAAGAATCAGATGTATTTACTTTTAAAATACTTTGCATGAAAGCATTACAGTGATCGGGGAAGCATGCCCCTTTCATCCAATATTACTAAAAACTCTTAACTGTACAAGTATTATCAATAAGCATTTTGGTGATTCAAACATTTATTTAAATATAAAATTCATTTTCATAAAAATTATAACGGGAGAAAAATGCAAGTTGAGTAAGAAAATTCCATTCAAGAAACAAAATTTACACGAAGGCCATCTTATAATGGTCGAAGACGGGACGGGACGGCTAGTATATACATATATTACAATTATTTACACAGATGGGGAGCTGCAGCCATACTGACACGATTTGAATCGTGAACATTACCAACAGAATAGGTTAGGGATCAAAATATATCCCTAACAAGAATGTGAATAAATAAAACTATATAAATTGATAGGGAATAACATAAGATATAAAGGAGTTAGTTGCCTTTATAAAAATCTGTGTTGGTCTGGTCTACGGTATGAGGTGATTCGTTTTTAAATGTCGTAGGTAATTGCTCCTTTAGCAAACGGTAACTTTGAAATGCAAATTATTCTGCTGTGACCATATCAAGTGCACTGTGGAGTTGGGTATTCTGAATAAACAAAGATGCATTTACAGCCATTCCCAATATAATATTTTGAAACTTTGGTTGTCAATGTTTAATTGGCAATGCAATGACATAAATTAAGAAAGGGCAAGAAGAAGGAGAGATGGTTGAAGTGTGAAGGGGCAGGGAGAGCAGGTAGAGGGTCTAGGAAGGCCTTTTTTTTTTGCTCCATTCGTTCTGTTTGTTTTCTTTTTGTATAGTGGAGTAGTTGTGGGATCGGGGAGAGGAGGGGTTGCCTCTCTTACAGCTGATATCTTCAGGGTCACTGTAACACACCTTTCCTTCCCTCGAGTAATAAAAATAGTTTGAGGAAATTCTGAAAAGTAATAAGTTTTCATTAACGGCCTTAGAGCTGAAATCTTGGAACTATTTAGCATTATTGATTTTCAGGATAATCAGGCAAAGTGACTTTAAGGAGAGAGCCTAACGTTTTTATTATTTAGTTACCTATAGTTGAAATTATTCAACAATTTAGTATTACTTATATATATTTGAATTATTCAACGATATAAATCGTTTAGAGAATCGTTAAAAAACAAAAACAGAAAGTTATACGGAAAAAATATAAACCATGAAAAAAAAAAAATCAGAATAATAAATGCAGTTATGAGAATAATAAATGTAATTTGGACAGAAGGGAAAAAGGAAATGGGATTCATAGTTTGACACTTGTCTGGTAGCCCTAGGTAGTGAGACATTATTAAAATGTAGGGCAGGATGTAGTAAATGTGAGTTCGATACGATGAAAGGTAAAAGTGATTTGATGGGATATGTTAGGATTTATTCTAATCCTTCAGTTTCGTCACCATCTTCAATGGATGTGATATGTGACTAAAGATTTGGGATGTAGTAGGTGAATCATTGGTCACACATATCACACCTATCATCTTCGTATGTAGTGAGGACAGTGATGGGATGGGATGGATGTCAGCTGTATAAACCGTGTAGAGAATACCTATCTGGGATACTACCTCAAGGATATTACCTTGAGGAACACCAGCAGAGAGAGAAAAGAAGGGTGAATAAGCAAAATGATGGCTTCCTTTGAAGATTCTATCAGTGAGGTTAATTTAAATTTAATTTCTAAGTTTGAAATTGCTTCAAATTTTATGCTTTTGTTTTTAGTTTTTATGATTTAGATATTTCTGATTTGTTAAAAATAACCACATGCATTTAGATTGATTTCAATTAGTGGTTTTGGAAAAAATCCGGTGATTTGGGGTGAAATCTTGCAACTGGAAGAATAACATAGATTTTCTATTTAAAATTATTTAGCAAAGTTGGTGAAGATCGGTTTTAATTTCCGGGAGTTGTCATAAATACTAGGTTGTTACAGAAGTCGTTGTGCATTAATTCATTGCTGACTTTAAAGTGTCCATTTGAATCATTATTCAACACTGATGTAAACAATGCATATATCGTTAACTTTGACTGATCCTTTATTTAATTATGAATACCAACTGTCTCTAATTTTCATTCCATTTTTTAAATTTCACTGATATTGTCGGAAGAAAAAATTGTCATTCGAGAATTTCTTTTACTACTGGAAAAAAGGATTAAGTGCGAAGGCAGTTGATGAGGAAATTTGTGCGGTGAAAGGTGAAAATGTGGTGCATCGTAAAACAGTAGCGTTTTGGTTCTGTTTCTGTTTCTGTTCGGTTTCAAAGACCCTGCTTTGGTCAATCATATTAAAGTGATGTTTCAGCAGGACAATGCTCCTGCCCATCGTTCACTCATAATCAAAGAAAGATTCTCAGAAATGAAGGGTGTTAGTATCTTACCCCACCCTCCTTACAGCTCTGACATTGCACTGTTTGGCTATGGTCTTTTACGGTCAATGACACATTTTTTGAAATGCACTTCAAAAACAACAGAAATGCCAAATCAGGATGTGAGCAGTTTTCCGCCTTGAAAACCAAGGACAACCAAATTCAATTTCTGGTATAAAGATGCGTTAAAGTAATTGGCAATGATGGTCTATATTTAGAATGATCAATTTTAATGTGTAGATTTTATACTGAAATTTAAATAAAACTTATTCCATGCACAATGACTTTTGTAACAACCTAGTAGATTGCACCTTCGTCGGACAACTGTCATGAAAAATGACAATGATATTAGATAAATATTTTTAATACTACTTTTTTGGAATTAAATTTTTTATTCAGATCTCCAAAGCATTTTTTTTAATGGATTATCAAAATTTTTACGCATGGAGTAAAAATTGTGCAAAAATAATGAAAAATGGTGTCCCTGGATACGAGGACCACGATATCGATCGTAAAAGAATGGATTCAAGTATTCTATGGATTGGGGTAGGTTATAGTACACAATTTTGTCTATAATTATGTCCTAGATCAATATTAATTTAATTAAAGTTTCTATTTATTATTTAAAGTAATGATCTATTGTCTATGCTAGTTCACGTGGGTACCATAGGATGCAGATTTAAATAATCTTAGTTGCCTATGCTTCTTCATCATATAGTCAGCCTATACCCTGTAAGGCATTCCCTATTTTTATAATAATTGTAAAGGATTTTCATGGTAGAGGCAACAAAAAACGTTTTGCTAAATATTATCGTCGACGTTCTCCACAAAACGGGGTCAGTTCCGTTTATCATTGTCAGATGCAGCCTGGCACAGATTACACTAGGCACCGCGGCTATCGCGCATGTAAACAGTCGTGCAAGAAATAAACAACTTAAGGCTCAGCATTTCCTGTGAGAGACCTAACAAATGTGCATAATGTTAGTCAGAGCTGAGAGATGTGTGGTTCTCAGCCGGTCGCAGTAATTTTTCGCGAACTCCATTCTCTACTTATTTTTAAATGAGCTTGAACAGTTAAGTAATCATATAAAAAAAATAATCTAAAATTGATTTTACCGCACAACAGGAAGAAAAAGATTTCGCACATCTGATAAGTTGGATTTTTTTTAAATAGATAAATTCTAAATTTCTTTAAATGATATCAATAGAAATTTGCATCCTTTGTTGTATGACTGTATTACAAAAAAATTGAGATTTAACAGTTTGAAAATGAAAAAAAAAAGTTTTTCAGCCCCTCGGAGCGTCAGGATAATTCATTAAAGATATAATTAGTTATAAGTATTAATAAATTTGTTAATTTAATATAGCTAGATTAGATCAGGTTTAATGTAGTTAGGCTAGATTAGATTAATTAGGTTATGTACTAATTAGATGCAGAATAGTGTGTTTATAATAGTGTATGTAGGACATAGTGTTGAGTGTATTGAACCAATACATGAAAAGTGGTGCGGAAGTAGAGGGATTAGGAAGGGCATAGAGCGCTTTTGGTTGGAGGCCTGGAGATGGTCCAGCCAGATTGGGACGATGATGACGGTGAATGTTAAAACTCAAGTTTTTATCTATATCTGGTCTACATGAAGCAGATTCAGATTCAGCAGTGACAGCGAATGTTGGAACTCAGGTTTTTGCCTCTATTTGATGTACATTATTTAACAAATGAACCTATTGTGACATAAATTTTATTTTTTCTTCCTAATTAGATTTTTAATTAATTTAATAATAAATAATGAGTGTTTTAATATTCTTCCAAGTTCATTTTACTAGAGTAATAAAATATTATACAGTAGTATAAAGTAATTATTAAAAATGGCACATCTGAGTACATGACAAGTGCCCTCTAACTAAAGAATCACTATCCCGTCTGAGAGGTCTGAAGTTCGAAATATATTTTTTGTGTAAAAACTCTTTCTTTACTTTTTCTTTTAACCAAATTTACTTTATGCAACTACAATTTTATTCTAATTACACTAAATGTATTTATTTATTTTTCTTCATGGTTTCGCTATTCCATTACATTACAGCGTAGCGTCCGGATAATTGTTTGCTCTTTTTTTTTTTTTTTTTTTTTTTAGAACTATTCTATTATTTTTTTTTTAATTGAGGGGTTTCTCTTTGATTGTATTAGAGCAATAATTATTTTTAACGTATTTAATTTTAATAATCCACCCTTCTCCACTGAGCTTGGGGCAATTAAACGGGATTTAATTGCAGCAACTGTAAGTACCTATATTTCTATATTGTATATGACTTTGTTAAAGGTTGTTTTTTCTAATTTTTATTTTTATTTCGTCTATAAACTAATGTTTAATGTTATTTTCGTAAATATGTAATAAAAGGACAAAATTATCTCCATTACTTATTGCCCTTAAATGTGGCAGATTGTAATATTTGACAGAAAAAAATGTTTTATGTAAAAAACAATTAATTTGGTTTTAAATAAGAAATATTTTACGATAAATTTTCTAGATAGGACAGAAATATGTTCAATACACAAATTAATATGATGGTAAACAATAGATAAATACAAAAAATAAATTCTGGAGCTTTCAATTGAACTGCTTCATAAGTATACTAAATTATAGCCATGAGAATTAAAATATTTAAAATCCAATATTGTGTAGAAATGAATAAGTCACTTCCTGGTCTATGAAGAGCTTCCATCTTAGTTAGAGAATGATGATATTACTAAGATTTTATCAGCGGAGATTGATGAATGTTTTTATTTTCAATTTTCTTTTTTAAATATTGAATTCTAGTTATGATCTACAATGATTATCATATAGAAAAACAACAATTAATTAATATGCTGTGAACTCCACAATCGTTTTAAGGCAAAAAGTGCTAATGAACGTCTTCTAAAAACCACAGCACGTTTAGTGAATCAGCCACGTTTAGCTGTTATGTTGAGTCATTGTTGCAATTTTCAACATCACTATTACCAAGCCTATTCATAGAAATGAATTGATCCCATGGTCAAATGCCGAACTGAATTATAACAACGACAGAGACTCAAATAAAATGAAATTGAGTAGAAGAAGTTTCTACAATATTTCCATGGCAGGACTATTACAAATTTATAGCAGTTCTGCAACTATTTACTAATGTTCACTAATAATATCATTAATGGCTAGTAGTCGATTAGATACATACATAACAAAATAAGAGATTCAACTCAAGACCAATTTAGGATGTAAGACCAGAAGGAAGTAGAAACACATTCGATCCGATATTTCGTATGCTGCCGTGCTAAGCACAAGGGAGCTAAGTGACATTTTTGGATGAATTGCGACTTTGATCCCTAGTGATTCATTCATGTTCATGGATTTATACTGATATATATATATACATATTTAAATAAGAATGATGGATGTAGCAACGATAACGTTCTTAATTATTGAAAAAGGAGGCAGAAAGAACTTCAATCTCCACTTTCTCAGTCTTACCTCTAATGCAATCATACCCTTTAAGCTTAGCAAGGCAGTATGACTGTAGTATTGTATGCAGGGCCGTGGAGAGAAACCAAGGGTCCTACGTCAAATTTTCTCGGGCCCCCGTCAAATATTAAATTCACAGCTGAAACCCAACCTCGTCCTTTATAATGCATGGAACAAAAAGATTATTCAAAGATATTATTTTCCAATTTCCCATTCGACCCATATATCGTCTCTTTGTATGTATTATAATAACATAATATAATGTGTATATGTGTGTGTGTGTGTGTGTGTGTGTGTGTGTGTGTGTGTGTGTGTGTGTGTGTGTGTGTATATATATATATATATATATATATATATATATATATATATATAAGATCAAAATAGGTGGGAGTAAAAGTACATGTGGGGCAAAAGTACGCAGTGGTGTTTTGAAAACATAAACATAGTTTCATGAGTTCACAACCAGTTTGTATGTGTGCCAGATCAGTTGTGAAACGGAAATCCATGGTGTAACTGCAGCTGTGAGCAAAAAAAATTAGGTGAATCACTAGTTAACAGTTTTGATATAATATATTAAAAAAATCAGCTAACAATTTTGTAAAACAGACAAGAGCTTTCGTTTTCATATGATTTCTATAGATTGTGATGTATTAGACTTATTAATTGATTAAACAAACACCAATATTCAAATAGTTCACGAACCTGGTGAGCCATGAAAAACGAAGTGGTCAGAAGGGAGTAAACGTTTGCAAAGCCTGTTGGGAAAAAATACGCACCTATGAGCGTGATTTTAGTGGTTAATAGCAAATTCCAAATTAATAGTACTTATTCTATTCTAGGTTTTTATATCTACAATATATCGACGTCGTTTTTTACTTCCTTCTACGAAGTAAAGGAAGCATTGTAATCGCGAAAATTTTCGGTTTTCAGATTTCAACGGAAATAATCATTTTGACCATCTCTGAATCCATTTTGACTAGTTTCGTCGTGACGTCTGTACGTACGTTCGTTCGTGTGTATCTCGCTCGCATAACTCAAAAACGGTTAGCCGTAGAAAGTTAGAATTTTGTATTTAGGATTGCTGAAAAACCAAGTTGTGAACCTTACTTTTTGGTCACTACATGATTGCAGGAAGTGGTACTTTACTTGAAGGTCATTATTGATAATTATCAAAAATTATATTACAATATAATGCAAAATTTCTCAAATTAGGTATATAACACTTACATATTAATATTAATAATATAATAAATTTCGGTTAACATTGGAAGACCGGAAGTAGTACTTTATTTGAAGGTCACATTAGACTTTCATCAGAAATTATATTAAATTATAATGTAAAACATCTCAAATTAGGTAAATAGGACATTAATATGAATGTATTTACTAGATTTTGGTTAAAATAAGTGAGCCGAAAAGGGTACTTTACTTGAAGGTCATAATAAACTTACATCAAAAATTATATTAAAATTAAATACGAAAATCATGTGGTTCGGTAATGTTTAAGTTTACAAACGCAATTTTGTTTCCACTCCAATTAAACATTTTTACTTGTTTTAAGTGTTAAAATTGAGTGTAAAATACTCGTTATCCTCCCCATTTGTGAGATGAACAAGTCTGCAGCAGGAGAATAAGATATAAGTTAAGTGGGTTCAAAATGTCGAAACTGTCGATTTTCAATGCTTTATCTAGTGATATTGACAGTTCTAATGTTGCCACGGAACACGAAGAAATTTCTTGGAAACTAGTTACCTACTGAAAGAAAACGACATATAATAACGGAATGAGACCTTCAGAAACAAGGTATGTGTGTGTGTCAATAGACGGATGGCCGAGTGTCGTTTTTGAGATACTGCAATCTTCGGAAACTAGTAACCAAATTCATTCTTTTTGACCCACCGATTTACAGTTTAATAAGCGTACAAGGAAGTCATGTGTTGTCCACATCAAATGTTGAAAAAAGCTTAAGCGCCAAATATTCGAAATTTAGGTTTCGATTTATCGAAAAAAAAAAATTATAAATGGTCTAAAAATCGACTATTGATGACGTAAGCATTAAATACTGACAACTCTCAGTCGTCACTCAGGCCTTGACCGCTGCTGTCTTAAAAATATATTGTAATTATAAAAGTTTTACCACCTTAATAAACTCCTACTGAATAAAATAAAAATAAAATTTTTAAAAAATATATTGCAATTTGGGGAAAAGATGTTTCATATTGATATTTTACAAAATGTTGAAGGAAGTTTTCTAATTTAGTTGGAAATATTGACAATCATACTTCCAAACTGGTAACTTTTATTATCCAATTTTATATCTTTGTTAACCTTTTGGGGCATTTATCCTCATCTTCTGAACTAAAAACAATATCTTTATATTACATTCAACAATTTTTTTAAAAACAATTATTGGTTATCACGTGAAATCATGAAATATAATAATTTAATCAAATCTGGCTTAAAATGGTCTATTTTCAAGGATATGTTATTATTCCTCATGTCACATATTAAATATCAATTAAAATTATTTTAATTTACAATTTTTGTTAAAAAAAATTGTAGGACTCCTTTGTCATCATTGCAAGATTTAAGATTGATCTGATTCCTCTTTGATCCTATTTATCAATTGACTATTTATGCCACAACTTCTAATTTATTTCTTAGCTTCATGTATGCTTTTTTTTATTGTCTTAATATGTCATAAAGGATTAACTATCTTGTTACTTTTATTAGTCTGTTTTATTCTATTTATAATACCTGCATAATGGCTATTAAGGTTATTTGTGTCCGTTTTGTAATTTTTTTTTTCTATATTCTTGGTTATGTATATTGCTTCTATGATTTTTCTATGTTTAGTTATTTTTTTATTGCCTAATATTTTAGGCCTGTCAAAATCAAATTTATGTTATACTATGTGCTAATGCTATAAAGTTGGTGTTTTTATGTTTTTACAATTGGGCGGATATATGTTGGTTAACTCTAGTTTTGAGTTTTAGAAGTTTTCCCAATATAAACCTTCTCTCAATTTTGACAATCCAACCTATAAATTCTATTTTATCTGTCTAGAATATTAATTTTCACATTTGTAGTATGATTGAGACGTTTATTCTGATTATATAGATCAAATTTTACGTCATTGTGTCCGTATAATTTAAATATTTTCTTAATAACTTCAGTCAATTTAGGGACATAATTCATTTTGAAAAATCCTTTTTCTAGTTGTTCCTTGGTTTACCTGATATTATTTTTACTAACAGCATTGTTTTTGTCCATAGTCAACTCTTTTTCTTTAAAAAAATCAGTGCTGAATTTTTGAGTAGGTTTGGTTACCACCTTTTTTCCATTTTTCAATTTTTTATCATTAATTTATGGTTTTTTTAGGTAATTTATCATTAACTTTATTATTTCTTAAATCTAAATTCATAATAATTTGATTGTATCATATTTTATTAATAATTTTATTTGGGTAGAGGTTTTCTATAAAGATTGCATATATTTCTTTTTTAACCATTTTCATATATTGTTCATCAGTAATTTTGGTACAACTTTACAAGAGGGGCGCTTTATCACTGGTACTCCCTCTATGCTCTATGCTTGATAATTGGCTAGTATTTTTAATATTATTAGGTTTTATTGAGATTATATTATTATTTATGTTATTCCTTATTTTTTTATTAATTGATAATTTATTTACTTTTTGATTTTGTATTGTTCTGTTAGGTTTTTTTGGGTTAATCTAATTTTATTTTTTATTTGGTATTGATCATTTATGTATTATCATCATGCATTTATGAAGTTATGAATCATTTTGTTGAGTTTTTTTATTTTGATGGTTATAATGCGGTTGTAAATTATTTACTATTTTATTTATTTTTTTATATAATTTGTTATATAATCAATATGCCTGTTTTAATTCAAGATCAATAATTTTGTTACTGAGTTTTGAAATATCTTACCCAAAGGTCACCAGACTAGCATACTCTAGCGCTATTTGTGCCAACTAACTGCTTTGCATTCAGTTGTAACAATCGTATTCATTGCAATTATTAAAATTATTACTTCCTTAATTACATATTGTTTAAAATTGTTAATGCTGTCGATTTCTGGTGATCTGGGGAAGTTGTAGTAATAATTTAAATTACGGTAAGGACCCGACCTCAACTGAAAAGGAACTGTTTGGGTTTGTTTATCCCTTGAGCGAGTATAGCGAGCGGAAGTCGTCAGCTGTGATCTATTTAAAGCAGTAATAATTGAAATTGCGGTAAGACCCTGACCTCAACTGAAAAGGATCCATTGCTGTTTAGTTTATTTCTTGGGCGAACGTAATGAGCGGAAGTCGACAGCACTAATAATTTTAAATAATATATTATAAATCTGTTATCATTTTAATAATTTCTTTTTCTTTATTTTGAAATTCACAGTTAAAATTTTGGCCCAATGAAAGGAGGTTTATTAATTTGTTTTTGTATACTGATATTAGTCAAATTTTCTACTCTATTTCATATTTCATGCAATTTATTATATTTTATAAAACTCCAATTGTTTTATAACCATGAGGCTCTATGCTTGATAATTGGCTAGTATTTTTAATATTATTAGGTTTTATTGAGATTATATTATTATTTATGTTATTCCTTATTTTTTTATTAATTGATAATTTATTTACTTTTTGATTTTGTATTGTTCTGTTAGGTTTTTTTGGGTTAATCTAATTTTATTTTTTATTTGGTATTGATCATTTATGTATTATCATCATGCATTTATGAAGTTATGAATCATTTTGTTGAGTTTTTTTATTTTGATGGTTATAATGCGGTTGTAAATTATTTACTATTTTATTTATTTTTTTATATAATTTGTTATATAATCAATATGCCTGTTTTAATTCAAGATCAATAATTTTGTTACTGAGTTTTGAAATATCTTACCCAAAGGTCACCAGACTAGCATACTCTAGCGCTATTTGTGCCAACTAACTGCTTTGCATTCAGTTGTAACAATCGTATTCATTGCAATTATTAAAATTATTACTTCCTTAATTACATATTGTTTAAAATTGTTAATGCTGTCGATTTCTGGTGATCTGGGGAAGTTGTAGTAATAATTTAAATTACGGTAAGGACCCGACCTCAACTGAAAAGGAACTGTTTGGGTTTGTTTATCCCTTGAGCGAGTATAGCGAGCGGAAGTCGTCAGCTGTGATCTATTTAAAGCAGTAATAATTGAAATTGCGGTAAGACCCTGACCTCAACTGAAAAGGATCCATTGCTGTTTAGTTTATTTCTTGGGCGAACGTAATGAGCGGAAGTCGACAGCACTAATAATTTTAAATAATATATTATAAATCTGTTATCATTTTAATAATTTCTTTTTCTTTATTTTGAAATTCACAGTTAAAATTTTGGCCCAATGAAAGGAGGTTTATTAATTTGTTTTTGTATACTGATATTAGTCAAATTTTCTACTCTATTTCATATTTCATGCAATTTATTATATTTTATAAAACTCCAATTGTTTTATAACCATGAGGCTCTATGCTTGATAATTGGCTAGTATTTTTAATATTATTAGGTTTTATTGAGATTATATTATTATTTATGTTATTCCTTATTTTTTTATTAATTGATAATTTATTTACTTTTTGATTTTGTATTGTTCTGTTAGGTTTTTTTGGGTTAATCTAATTTTATTTTTTATTTGGTATTGATCATTTATGTATGATCATCATGCATTTATGAAGTTATGAATCATTTTGTTGAGTTTTTTTTATTTTGATGGTTATAATGCGGTTGTAAATTATTTACTATTTTATTTATTTTTTTATATAATTTGTTATTTAATCAATATGCCTGTTTTAATTCAAGATCAATAATTTTGTTACTGAGTTTTGAAAAAAAAAAAAAATATTGTAATTATAAAAGTTTTACGACCTCAATAAACTCCTACTGAACACAATAAAGAATAAAATTAAAAAAAATATATATATTTTAATTTGGGGAAAAAACCTATCATATGTTTCCTGTAAAGTTTGCTTAGTGTTTTACGCCTTTTTAAAAAAACGATATCGATATGTACCTCTACTGAGGTACCGCAACAGACTCTGACCTTAATATGAGCCTCTCTGAATTAGATCAGGATAATAAAAAGAATTGTGATGGCTCTCCCTTGCTGCAGAAAGGTAACTTTGTTGTTGTAAAAATACAAGGAAAAAGCAAGGATTCTTTTCGATTTTATGTTTTCAAAATTAATTATTTTTATCATTATGGCTACAATGGAGTGTTTTACAAAGGAGTGACCAACACATACCGATTCAAAGAGACAAAATAAGACGGTTATATAACAACAAAAACACAATTTAAACGCAAATTTAAATTCAAAGGAACTGCCCACTTTTGTGCCATCGTATGGGGTAAAAGTTCGCAATAGAAGGGTTTAGAAAAGTAGGGATATCTCTGTTGATAATTCTCAAATGGAAGCGGGTCTTCGTCAGAATTTAGCGGAGAACTTAATGTATAAACTTCAAGCAAAATATTGGGGAAAGTGATGACCAATTTTTCTAAATATCAAAAAATAACAGAATTGCGTTCTTTTACCCCTACCTATCCGATATATATATATATATGTGTGTGTGTGTGTGTGTGTGTGTGTGTGTGTGTGTGTGTGTGTGTGTGTGCGTGCGTGTGCGCGTGCGTGCGTGCGTGCGTGGGTGGGTGTGTACGTGCGTGTGCGTGTGTGTATACTCCACCTATTTTAGTCAACACAACTTTTCATCTCCTTCAGAGGTTTAGGCATATACCTACCTTAAATACGTAATAACAGTTTCACACAACTTTTCGTTTTGGAGCTAGACTTAACACACACACAGAACACTTCGTGGGATTTGGTCATTTTAACTAAGGGGAACTTCAAACGTTTATTTCCGTTAAAAACTCGGATTCGAAATTCCTTTCCCTCATTATATATTTCATATATAGGTAAGTGAAAGTAAAAAATAATAATATCAACTAGCCGAAATAAAAGAGATTTCCAGGGAACCGATACCCAGCAGATTTTGTTTCAAAGTAGGACTACACCAGGGCGTACGTAGTATTGTTTTTCGGAGAGGGGGAGTTTAAATGTTTTTTTTTGGGGGGGAGGGGGTTAATGAGAAGAAGCAATGCAATCACTTAAGTGTCTATATTCGTCAAATTGGGTTAATGTTTTAAGGATAAGCATGAAAATTGGAACAAAAAGTACTAATAAAAATATTACTCAAAATACAAACAGTTACGAAAAACATATTTTTTCATAAATTTCGGAGGGGGGAGGAATATATCACCCTGATGCTCTCTCTCCTGGACGCCACTGGACTACACCACATCACGCTTTTGTTGAACAGCAGTGCTACGGTACGGTTGCATTATTTTTATATTTATATTTTTATATTTTTAATTTACGGAGATCGCGGCTTATTGGATGAATGAATTGAATTAAATCGGAAAAATTAAAATTGCAATTACTTAAGGAGATTTTTATTTTCTTAAACAGAAAAGAAAATGATGAACAGAACATTCATTAGATTTATTCCTCTGAAACAGGCCTAAGCCTTGTCGAGTGTGTATTTATCAATATTTATGATTAACTGCCATGAATTTATAAAACGTCCTACTTTCCATTTTCAATTGAATTATTTGATTAAGTTTAAACTTAAAACTCTTTTTGATAACATTTAAATAAAAATGTTCGACATAGCTTTATATAATATTTATATTATGAAATTACTACCATTTAAAAAAAAAGGTGGCAAATATTTTATTATTTTTTTTATTTTAAAGATGATATAATTTTCAGAAATAGGTTTTTGTTTTCTGTAAAACTGCCCAGGAATGGTAGGAATGGTCTACGCTATTGTTATTATTTATTTATTTATTTTATGTAAAGCGAATGATGATAAAGTGGAGAGGAGGAAGTGGAAAGAAGGAGGGGAGAGAGGAATTCTACCCGGCGGAGTGTAGGAGCGGCCGGTGACGTAAGCGACTGTCCCCGATCAGCAGCTCCTCTCTCTCAGTCCTCAGCCCTAGCATCTTGGGGCCGTTGGACGGTGGGCAGACTCAGAAAGTTTTACCTATGGTTCGGGGCTCTCACTCCCATTAGGGCAAGGTCTCTTCCCTAACGGTTTTAATTAACGTATCTGTGATATTCTAAACAACCTCAGAATAGTATATACAAAATGGGACTAAGAATTTGGAGCTTGAATGAGAAACAATTTTTAGTGATTTTTTTCTCTCAACTCTATCCATATAGTCTCCGATTCCAAACAGCCATGAATAGAAAGGTATACCTTATGATAATGTGGGTCATCCAGCCAATAATGTCGAGCCTTTGCCGTGACTGGTTTTTTATAGCTATCCTCCCCCTCTCCGAAACATAAACGGATGATCTATCATTATATCATGAAATAAAAGTGGCCGAATTGCTTATTTTCATCTTTAATTATTCGCTACACTTGGGAAGGATGAAAAACTATTTCTTCGAAGAGAAATTTTCAACGCTGACAATTATATTAGAGTGTTATATATAATATATACGAGTGATAGAGTGTTAATCCCAAAGTCTGTGGGATTTAACTGGGATATTAAATCATCCATAGTTTGCACATTAAGCTTACTCCTTAAAATATAGGGCATCATTTTCTATCACTGGAACCCATTCCTGGGTCAACGATTTGATGCCCATCTCTAAAGAAATTTACCATAGTGGTTCATGACACCCTCTAAAAAGTTTTTTTTTAACTAAACCTCTCCAGCTTGTGCAGAAACTGAGTCTTACCCTCCTTTATTTATTTCAAATTGAAGGGCGTTTGAGACGTTATAACGTTTTTTTATAATAATGTAACATAATTTCAGAGATTTCTAGACTTGAATTTTACAAACATCCCTCAGACATTTCGTGATATACATCAAATTAATTTAAAATAGGCATATAGTCCATGTAGAACGGAAAATATTTAATGTACTCAATGTCTTTTCTTTGCAGATTTCTTTTAGGCATTAATGGAGGAAAATGCACTAACTTCGAATTTTTTACCATTTGATTTTGAAAAATCTATAGATGATGATTGAAAAATAGCATTGGATGCCGGCAAGCTGAAAGGACGTTTTGATTTCAGTGCATAAAGTGATTAAGTGAAAGTTGATAGTGCGATTACGAAACGGAGTAGTTTGCGTTACCAAAGAAGTTTCCAATTAAAAAAAAAAAAAAAATTGTTCAGGGAGGGAACTTGTTTTATTAACAATGTAAAAATAAGTTATGTGCTATATATATTACGATGCATTCAGTTAACAGAGTAAATCAAAGACACCAATGTCTACTGTATAGGTATTTATAATTTCTACAGTTCATCGATATTGAATCCAAATATATTCATAAAAATAAAAATCGGCCCAAAAATTGTTGGCACTTGAGATGGACCTCCTGAGAAGAAGTTGCGGCATTTCAAGACTCCAGTACATATCAAATAATACTATTAGGGATATAATAGGTCCGAAGCAGAATATATTGTACATTACTGAAACAGGAGACTTCAATGGTTTGGCCATTTGATGAGAATGGGAGAGGAGAGATGGCCAAAGAAGAGTTTCTTATATCAGCCAGAGTCAAGGAAAAAGAGGGGGTGGCCAAGGAAAACATGGCTGGCTGACTTCAACGAAGGAATGGCAGCTAGAAGTCTACGAGAAGAGGATTGGTCGGACAGAAAAAAATGGCAAGCGATAGTTCTGGGGATCGGGATACAATAATGATTGAACTAAACCGAATAAATATAATTTCCAGAAATTTGTTTTCAACCTGGGAAAAAATTTATCCTTTTTTCTACTTTGGTTAATTATCAAATTCTTTCACAGCTTATAATTATCCATTTTTAATTACTACTAACAATGAAAGAAGATTAATTATTTCAAATAAACAAAATTAAAGGTTCTTTAGAGGAAGAAATTTTGAAAATTTAGCATTTAAGCCTTAGCAGCCCTCCTAACAAATCCTTATCCAATACCCAATTCAGTTTTCTCTTCAATTCTTTAGGGCACCATTTCCTACTAGGCGTAGACTTAAATGCCAAGCATCAGCAGTGGAAGTCCAGGGCTACTAATGCTCGTGGGCGAACACTGCTGTCCACACTTAGTTCCCAAAATCTTAGCTTCATTTCTCCTGATACTCCGAACTATTGGCCTGCTGATCCAAACCGAAACCCCGATCTCCTTGATTTCTTCATTCACGCTGGTTTAGGTCCTCTTCATCACTCCATACTACGCCTAGATATCTTTCCTCTGACTACAACCCACTGATCCTCACTCTTTCACTATCTCCAATACCCAAACTTCCCCCACCATCATTTATCAGAAGGCCAGTTGACTGGAGCCTCTTCCGTCAATACCTAGACGAAGCAGTAAATTCTATTACTACTTTAATCCAGCGAACAGTTTGGACTGCATCCTCACCTCATCATTCCCCGAAATAATCCAAGATAAATCCATTTCCCCAAGAACTATTAGACCTTATACACTCCAAACGTCGCTCCAGAATCCTTTGGCACAGAACCAGACATCCTGACGATCGGAAATTATACAACCATTATTCCAAATTAGTTAAAAAGAACTTATCTTCCTATAGTTCACAATTCTATAACTCTTACCTTTCCTCACTATCTACTTCCGATAACTCTATCTGGAAAGTAACCAAAAACATCCTAAAATACCACTCAATTTTCTATTCCACCCGACGTGATGATGGTTCCTGGGCAGCATCTGATGAGAACACAGAAGAAGAATACGCCAAACATCTTTCTCATATATTTATTTCCCATCTCGAACTCAACCCCACCCATAAAGCTAAAGCTAATGAATTCCTCTCTTCACCGATTCCTCTCTCCATGCCTCCGAAAACTGTCAATCCCTCAAAGGTCCAATTCCTTTTAAATAAGTTAAAATCCTGCTAATCCCGGGTATATGATCTCCTCACTTCCCAGATCCTTCGACAACTTCCAAAAAAAAAGTGATTATATTCCTTATCTACTATATAATAGTATCCTACGCACAACCCACTTTCCTCTACTGTAGAAATACTCCAAAATTATCCATTTCCTTAAACCAGGCAAATCTCCCAATACTACCTCATCGTATAGACCAATAAATCTTCTCCCGATCCTTTCAAACAATTTTGAAAAATCATTCTCAAACGTAACCTACCCATTCTCGAATTTCAAAAAATCCCTCCACACCAGTTTAGATTCCACTCAGGACATACTGTTTAACGAGGTCTTCGAGTTGTTTTGATCATATTTCCTTTGCTCTTGAAAGCAAGCGATATTGCACTGGTGAATTTCTGGACGTGGCTCAAGCTTTCGACCGGGTATGGCGCGACGGCTTGCTTTTCAAGCTCAAAACCCATTTACCCCAATCCTTATATCTAATCGTTAGATCCTACTTCTGTAACCGTTCCTTCCGAGTTTGGTTCGTACTTGACAAAAGACTAACATGGAACACACATACGAGACTTAAAAGGCAAGAACTTAATTGCCGATTTGGGCAGTTATACAGACTACTGAACAGAACATCTCATCAACAAGCTATTAATCTAAAAAACCAGTCTGAAGCTATTCGGATCTACGGACTTGAACTGAGTTTGGCAACTAAATATCTCCTATGTTCTTGAACTTATTCCTTACAAATTCTCCGTACTTCATCAGAACCTTATTCATCATCCTAACTCCTTAGCACAATCCCTATCTAGCTCCAATCATCCCTAAAACCCTCCTTGAAGATAGATACGGCAGTGGCCCCGAGACCTTTTGTAAATATGCTTTTGGACTCCCGGCAATGGCTAGCTTCTCCACTCATGTCCTGAGCGTCTTTGGTTCTAGTGCCCTCCCTCACTCAGTCTCCACTGGCTTTCAATACCAGTGACGCGATTGAGCGAGAAGCGCTGGAATCTTATGGAGGCCTGCTTTGCCATCCACATGTGGGGGGAGGGGGGAAACCTCGGTTCGGAGTTCCCTGTACAGATTGTAAATACTGTATATAGGTATGCAGGTGTTCATGATGATCTATTTTATTTTTACTCAACATAAATTTGGTTGTTATTCTGTTATTATTTAATTATCTATCTATTTATTTCCATTTTAATGTACGTATTTTTTTCAATTATTGTAATTTCTTTCTATGTCATTTTGTTCATTTTTATTTGTTATTATTTTTATTTTATTTGTTCAATTTTTTTATTATTTATTTATCTTTTTTATTAATTTTATTTTTTCTTTATTTATTTCTTTTCTTCACTTTATATATATATATATATATATGGCATGAATGGTTTCTTACAGCCTTAATACATGTTGCCCTTGAGTGTGGCAGATTGTATTATTTATCAATAAAAAAAAAAAAAAAACATGATTAGAACCGCTGCAAAGTACCCAATCTAAAATAAGTTAAACAAATGATGAAATTAAGTCAAACAAATAAAGAATTTAATTATTATTATTTTATAACACCTAAAATCTAATATGACAAAAAAATACATATATATTCAGAAAATAATAAATAAACTAGAAAAGTATGTAATACACAATCATTATTTCCTTTGAAGACAGTTCCGTAGCTTTTGTTAATCCGCAAGCGACCAAGAATGGACTTCAATTTATCTTGGACTCACATATTTTAGTGCTAAATAACTGTTTATTCTCTTCCTTTCTCACAAAAATAATTTGACGGTCTTGAATAGTGGGCCTCTAAAAATAAAGGGGTCAGGATAGCGAATAGGGAAAAAATAATTATAAAAATTTACAATAAATCGACATTATTATTGAAAACTAGAGAGATCTCGACAAGTACTCTAGATGAAGAATCGATAAAAGGATGAAAAAAAAGGAACATAGCTCGTCATTAGTATATGATTATTTAACATTAAATTTTCAGCAAATAACTGCAGTAGAAACAGACGAGATCCATAGCAGACATTTTTTTTTTTTTTTTTTTTTCACAGGCGTTGATGACCTAGCGGTTTTACGCCTTAAAACCCAAACAAACAAACAGACATTTTTTTTTTTTGCAACTGGCAGCTCAGGAACGAGATATAAGAACAATTATGAAAAATGGACTCATAAAGGAAAATTATAATATAATTTAATACAATTTTATAAAATATAAAATTGCCAAGAGTATGGTTTAGGAAAGACTCGATTAAACACGATTTTGGATTATTTATTTATTCCAATGGCATCGGATAAAGCTAATCAAAGTAAAGTAGCTCAGAATCATCTACAGAATTCCAATGTATGGGTCATTCCATGACAAATCAACCAATGATCTAGAATTTGATGTATCAGAATTCAAAGATTTTTTGCAGATATGTAAAAATCCAAAATCAACTGCTTTTTTATACGTTTTGCATTCAAAAGCTTATAGCTCCAAAACTATTAGTCCTAGAAAGCTCAAAATAGTGTAATTATGAAAAGAATGATATGGGCTTTATGTATCTTTAATTTACCAAACTAATCTTAAAATGTTTTAAAATTTCCAAAATGTTATTTTTTTGAGAACACAAAATATATTTTTTAGAAAAAAAATGTATGTTACATATATCTGTTATAAGAATGCATGGGCCAAATTTCATGGAGACGTTATAAGGGTTCTATTATAAAAAAAAAAACTCGTATTTTTTTTTTTTCAAACTGAAATGAACATACATTGTGTCATATTTTAAACAATAACATTTACTTAGCAAAAATTCATTATATAAACTGCATTTTTAAGTTATTTTATCTTTTCATTAAACATATATCTTAAATTGAACACATTTTTTAAATAATTCTTTCAAATATTTCTTTATACCATAATATTCAAATATTCTTTTAAATATAAGATCGTTCTTTGATTATAATCAATGTTGTTTTTGCTGAACATAAGTAGTACCTGTCTAATCCCTCTCGTTTTTAATATCGTATAACAAAGCAAGCAGGCAAAACAAGGATCTATTTATTATATTTCAAAGTAACGAATAAATGTCGGGTTGAGAAGAGTTCTGGAGTAGTGAGAAACAAGTAGACAAGTAAACAAGAGTTGGCGCTTGACCACACGCCTCGCTGCCCTGAAGATGGCCTAAAACTTAGGCCGAAACGTAGGCACAATTATATAAGTTCACATTATAGTAGTCTATTTCTTTGACCATACCCCCCCCCCCCCGACCAACTTCTCCCTTTAAATATAAATATACGGTCAACAATAACTCCCTCCATTGAGAAACAAGTAAGTTCGACATCAAGAAAGTATGTGTACGTGTGGTAGTGTAAAACGATAAAACAAGTAATTTTATTTACACCATAACTCGCTAAAAGTATTTCAATATCAGAGAGTATTATTAGTCCCTAAGCGTCGATTAAACATTTCTTTAAATAATTCGTATGGTGTTTCTTTTACGAGAAAGTCACATCCGACTTGAAGATATAAGTTCACAACGTCATCTACAACGGTTTCGAAAAGGTCATATTTTCTATTAAGGTACAAAGCAGAAGTGTAATTTTTTCAAATATGTTTTTTTCAGGGAGAATTCGGTTTCTAAAATGCAGTCTCAGCATCAGCTCTTGGAAATTGAAAAAGTTGGTTCGTCTAATTATATTTTTATGAAGGAGTTAGCTAATACATTTATAGTAAAAACATTAATCGGTATAATACTTTATTTTTTTTAACCCACTCTTGGCGCTACCTTCACCATTAACGAACGTAAGGATTCCAGACTCCGAGGCTCACAATTAAACAATATCCAAGTAACAAACAGACATGCTAACGAACAACAATTTGTAGCGTCTCGTTTTTTTTTTGGTTTTTTTTTTGCAATAATGTATCATTATAAATAACATTTCTTTTTTTTTTTACAATGAAATTTAATCCTAAAACAATTTTAAATAATCATAAACTAAAATACAATATTAATTAAAAACTCAAATTAAATTAAAAAGATAATATAAATATATTTTTTACAAATATTAAATTTACAAGGCAAAAAAAACCGACGGGTTTTAAAAGGCAAGGACTCACGGAAAGTATGGAACTGTTGTCAGGACTATAATAATCATCTAAATATCTATAATAGCGAAATTTGCCGTAAGTTTTAAGGATAAGCATGAAAATTGGACCAAAAGCTGTTGTTAAAATTACCAAAATTATTACTCAAAATACAGGCCTTATCTTGGTGGATATGAAAATCAAAATTTTCTGTGCATTTCGGGGAAGAATGTATCCCCCGATCCCTCCCCCTGCGTACACTACTGTTCCAGGTTATCCTCTACATCAGAGGTGCCCAACCATTCTATAACGCATGCCAGCCACAACCAAGGGTCCTCTATATTTAGGCGTGCCACAACTCTACCTTTCTCCCTCCCCAATAATTATTTCTATATAGTATAGGTGGTTGTCCTCCCCCCCCCCTAATGATACATAATGGAATCAGTTAATAACTATTATTTATACAAAAAAACTTTCATCACAGAAAAATAATTTGATTTTTGTTTTATAATTTAAACTTTAATAGCCTATCTTCAGCGTACCACATTGTGGCACGCGTGCCTTGGGTTGGGCACCCCTGCTCTGCGTTACCTTTTACCTTTGAGTTCCTACCCTCATATAGTTCATAGTTTACATCTCGTATAATTCTTTTGGCCCCGTTACAGCGCGGGTACGATTATAGCGCAGATGGTTTCATTTTTTTCAGATCCGTATTATAATAATGGTCCACTGAACATAGATAAATTCAATAACTGATTGGAACTATTAGCCAAAATATATCCCCGCAGGTTGAATAACCGCTTGAATCGATAGCTCAGCAAGAGAAAGTAAATACTGCAAAGCAGTCAGTTGGCTCATCTGCTAGGTTTTGCTACACCTCTTCCTTCAAATTTGTGGATCATAGTAACCATACCATTATTGCAGAAAACTCGCTTACTACAGGTTTGACATACCTCACAACAGCCCGATGTATATCATCGTTTAATCTACAGATAAATTAGAACTACAATAAATTTAGCTACAATTATCATTGAGAACTCAAAATTCATCCAAGAAGGAAACTATTATATTAATAATTATAATCATAAAAGAAAAGGATATTTTCATTATTTTGTAATTTTCAATTTAAAAATGTCTTCAAATTCTTAAACAATAATCTACAGAACAGACAGATGCGATATAAACATATTAATTGGAAGGGAATTCATCAATTTTATGTAACCTGTTCAAAGAACAAAAAAGTAAGAAATTAAAAATACAACCCCTAAGCAAAATAATGTTACAGAAAGAAATGTTTACTATCAGCATATTTGCTCTCTATTTTCTTTAGAGAGACAATGAGAAGCATAGAAATAATGTCCCTGAGCGTTAGAGTCAGATTGAAAGAGGATCCTGGAGACTGTGTAAGACTATGCTAAAAATACTTGTGCCTTCAGGTATGCATGCCTTTCAAATGACATTTAGATACAACAATTTCCTTGACTCAAACATTCATCGACACTAAACGCGAATCGAAAACAGTCTCCTCTTGTGGCAGCCGAGTGCTGGCGTCGAATTCTGAATAAAATTATAAAATATCAACGAGTAAACCATATAAATATTCCTAAATGTATAACTAGCAATCTTTTTTCAAACGAAAAATGCAACCTTGTTACAAAACAATACGAAGCATAGTATTTACTAACATAGCATATCTCAGTTTGACAAACCAAATTATTCAGAGCTATACACACACTAAGTATAGCTGTAAATGTACATACATATATAACGATGCTCTAAATTATCAAACTGAAAAGTATTAAAGAAACATTAGTACTACATCGACATAATTTCTTTTAAAACATCAAGTGACAGCCAAACATTGTAATGTTTATGAAGTTTCGGGACATGCCTAACCCGCTTTTAGATGTTCTCATTTCACAATTTAACGTCTAAATGATATAAAATAAAACTTTGTTTTCTCGATCTTCAAATATATAACCTTTTTCTCGCTTGGTTACAGCATCCAGGCTGATTTTCTATTTACTTAACGAAAACATATCACCGTACATGTTTTGTAATACGAGACAGGTAAATTAATGCGTACTATTGCTTACGGTGAAAAATATAATAAAATAATGATTTTAATAACGGATTTCAAAAGGTCCTTGAAACGATGACAGTTAATGCCTTATAGGCGCCAATCGAAAGATACTTGTAAAGCAACATTTTGAATTTTTAAAAACGAGAACTTACCACGTTGGGTGGGAAGACATGCTGATTTTGGTGATTGTTTTCGATAGAATGATTCACATTGAACAAAACGAACAACACTGGGCGGAAGGCACACCGGGACTGTGGCCTCAGGGTTCCTTAAACCCTCCTCACCTTTCCCCCGCCACTGTCCTTGCTATCCCTACCCGCTAACAGAATCGCTACCATCCCCCAGCAAATGGAAAAAACGTCGTCTAGTCTAGGATTTGAGGGCATAGGCGCAGACTTAGGGGAGGGCTAGAGAGGCGGTATCCCCTAATAATATATGAGGGGGTGAGAGTATCATTTCACCCCCCTCCCCCAATAATTTTAGGAGGCAAACATTTAAAAAAAGTAAAATAAAAATCAATTACAAACAGTCTACATCGACCAATAAGATATGTAGACTAAAACGAATTAAGAAAATAGAAATAGTCGAATAGCTGGCTATGCTAAGGCCTAGAAGTAAGGTTAATTTTGAAGTAGAATCGAATTTTGTAAACTTGAATTTGGTAATATCGTTTAAGAAGTAAACAATGCCAAAAGAAATAGGGCCTGGATAGGCTAACAGGGTGAAACGAAATGAAAAGAAAAATAACTTTATTATTCTGTTTGTTGTCTTTAGAACAATTTACAGATACATTAGTTTTGATCGGGGAAATTTGGCCCTACCAAACTTATAGTAAGATTTATATAAATATTTACATGGTTATATAATAGGTAATAACAGAAAATACAGAGTGGAGATTTAGCTCCATTAAACGGTTCCAGTTCACTACTGATGCTTATTGAGACTTAGAGGGGGCGAAGGGGTGGAGGCGATCGCCGCCCCTCGACTCCTCCCCCCAATCAAAATGGACATTCTGCTCCTATTATTGAGGGCATTCCAGCATCATTTCACAGCATTAAAAACAGAGCAACATTCCTGAAAATATAAAACAGTATGGAAACAGGCAAGTCTTTAAAAACAAAGGGTTAGCCGTGAAATTCGTTACCAACTACCATATTCGACAGCTCCTTTAAGAAGTAGCGGATAAACATGATCTTTGCCAAAAGGGTAGTAGAAGCACAAACGTTTCGTAATTTATATTACGATTCTATTAATTATAGAAATTCTATGATATTATAGAATTTAAAATAAATTAGGAATTTTTTTGCGAGTCACAGTAGATCTAAATACACCCTATATTTAGAAGTCAATTGACATACAATAAATCATTTATTTAAACAAGCCGTTTTATAAACTAAGGTGACTAATTAATATTGAACTAAATTTCTAAAACATTCCTTAAGAATTTTCGTAGCGACATCTCAAATATTTAACTATAATAATATTCTAATATTTATCAGTGTTAACATTCTCTATTAGTTAATCCAGAGAATTATTCTATTCCATTGATCGATAAAGGTTTACCTATTAATTTTTCAAACAACAAAAATAAATTTCCTTCGAATTTGAAATCTCCTTGAAATTATATCCTCTTTGAAATTTCCTTGAATTTTGAATTATATGATAATTTCCACGTTAATGGTTTTAATCTCGATTGGTTTACTATTTTCGATAATGAACCTCATTAATCGACCAAGAAAAAAAAATGTTTACTTATTGTAAATAAAAAAAATAATGAAAATAAGAGCTTTGAGTTTATATAAGATGAAGTTCATTTGTTATTTACATATCCCAAAACATTCTGAGCTTGGAATATCTAATTCGTTTGAAGTAGGGTTGGGATATCCAAAGTAAAATATCGATATTCGATATTTTGCGATATCGCGAAACCCTTTATCGATATCCACCGATAATCGCTACAAAAATTTCGATATATCTAAAGGAAATGGATAAAAAAGCAAAGAAAAATGCACTAAATGATTACATATAATGTTAAAATGTGAAGAAGGTTATGAAATCATATAATTATTATTTATAAAACAATATTTTTATTATCCATGTATCATTATAAAAAATATTGAAAAGAATTATACTTAGGCAAAAAAAAAAAAAATGTTATGACACATTTTTGTCTCGAAGGCTTTTAGCCATATACTATATATTATATTCTTCTACAAGTTTTTCAATAGTAAAACCTTCAAACTTCTAAAAATTTCATTTATCTTATAACACTTCCGACTACATTGTGCATTCTCAAAACATTTAACTAAAAACATGTAATTCATCTGATATACATCTCAGTACAATTACCATTTATATTAACATCTATATGTCTTTACATACGATTAATTACCATTATTTACGTATACATTTTATCTACTAAACATTGTTTGGTAATTAAGAGTAATTTAGTAATTGTTTATTGTCATATTTACTCTATTCTATCCATAAATTAACATGTGCAATATTTTAAGCAATCATTAAATCAATAAATATATAGAACAGCATACTTACATTTATAGTATTGTCTATTTTACTCCAATTTGGTGAGTGATCGATCCATATTATTTTTTCTGTTGTTATCTTTTATTTATTTGAAGGATGAGGGGGAAAAATCAGATGTCACTTTTTTTTTTTATTGGATCAGAATGAAAAAGTGATTTTTCCAAAGCGTTAAGAGTGTAGAAAATAAGATAAAACAGAATCCAAAATCGGAATATTCTAATTTCAGGTTCTTAACCTAGATTAATAAATGATCAAACTTTAATACTAAAAAAGAAAGAGTAATAAAATGAAAGATAATGAAAGTAGTTTTACTGCATCTAGATCGTTAGTAGCGATGAGTACTGTGTTCACTCACAAAGAAAAACACAAGCGAATATGAATTTCTCCAAATGGAATTGCACCGCAGATCACGTTCTGGTTTCCAGTTGACATTTTAATATATGTGAGATAGAATATGTGAGATCTTTTAGAGGACCAGACATCAATTCAGATCACTTTCTGGTAGTTGCGCAGATCAACTATGCATATAAGATAAGGATGCATGTAAGGAGCAAACTAAACATCACTTGGGTAAGAAAAAAGTTAAAAGAAGAGGAATTAAGGTATTATTTCCTGCAAGTCATTATCAGAGGTTTAGGAAAAATCCTAGCTGCAATCGGAGGCGATGTGAATGAGGAATGGAATTAACTAAGACAAGCTATATCTGATTCAGCAGACCAACATTGTAAGGAAGATGGAAAAAGAAAGGAAAAAAATGTGTGGTTTGACCGAGAGTATGAAGAAGCAGATAATGGGCGGAATGAAAAGAGGAAAAAACTTCTAAATAGGGATACCAGACAGAACAGAAAGGAATACCACGATGCCAAATCTAATGCAAAAAATGTTCTGAGGCAAAAGAAAATATATGCATTACACGCAAACTTGCGTAGAGTGCAGCAGAAACAATGAGGCCAGGAAGTTTTTCGGTGAAGTAAATGGGATAAAATAAAGCTTTATAAATAACTGTCCAATGATAAGGTGTTCGTATGGAGAGATAGTCTACTCGGAACAGGAGGTGCAAGATAGGTGGAAGGATTATTTTATAATTGCTAAACCCAATAGAAGATGAGGAGTATTCTGATGTGGAATTTCGAGAGGAGGAGAATGACCATGAAGTGAGCCCACCCGATCCGGAGGAGGCTAGTCTTATTATAAAAGAATTCAAGAATAACAAGGCCTCAGGTTCAGATGTCATACTGCGGGAATTTCTGAAGATTGGCGGGTCAACACTGGCTGAGGAGTTGACTCATTTAATCGTTAATATCTGGGAGACCGAAAAATTGCCGGATAGCAGGAAGAAATCAGGTATCATTCCCTTATTCAAGAAGAAAGGTGCTTCCACAGAATCCAACAATTATCGTGGAATCAGCCTCCTGAACACTCCTTACAAAGTTTTTTCCATTATTTTATATAACCGAAGAGTGGAATTTTGTAGAACCTCGGATGGGTGATTACCAGGGAGGCCTCAGAAGGAACAGGTCCACTATCGACCAGATTTTCTCCGTAAGGCAAATAATGAAAAAAACGAAGGAATTCTATAAGATTTTATAGATCCTTTTCATTTATTTTAAAGCTGCATATGATTCCATCAGCAAAAAGAAGCCCTAAATGTCAATGAAAGAAATGGGCATCCCACAAAAGTTAAACCGACTTGCAGCATGTACATTAAGAGAGAGAGTGTAATGAAAATAAATAGGAAGCTGGGCCAACCTTTTGCAGTGAAGTCAGGAGTTAGACAGGGTGACCCCCTCTCGCCACTGCTATTAAATACTGTCCTCCAAGTTATGGTGAAAAGAGCCGAGCTTAATCAGTCAGATATAATTTTTAATAAAATGATTCAAGATCTTGGTTACGCTGATGATATGGCTATGGTTGGGTTGCCCCCAAAGGCTGTAAAGGAGGCCTGCGGAGGGTTAGAAAGAGAAGCAGAAAGGATGATGGAGGAAGATGAGGAAAGTCAAAATCGTATTACGGGGGATAACAAAGCATATTTTGACCTAAGAAGTTTCCTCCGTAGTAAACTGCTAAGTCGGAGTACCAAAATGACTATATACGTTACAAAACAATCATATGACCCGTGTTGATCTATGCCTGTGCTACCTGGACCCTACATAAAATCATGGCTGAAAAGATTGAAAGGTTTGAGAAAAAAGTATAGAGGCGCATCATGGGATCAATCAGGGGAAATGGTTCATACCGCTTGAGAAGGAACAAAGAGATCTACGACGATCTCCGAGCCAGGGCCGGATCTAGGAGGGAAGGGGGAGAGGTAAAGGGGACACTTGCCCCGGACGAAAGAATTCAGGGGTCGACATTTCGAGGGATTTTTTTTTTAATAATTTTTTATATTAGTTTATGCACAATTTTAATTACTACAAAAGGACAAAGCTCAAACTTAAAGACTCAAGTCTTTGCGATTTTAATCTTCCAACACAAATGCTGCAATGCCAGGAATCAGGCGATGGGTCCATCTTCCTGAGGATGAGGCTGGAATGCCTCATCCTCAGGAAGATGGACCCATCGCCTGATTCCTGACATTGCAGCGTGGATATCACGGAAACACGGAGAGCTTGATTATTATCTAACCCAGATGCTTACTGGGCATGGTTGCTTCAGTGCCTACCTAGCCCCCTTCAAGCTGGAGGACCAATCATCGTGCCCTACTTGCGCCAGAGTGGATGAAACAGTGGAGCATGCGTTCTTCTGTTGCCCATGCTTTGCTAAAGAAAAGGAAGAGTTAGATAGGAACCTTGGACAACAGTCAGTACTTAGTCGCTCTAATGATGTCCAGGCTGGAGAACTGGAGCGCTGTTGCAGACTATGCAGCGCTTATCGGCAGGCAGCTCAGAACAAAGGAGCGAGAGAGGAGAGGCCAGGCAATGGCTTCATAAGAGGTCCAATGAAGAAGTAGGCGCATGGCCATCCTGCCCTCCCGCGAAGTAATGCTTGACAGCAGTTCCGCGGGGTGGCAATGATGAATAGGGAGGTGGTTTTTTAGTGAGTAGGAATCTCACACTGTTGTGGACGTCTACAACACATCGTCTTATGAAAGATTTTTCCCCTACCCCTATAAAAAAAAAAAAAAAAAAAAACTTTGATAATAGACAAGACAAAGTTATGACGGAAAGAATATTTTATTTGCACATAACTCGAAAAGTATTTATCTATAAGTATCTGATTATATAAATGCTTATTTTAAAGATAATTAAATTCTCTACAAAAAAAAACAAACTTCAAATGTAAACCCTAGGAGTTGAGTAACAATAAAACAAAACATTTGTTTTACAAATTATTTTAAAGGAAAAATATAAACATTAAGAAATAATTGATTTCCGGTCAAATAAATTTGTTCATTAAATTCTAGTTTAAGATGCTGCAATTGGAAATTACCTAACTTAAATAGTTCTTCAGTTATCGTTTCCTATTAAACAAAAAAAAATGACAATCTTAATGTAATACAAAATATAATAGAATATATATGTATATATACAACTTTTGATAACAGACAAATTGTGTGTGTATATATATATATATATATATATATATATATATATATATATATATATATATATATATATATATATATATATATATATATATATGTACAACTTTAATAATAGACAAGTTGTGGTCCGAAACGTCTTGAAAAAAATGCAAAATAATGAAGTATGAATATTAATTAAAATTCTCAAAAAATAAAAAAAGTATTTAAAAAAATATTATCGTAGCCTAACCTTGTCTCATGCTTTATTCAATAATTAATTTGTTTTTTACTTTTACAGATTTTATATCATAAAAAAAAATAATAATCTTAATATTTTCTTTATTGGTTTTTTTTATCCTTGCAATTCGCACTATTTAAATTACTTCATTCTTACTTCATACTTCAGACATATGGGTAGATAAAAAATAAAAATCCAATTAAACAATTAAAGAATATATTTTGTTAAATTTAAAATTAATACAAAACAAAAAAACAGCAAAGAAAAATCTAGAATGGTCAAATCGTACTCTCTTTTAAGTTCAAGTTCCAAGTTATACAGTTGCAAATACAATAAATAAATAAAATAAAAGGAGTTTTAAGTTCAAGCACAATAGACACACAAGAAAAATATTTATTTTCTTGTTGTCAATTTAATACATTAATTGTAGTGAGGAAAACTCGTTGTACTGTCGCCGGTCATAAAACGAAATTAAATACATAAACACCTGTTGAACAGCCAAGCCAAAATTACGATTAAAATAAAGAAGCCTACGTACGATCATTCCATCTACACTAGGAGAGGGAGGACACAATGCTTGTCCGACACCCAACTCCTTGATGTTTACCGCCAGGAGACGGGAGCGCTGCCAATGTCATGACCGGCTCTGTTTCTTTCTCCAGTATAAACTAAAATAATCTCGATCAACGAAGCTGTTAACCGTCGATTGTTGGCCAAGAATTGCAATGTGTGGACGCGTTTGGGGTTGGTCCCATTGGCATTGGGTGTTGGGTCTGATTTTCATCGCGTTCACACTAGCCGCCTATCGACCAACGGAGGGGTTTGGTCTTGGCGTTGGCCGAAATTTGTCTTGTGTGTTACGCGTCTTAATACAAATCAACCGACCGTGAGTGTGGAAGTTAGCCCGTCGACCAATGAATTTGTGAAAATTTTGAAAAATGTTTGTTTCCATTAAATAAATATCTGCGTTAGAATTACGTTAAGGCCCCGACCTCAACTGAAAAGGGTCCGTTGGGTTTTTTTTATCTCTTGAGCGAGCGTAGCTGGCGGAAGCCGACAACTGTAATCTAATTAAAGCAGTAATAATTTAAATTACGGTAGAACTTCGATCTCAACTGAAATAAAGAGTAATTTGTTTCCTTTAACAAATTTATTCATCTAGTGAAAATAAATAAATAATACATGAATTGGAGATGAAATTAACTTGTGTACGCTAAATTAGGTGCTGTAAAAAATAGTTGCACCCGATTGCCGAGCTGGCTGTTTCACACGTATTGTGTGCACATCTTACGATCTTACCCCCTCCTACGCGAAACCCAGTCCCCTCTCCAATTCCCAGCCCAACCTAGGAGGATCACTGCTTAAGCTATGCGGGTTGCGTCTGTCAGAATGAAGATTTTTTCAATCTTATATAAATATTTTCTATTTATTTTTACTAATATAAAGTAATTGTTTTTTCTTTTATAAAACGGGGGGGGGGGGGGGGTTACATGCTCATGTGCAGAAATGTATTAAGTTCCACTGTCAATAAATAAACAATTAATCTCGAAAATTCAAAAATGTAACATAACCTTAGCAATAAATAAAATGCATAAATAAAAAAAACAACTTTCAATCCAAAACAGTGCTACCAGTTTATATCCCAGCGTTTACAGATAATAATTTTCTTACGTATTGTAAGTTAGGCAATGTGGGGTAAGTACGCATTGAATTTTACAAAATTCGACTTTAAAATTTTTATTTTTGAACCAAGTTTTTTCCTCTTTTTTTTTTTTTTTTAAGATATGCTCCTTAGAAAATTATGCTTAAATACTGCATTTAAGCCCATCTTTTGATGACGGCCATTTTTATGAAATTGATAATTCAATTTGGCGGTACCAAGTACGCACTTGTGCCCTGCATTGCATTTGCCTGAGGTAAATGCGTACGAGGTATCTGGAAGATTCATTATTCAAGTAGTAGTTGTGGGGCAAGTGCGAAAGTGTTTGTTTTCGGAGGATTGTTATACTGATGTAAACATCGAAAGTGGGAATTTGAACCTAATTGAATAAATATTATTCTCCACCCTAACCAAGGGGGGCCCCAAAAGGTCTAGTCCACTACTGTGTTTCGTGGATTTATTTTTCTCAACGCCTTTGATCTGTCTCTTACCCGGAAAAACTCGGGCTCTTGCTGCTTTGCGTTCCCGAGTGGTGATTTTCTTCTTGATGTTGGGGACAGGAGATATGTTAAACGGAAAAACTGCATTTGAAGTTCCCAGGGAACATTCAGGTGTTTCACCAGCCTCATCAATTCGTATAACAAGAACCCTTTAAATAGGGGCTCATACTTACACCCAGAAAGGTTGCCTGTATTTACATCAAGAAAAGGTGCCTGTATTTACACAACGAAAGGATGCCCAAAGTTACACCAACCAAGCCTAAGAAAGGTGACCACTGTCCCATGTAATCTAAAGATCTGATTCTAAAAGCAGCTTAGGATCACTGTTTCCGGAAATTATAATAATAATAAACTCTTTAATTATTCCGGGACGAGTCCTTTTAGAATAACAATTACAGGCAGTGATAGGTGGGCTTCATAGCCTTAGAGTGGATGGAATAGGAAAGCATGAGTTAACAGATAAATAAATAGAAGTGAAAATTACAAGAAGTCATAATGCAGTCACATTTAACACATGAAATTGGTATTGTTGACCTGAGTCCTTTAAGTAAAAAACAAACAACCTTCTAATATTAATAAAACATAATAAAAATTAAAAAGATGTAAGAATAATTAACAAGGTACAAAATCTATTAGTACATATTTACAAATTTTGATTGAAGTGAAATAAAACTCTATTTACAATTCTTTTGGAGCTAGAGAGACGAGAAGTGATTGAATAAGCGGGTATTTGAATGTGGAAAGGGTATTGGAGCGACGGATGGAAGAAGGAACGGAATTCCATAAGGATGAAGATCTGATAAGAAAAGATCTGTCGAAAGCTGCGGATCGGTGGGCCGCTGCATATAAATCTGAAGGCCGAGAACAAGTATGGCGGGAGTGGACAGAAGATTTGAATTGAAGGAGGTCGAAGATGTATGATGGACGCCGGGTTTGGATAACTTGATAGAGAAAGGATGCCAGGAATAACGACGGTAGGAAGGGTAAAGCCACTTCAACTCTTTATAGAATCGGGAGACAGAGGCATCCTCCGGGACCCCGAAGATGAATCCTGCAAAGCAATTTATCAAACGTTTTATTTTCGCCCCAAGATCCCCCCGTAAACCGTACAACAGCAGTCAAAGTGGGGGAATATTAGGGAGGTAACTAGGAGTCTACGGGTTTCAAATAGAAATAGGTGACGGATGTAATTTAGTCGCTTTAATGTGGAAAAGGTATGACGGGAAATATCGGAGACATGGTTTTCCTCAGAAAGAGTTTGGTCAAAGGTGATTCCAAGGTTTTTTATAAGTGATTCCAAGGGTTTTTCCAAGTTTGGGATATGAGGAATAGTTTTAAGGAGGTGATGGGAGCCTATTGCTATTGTCTTCTCCGCATTCAACTTCAGCTTGTTAGCAAAAGCCCAGTGACTTATTCGATTCAAGTCCTCTTGGAGCTTTTTTTTTGTGACTAGTAATAGGACGGAAGGACAGATATATTTGGAAATCATCAGCATAGATGTGGTATTGAGAGTGATGGATAAGGAGGGACAGATCATTAATATAAATAGCAAACAGAGTAGAGGACAGAGACTGACCTGGGACGACTACATACTGCGACCGCTTTGAGAGGAAGGATAGGAACCAGCGGGTAAGATTTTTGGATAAAGGAAGACTGTAGTTTGTTAAGGAGGATGTTATGGTCAACTGTGTCAAATGCTTTAGAGAAATCTAAAACGATGAAGATGGTTAGATTTTGGTGTTCAATGGTGGTTTGGAGGTCGTGAGTTATTTTCAGAAGAGCGGATTGCGTTGAGAAGCCAGGTCGAAAGCCAGATTGGAAAGGGTTAATGAGGGAACGTTCTTCTAGAAAGTTTAAAAGTTGGGCTTGTACCAGTCGTTCCAGTGGTTTTGAGAGCTTAGAGAGGAGAGAAATAGACGGAAGTCATGCGGTAAGGAAGGATTTGAAATTTTATTTAGTGATCGAACTAGGACAGTTTTCCAAGAGGAGGGGAATACGGAATTCTACAGAGAAAAGTTGTGAATACGATATAAGGATAGCGAGACCGGATTTTATTAGATTTACTGGGATATTGTCAGGACCATAATCATCGGTGGGATTTTAGAATAGTGGTAAGTAATTCGTCATATGACACGTGGGTGAACAAGAAGTTTTCTGGGTTGAAACGATGATACTCAATATCAGCAGTAGGTGAAGGATTAGGTGCAGAGGATAAGAAATGATCATTAAAATCATCAAGGATGACTGGGAAAGAACTGAGGTTATTGGATTCTGGTACAGATAGTTTTCCAAGTATTTTCGATTTGGATTTGGAATCAGGAGCATTAGAAAGGATGCAGTGGGATTTAGCACATCGGATTGCGGATTAGGTTTCATTTAGAAGTTGCTTGAAATATGCAAAATCATCTGGAAAGCGAGTGCGCCGAAATTTGCGTCTTGCTGCTTCTCTTTTTTTTTTTAAATCATTTCCTTAATTTCGGAGTTTAGCCAAGGAGCAGTGGGATGGCGTAAGGTTCGGGTTTGAAGGGGAGCATGAGTGTCTAATAAGGATTGTAGGTTTGAGGTTAGGGTGGAAACCATGGGATCTATAGTATTATATGAGGTCCCAATGTAAAGTATCCAGGTCAGATTGCAGGGATTCATAAGAAAGGTTCAAACTATGATATTACTGGGTAACTATTTTAAACTAACCATAAGAACATGAAAAGAAAACGACTTTAGCAACAAATCCTCAAAGGTTTGCAGTCTAGAACAAACATCAATTCGCACAAAAACTGGCAATGCATCCACACTACTTGAAAGAAAGGTTCCAACTGCTCCCACTTATCTTATATCAATAGTAAGTCCTGATTACCAGCTTGTGCCACCTCCCATACCCACTTGGGGAGGGGTGCACATATTTACACCTGTGTTCATTCTTACATATTTTCCACTATATGTTAGCCATATTTTTTCATCTAAGAGATGTAAAATTTCATTGAGAAACATTAGCTATTACTGCCAGTTTACCAAGCAGTATCAGAAATATTTGGGGAGATGAAAATAAATATGCATCACTAAACCTTTATTACTTCAAAGCAGCATGAGCAGGTAGTGCCTTTAGCTGAAAATTACAATTACAAAATAGTTAAAAAATATATAATTATTAATTTTTGTGAGCTAATCGTGTTTATAGTCACAGTATTTATAAAGTCCTTTAATTAATATTGAGAAATGGCCTTGTTTGAATCATGTTATTTCTTTAGTCTTAAAATATCAAAGGCAATTTTTAAATCACTAATGGATAAACATTAATTATTGATACCTAAAAATTATAAAAAACTGAGTGTTTCTCAAATTATTATTTTTGAAGGGAAACAATTATTCTCATAAAACAACAGCTGGAACTAGAGCTCTAGGTTTCAATAAACCCTAATTAAAAGTTTACAAGAGGAATGGAATAATTTACAACTATTGATACTGAGTAAATTTAAAATAAAATAAAAATAAATAATGACTATATATGATGTATCATTAACTCAGTTAATCTTGAGACAAAAAACAACTATTATGTTGAAAACAATAAATTTAATTGTGGGTCAGGATTGGGTTAAATGAATTCAAATAAAAGTTGAATGGTATGAAAAAAATCAGTCAAAAACTGTATAATTTTGTATAAAAGATTTTGCTCACCATTGTACTTATTAACTAGAGCATATATCAACTAAAAAAGTTAATGAAGCAAAAATCAATATTTTTGAAAGAAAACAAATTTGGTAATGAAAGTTTATATATGAGCATTATGGTTTTATCATAAAACAAGAGTTGGTTACAATGGTTACTGTGTTTTTTAATTGAAGAAATATTTTACTTTTTAAATTTAATGATACATTCAATTATAATGCATTTAAATTAAGGAATTTTCTTAGTACATAAAAAAAGGTAACAATATGAAATAAGTATATGCTATTTCATTCAAACTTAAATAAAATAAAAAATATTTTTAGTAAGGAACCTTTACTACTACTACTTCATAGCCTTAACAACATTTAGCTATACAAGCTTTATTTAGTTTTCTTCCTAGTATGAACTTAATACACACACACACAAAAAAAAAAATATATATATATATATATATATAATTACAAAATAGTATATACTATTAAAAACAAGAGATTATATGTTTGTTAGGAATTTATTTCTTTCATTGCTAGAGCTTGCAAAACTAATAATTTGTACAAATGTAGTTGAAAGACCAAGAAAATATAAATAATATTCGGCAATGGAGGAATTTAGTTATTTACTATGTAGTCCAAATAAGCCATTTAACACGCTCAATGTGCACATAATTCTGGAACTATCAAGATACAGTGACTCATGTGGTACCTGTATGCTGAGAGGAATGGAATCTTTTACACAAACGGTTACGGATTTTCTAGGACAAAATAGAATGGATCTTCAGAAAATCCATCTACTAAGTATGCTTTTAGCTTTCCACGAATTTAGTGTGTTTTGTCTGGAATAGAATTTCCTGTTTTCTATAGGAGATTAGATTTTGTTTATAAATTTATGCACCAGGGAAGTAACAATAGTATAGATAGTCAGCATTAAGCGTGTTAAAAATGTTACACAGTAAGAGAAATCGATAATCTGAATGCCAAATACAGAACCAATTTCTATTAATTTACCAGTAGATTTAAAAAAATCAATTTATTTACATCTGTATCATGTACGATTAAAAATGAATAAAAAATTTTTGAGGATATTTTGTAAAGACTATTTCATACAACTAGTAAATTGCCTAACTAGTATGAATATTGTAGTTTTTAGCAGTTATAATTAAATTAATACAAGCTTCAACAAAGAAAAAATCTACTTAAAAAAAATATACATATTAAAAATACAATTTTGACAAATATCCATTGAGAATCATCTAAATTTAACCAAAAGCACAATATTGCTTAACAATATCAATGATGAGATGAGAATTAATACATATGATACTCATCAATACATGTGAAAATACATATTTACATTAACCTAGCAAACACTAAATTTTACTTCAATAGCGAATTTGTACTTCTTTTATCTTAACTACCACAATTATTTACAAGTGATGTGTATAATCAACAAATTATAATGAAAAATGTGTCTTAAATCTAAAAAAAGTATTAGATACAAAAATATTGAAATGTTTTAATTTCATTTTTTCTTTATATGCAATTGTTACATACACAAACAAACGGTGAAATTTGCTCCCATTCCCAAAAATGCATACAATTTCATTATTTAACTGTAGATGACTGATAGATAATATGAGAATTTCAATTCAGCATTTTGGTTGCAGGCACAGTAGAAATATTATTTGTTTATTTAAATTATCTCAATCATACTTTCATATGACTATATTTATATTGCATAGTGGAAAATTGCTGTTTTGTGGTTGAAAATTGACTTGGAAACTACATAGCAGTTCCTCAAACTTTATCATTCTTCCCAGTAAATAAAAGATTTCTCGGATTTAATAATAAATAAACCCATTGTATTGATTGTATAACAGATTGACACCAAATTAGAAATAACCAAATAAAAATGCTAGCATAAACTATATTTTTTTTTACAAAATCATAGCAAAAGTAAAGAAAAAATGATGTTTCAAATAGAATAACAAAAGATAAATAAAACTTTATCAAATCAAAAATCCATCAGCTTTTATCATGGTTGAACCAACCAACAAAGCTCTACTGAATTAAGCTCATAAACATATATAACAAAATAGTTTACTTAATTCTAAATATGTCATCCATATGTGAATGTGAAAGTGCACTTGCTCCAAAATCAATGTAATTTTCCAAATGTTGCTAAACAATTATAATAACAATATTTTAGCAATATCCACATAAAGAATTTATGACTCTATAGCTATGAATCTGATATTTCCAATTAAGATTTCAGTAGAGAATATTGTACTACTTATTTACCCCCTTTTTTTTATATGTGCTTGAATAACAGAACAGTAATATAAATTAATGACATTTTTCCCCACATCTTTTCAACATTTTTTGCATTATAATTTGCATTATAGACTACCTAAACATGATTTGAATAGCAAACGTTTAATAAATAGAAATTTAATCCTCCATATTATTGATTGTTTTGACATATAATTTATAAATAATCCATGTGCTCAAATTCACTTAGTCAAAAAACTATGAAATATGATTTATTTTTATTCTAAGTGAAAATTATCAACACTATGCTGAAAAATATTTCAAGACACAACATATTACATATAATAGAAATTTATATAGATACATATTGAAGCACTTTAAAGTAAAAAGGAAAACTAAACCATACTAACCCTTAAATCTTTCTAATAAAAGTACATTATATACAATTTCCATTAAACAAAGAAATAAATAAAGTAATTATCATATGATAATTTAAATCACAAAATTAAAAACTGAAACTTAATTATCTACTAAAATGACAAAAAGTGCTTCAAATCAAATACTTCAGCCAACATTCAATGTGAACCATCACTGAAAATTTAATTATATGGTTTATGAAGAAAAAAATGTTCAAATGCATGAGGAAAAAAAAAAAAAAAAAAAAAAAGAAGGTACAATCATCAATCATAAATTTAATTCCAAACGCTATGATAAATATTCTAAATATATCACAATTTTCATTTGAACATTTTCAACTTTAGGATACAATAAATTTATGAGTTTATCACTTGCATAAGGTAATATAAATCACATTTTCTGATAAGCCACATACATTATAAGGGATAATCAGATGATCATGCTAAATAAATCTATCATAGGATCTATATTTTTTAGTAAAATGTAATAAGACAACAATTCCAATATGATTTATAAAATATAAAATCTGTTAAATTAATTTTGTTTGACCAGTTAGACTATAAATAAAAATAAGTGGTAATTAAATAATATACCTTTATACAATCAATTCAATCATAATAAAAAACTAAATAAATAAGAAGAGAGAACCATAAGTTTCGAAATATATAGAAATTTCATGTTGTAATCAGTTCAGGCAGGAAAAATCATTGTGCTCAGCCATTTTAAAAACTTCCCAATTTCTAAATTAATTATGCAATAAATTTAAAAAAACATAAAGCAGTATTAGGCATTATAACTTAATAAGACACCTGAGGAAAAAAAATTCTTAAGAAACTAAGGCTGTAGAAAAAAAAAAAAAATTAATCTTATAAAGTCTGAGAAAGAGTACATAGAGACAAAAATGGAATTAAATAAAAAATCAGCCATGTTTAAAATTTGTGGTTTATAAAATTCCAAAATAATACCACAGGGTTTTGAAACAACACTTTCATACTAACTGTTTTTATATTTTTTATTTTGTTTTATTTCAGCAAAATAATCACAATAATTAATTTAATTTAAATTTTTTCCTTATACTGTAACTCAATTATAGGAAACTACTATTTTTTTATACATTTTTATTTTATTATGAATATCATAAGAATCTTGAAAAAAAACTTAATACATCATTGAAAAATAATATGCTGTTTTTTATATCTTACTTAGCAGCATGGAATGATCTTGGGTGGACAATATCAAAGTTGTTAGCACAATGAATTTTTTTTTCACTTCAATGATTCTAATATAACTGATAGAGTATTGAACTTAAAGACCGGATGATGACTGTTGATATTATTTAATCTGTTGAGACAGAATTTTCTTACAAAACATTATTTTTATAAAGAAGTGGTAAGTTTTCTAAATTACTAGGCTATAATATATATCAATATTTAGAGTTTTTTTATAGATCTATAAATATCAGTATTAAGAGCATGAATTCAAAATGAAATGCTTAACAAATGAAAACTTTCAATTTAAATATGCCAATGAACACATACTTTTAAACTTTAAACAATATTATAATGTTAACAATATGATAATATTGTCATAAGGATTGATTCATTTAACTTCAATAACTAAAATCTTCATAAGGTTCATAACAACTCAATAGATGAATTTAAAAATAACAACTTACAAAGCACTGTTCTTACATGATCGGAACTCAAGTATAAAGCTGGAAAAAAGATGATTCTATTACAACAAAAACCCTAATCCAAACTATAGAAGGTGGAGAGTATAGAAAAATTCATTTTTTTGTGAAGTAGCCAGACTTAGATAATTAATTCTTTTCATATGTTTAATATTTATATACCAATATTACGATAGCATAATTATTGAATAAAATTTATAAACTATTATAATACTGATTATTTCAATGATTGAGTAATGAATTTGAGATAGTTCTGCTCAAAACACGGCAAATCAGCCTAAAAATAAGCTAGATCTAAAATTTGTTTCAAAGTATGGTGAAATTAGTCTTCAATAAGAAAAAAACATCAATTAATATTTCATAAATCATGATATAATATTATCCCCCCCCCCCAAGCAACTAGTGATTTTATCATCAGCAAAGCATTTAACCACATTTCATAAAATGGAAATGTTCTGAATATTATGTTAAATAATTTATGGTGAAAATCATGTAAACATTAACATTAAACTTTAAATATATTATTAATTGGTGGATAGATTTGTATAATGAAGTGGTAATTACAACTAATCATTAATTCATTTGTGCCCAACATAAATAACAATGATTAATTAAAATATAGGAGCTAGTTTTTTTTTTGTTTTTTTTCCCTATTTTTTTTTTAAATAAATACCTGCTAATAGAAAATTATAGTTTTTAATAACAGTTGAGCTCAAGGATTTGACTTTTTAATAATTAACTTGAATACAGGATACAGAAACATAATAAGGAAAAATCCCTTTCGATAAGAAAAATACATTTTTTCTGAAATGAATCATAATCAGCAGTCACTTTATACCCCAAAACACCAAATCTACCAGTTATGTATAATTAATATTCATTATAAATTCACAAAAATATTTTTTGATTAATTATAAACTAGTTTATGTATCACACTACCACTGCACTAAACAATTTCTCTATAAAGGACACTAAATTGGTATTCAATCATTTTACATACCATTAACATTACCTTAAAGATTAATAAACTCTTAGACAAAGTAAAGGGATAAGAATTTCATTATTTCTAAAAAAAAAAAAAGAAAAAAAAAAAAGAAATTACATACAGAATATTTTTCTTTTTATTGTTATTGGATAGTTTAATTATTGTTAAAGATATCCTAAATGATGATTAATTTATACAATACCTTAAAATTACAACCTAGAAATTTAGGAACATAATTCATTCTGATGGTCATTAAATTATTCTACAATTACAAACATTTTGTATATAAAAAAAGTCCCTAGATTAAAAAAAGAAATCTAAATGGTATCTACAATGCTTTTTAATGCTAAAATATTTCTTCATCCACTTTTTCAGAGTCACTAGCAAGAGCTTCTTGAAGAGCTTCAACACAGCTTTTAGGAATTAATGTACCTGCAAAAAATTGTTACTATACCAAAAATAAAGTTATTTTAAATGGCTGAGAATAACTGGATTGAATCCAAATTCATTAAACTAGCAATGACAATGTCTAAATTCTCAATGGATGAAAAAAGTTGATTTTGATTTTAGTTGATTTTTTTTTGCATTTAGTTGCTTTTTTTTTTTACAAGTTCATTAAAAAATACACACAAAAAAGTTTTGCATCAACCCTTTTTTCTCCCAATAACACTTTGCTACAGCAAAGATGGCTTTTTACCCCAGTAGCAAAACATTAGAGAATAATGAACAAAGAGAAGTTTCCAGATTAGGAGCCAATACAGGACAATTCTTGAAAAAAGTGATAACCAGACAATCTTCAGTTGTGATTTAGTGCTCTTAAAGTGAGCCTGTTCTATTGAGAGCTTGTTCATGATGAGAAGGGATGTTTTATCACCAGGAGAATGCCATTGAATCTTAGCTTTGAGGGAGGAAGGATTGTGAACACTTCAAATTGCTCAATGATTAAACATATTGCAAAGCGACGTAAGGGAGTGGAATAAATTTTTTGTTTCTTGTTTGGTTGAAGATAGTCATCTTAATGATATTCACGAAAAACCAGTCGTAATGAAGATCGTTTTATTGTCCTAATTGCCAAAAAGAAATGTAGCTCAACAGCTGGGGACCCACACCAACAGCTGCAGCATAGTTCAAGGACAACACTAATGTAAGTGACCAAGGAAACTGCATCAAAATAGTAATAAAAACTGCTTCACAATGCTAACTAACTTTTGGGCTAGAAGACCCCTACGCTGAGAGCCGCCTGAATAGAGTTAGCAGGCAACAGCATCTTCAATGGGGCAAGATACCATGAAAATTGGTTTTTGCCTGAGTGGGGAAATTGTTTGTTCTCAGACTGAAACAATTTGCCCTTAGCAGTGATAGCAAATTGTAGAATAGCTAATGCCAGCTTTCCTACAGCTGCAAGCCAAAGTACAACGTTTTTTTATACTCGCATGATATCAATACCCATGTTTGTTTTTATTCCAACCCCAATCCAAGGGGCTTCCATATCCATGACAAAGTTAAACCTTTAAGTATGCACGGTGAGAGTATTCATGTGCAACTGCAGAAGTAGAAGGCTAAGCTGTCTGAAAAGAGCGAATGTATCATAACCACCCAACGCATGAAGAAACAAAATGTCCTTATCTGTGGACTAATGTTCAGAGTTGTACAACATAAAAAAGCATCTTCTGCATTACCTCTGCTTCAAGAAGAAAATGAATTGCTTCATGCTAAAAGGGGTTCTGTCACTATGAAGATAGTTAGACAAAACCCTTTTTAGCATGAAGCGATTCAAATATTCTTGGAAGTAGTAGATGCTGCCATTATTACAAAAAGGACAATATCTTCACCAACAACTACAAAACATTGTGATCCGTTTTCCCTTTCCAAAACAGTTTTGATTATTAGAAAATTAATCAGCATCTTCATCAGCTTGTTTCATAACAAAATTTTCTTTTTGGAACTTTACACATAACATACTTATAAGCTATTGCTTGTTCTTATCTTCTTGTATCTTATTTGATAGAAGTTTCTCTTAAAAGAAATTGTGGTTGACCTTGACGCACGAAGCATAGCTATGTGTTTCTTTCTTTGTATGTTAGGTTCGACTGATTTTGTACTTTTTGTTGCCATATCTTTGGGATAACCATCAAAAACTATTGTAACCCTAACACTGAAGTGTCTTTTGGTGTATTTAACATATTTTTACAGGATGGAGGAAAATGAATCCCCTTACTGCCACACTAACTAATGTAACCCAAAAAAACCCGCATCACCCAAATGGTGATTGGAATGTATTGAAATGTACATCAGTCGTAGCAGAAAATATGACATAAAATACTGACTAGTGGGTTGGTCTTGCACAGTCCTCCTTCATCAAAGAGTGAAAATGAAAAAGAAGCCAACTCAAGTTCAAAATATTTTTGTAACTCGGCATCCGAATTTTTCAGGAGGGAGATTCTTCTGAAAATTGAGTCAGTGTTAACAGGAAAAAATCATGAACTTTCATCTTGTAACTAGAAACATGACTAGGCAATACTGGGTTTTTCCATTAAATTTAATATCGGCTAAATTATTGCCAACAATTTTTGACAAAGAATCCATTCCGTCTATTAGAGCATTGTAGTAATTTATGCTTTCTTCTGCCACAATATCACCTGATATTACCATGAGATATTCTCAATTTGGAAATGGGTTATCGGATGAGAACCAGTCCACTAGTTTCTCTAGTTTCTGTATATCTGCCTCGTCTCTAACAGTTCTTGAATCCCTAGCATCCATAAGCTGTTCAGTTGAGGCAAATGATAAATTACTAAACTCCTCAATTTTCTGAGCAACCTCTACCGGCATTGGCATGGAGAGAATCCACTCGGATATAGTACTGTTAGAAATGCCTCGTCTTCAGGTCAACACACCTGTAGACTTCATAGATCTCATAAGGTCTTGGCTCTATTGTCATTCTGACTAAAGACCACACCTATTCATTCTGATCAAGTCTGTCTTTGAGATCAATCATATCTTGTGAATAAAGGTGGCATGATTTGGCATAAGAAATTACCACTGAAATGAAAGCAGAGGAACATACTTTGAATGGATTTCAGATACAAATTCCTATTGTCACTTCTTTCTGTATGAATAAATTGCTTCATAATGGTTACCAAACAATGGTACTGAACCCACATTTAATTTAAATAAAAATTCTGTATGCCTGATTGTGCTACCCAACCTTTTTCCTTGCACCTTGCTGCAGCAGTAATATTTAGTTCCCAGGGATATTTGGCATTTTATATGGACTTAGACCACCTTCAGCCTTTTGAATTTAGTGCGCTTTCCATCTCCCCATTTCAGGATGCATTCAGAAAATTTTTTGATTCCATATTCTTTCACTTTAATAATTTCTCCTTCAGGTCAATGATCTATCACAAATCACTTATTTCTACGTTGTCTAGCAAAGCAGCCTGAAGAAATTCACTGACTTATCCACATTATTAACAAGTTTCTCAGACCAAAACAGCAAAATTTACTCAAACCGATATTTATTACCTCATGAGGTATGCATTAAATACTTATGATTATACATTATTAACAACCACCATTTTTACTTTTCTTACCACCTAGGCATTGTAATCAAGCCAAAATTTCGGATCTATGCGTTTCAGAGCCCCCTGAGTCCAAAAAATGCATTTTCGGCCATTGGTCTGTATGTAAGTCTTTCTGTGGCACAATTATCTCTTAAACGGGTGGACCTATTTTGTTACTTTTTTTTTCTTTTTCTTTTTGTAGGTAGGGTTTCGACTTCTGATATCTGTGCTCCAAATCGGGCACCCTGTGTGCTGAAAAATGTGTTTTTCTATAGATTGTAGCACCAAAATGGCTCTAAGGATTTTGATGAAACTTGTCTAGTCTTCTCCTTGAAGCCCTTTAACTATTTATACATCATCACTTCAGAGCAGAACCATCCTACCTCCAAATTTGAATTTTTCTGTTTTTATCACTTAAGGTAGTTCAGACTACTGCAGATCTGTCGATATTTTTTAATAAATTTTTTGTAAAAAATATAAAATTTAAAAAAATTCGTAAAGAATATTTTTTAAATATTTAAAAACAAAAATCGCAAAAATGTTCAAGTTAAGAGCTAAACTAGGAAATCAAAAATTTGCTTTATAAATTCATATTATGAAACGAAAAATCTCCTAAAAACGAAAAAGTAAAAACCTCCTGTAAAGTTTAATTATCGGAGTTTTGCTTCTTCTACTCTGAAGTGATGATATATATCAATCATCCCATAAGCAATGGTTTTTCAAAATCTGTCTGTTTATGTTGTTATTACTAATCCCATCTTTACAATTGAAATGTGTTTACATATTTTGTTTATTATAGCATTACGTACTCTTATAATTATCATGTTTTTGTTGGAGAAAGTCAATTAGTCTGTGCTGAAATTTCAATTAAAATGGATCTGATGGCAAATGATGGTGGGCAGTCGATCCAAGTTTTTCTGCTAATTCTTCAACCATTACAACAGGATTTTCTTCTACAGTAACCTGCAGGAGTTCGTCGTCAAGCTCTATTGGTCGACCTGTCCGAGACTCATCTTCAAGTTTGCAGTTTCCCACTCGAAAATTTTCAAACCACCTCTATGCACGTGCTGTTCACTAATGACGTTTTCTCCATATATTTCTGCAAGTTTCCGATAAGTTGAAACAGCAGTTTCTAATTTATCGAATTCCCAAAGCATAAAATGGTGTAAGTGGTTTTTGGGGAGATCCATTTTAATTGAAATTTTAGCACAGACTAACTAACTTTCTCCAACAAAAGCATGATAAATAGAACAGTATGTAATGCTATAATAAACAAAATATGTAAATAAAATTCAGCTGTAAAGGAAGGATTAGTAATATCAACATAAACAGACAGATTTTTAAAAACCGACATTACTTATGGGTTGACCTGCTAGTACATCCCCAAGAAAAAGTAGGAAACAAAGTTATGACGATAAGAATATTTTACTTGCACATAACAATTAAATGATCTACAAAAAAAATTAAACCCTCACTTAAAATTTGAGGTTTTACAGTTCAAGAAATGTATAATCCAAACATCGAATAAAAAAAAATCTGTCCGTCTGCTGTTCGCAATTTTTCTCCGAGACTATTGGGCCAATTTCTTTTAAGATTTGGCACCTGTCACAGGTTGCCCAGGATGATTCTCAGAACTCAACATTAGTATCCGAGATAAAAGGTTTCAACCATTCAAATCTCAGCTATTTATGAAGATAGAGGTAAAATATAAAATATATATTGGAAGTTAAAATTGCTCTCTATTTTGTTTTATTAAATTAAAGTGTTTTAGAATCATAACACCAAAGCCTAAAGTTATTTAAGTTCGATGTCATATAAGATCTATATTCTGATGATGTGATGAAAACATACATCAATAGCAACATCTTCAAAACACACATAACACAATAGGAAGGAATCCTAGTGGAACATTAAACTGAATAAGTAAAGAATCCTCATTAGCAAAATCTGTCCGGAAAATCAAAAGAGATGTTAGGAGAAAATTCTATCTTGAGTTCAATATTCTGTCCACATGCCGAATTTATAAAATTCTCTCTAAGCAAACAAGTCAAGGGACGCTGAACTAACTACACAAACAATAAAAGGTACACCTTGGGTGTCCTGGTGCCATTCCACTATTGATTGCTATAGTGCTAACAAGGACAAGTGAGACAAAACCAATATTATTACCATCGGCAAAATTGAATAGGCAACTGATTTTCTTCATTCAAATCAGCTGGCATTGATGGCATCTTTCCGGCATTACTGAAGAAGGCTCTACCACCAGTGATCAAAAAACACACACTAGAACTCTTAACAGACAGCAAGGCACTTGTTATGTTCCTATTAGTTGGAATACACCAAAAGTGTGCTATATATCCAAACCAGGAAAAGTATCCTACAAAGATCCCAAAGCCATTAGAACAATATGCCTCACATCCTTTCTAATGAAGATATTGGAAAAGATTGCAGATAGACGTATTAGAGAACAGGTGCTAGGAAAATTTGCAATACACTTGAACCTATCTGCATACCAAGCAGGCAAATCCTGTGAGGTTGCATATGTACTAAGAAACAGAAATATAGAACCAGTGTTCTACAGATGGACAACTGCCATGCTGGAGAAGAGAATTCTGAAATCAAAACAAGGACACTTCGAACTGACGGTTAAGCCTAAAGGTGGATACCCAAAGGGAGATGTACTATCTCCTTTACAGTGGTGTTTTGTGGTTAACTCCCTACTGACAACCTTAATACAGCCGGTCTTTATACACAAGGATATGCTGGTGATATCGTTATCCTGATTGAAGAGTAAGTATCCGAATATTCTTTCGATCTACTGAAGACATCAATGGTCATCCAGGTAGATTGGTGTAAAGACAATAGACTGAACATGAAGTCAGAATCTAAGCAGAATATGCTATATAATATGTAATAAAAAAACCTAAAATATGGCTGCCCATTACTCCATAGATAGTCCCTTTAAGACCAATTTGGCAGTGTCCTTCCCACCGGCTCTCTCGGGTTCAAGGACAGTAGCAAATCGGTCTAGACACATGCATTATGGCTGTTCAGGGTCAGCAGGCGCACGATGACTTATATTTCTTTCTTTGGTCATGCTTGGACCAAACCTCCTGGACGGCTATTTGACATCCTAGAAGACCACAACATGATTCACAATTTAGGTACACAGGATAGGGTCATCACTCATACGTCTGGTATGTGTGAGTTGTCTAGGCTGATGGGCCTCACATACCGGGAGGGGGAGGGGCTCCGTGGATTTCCCCCAGTAGGCGGTTATCCATCCAAGAAATAACCATGCTCGATGTTGCTTAACTTGATTATAGGTCTAAATAAGCTGTGATGCTCATTTCAATTTAAACAAAAAGATTTGTGCCTCAGTTAGCAGTTCTATTTATTTCCACAAATGGCAGATTGAAATATTTTGCAAACAATTTTTAATTGACAAAAAAAGTAAAGAAAGAAAGGAGTTGAATTTTCTTACTTACCAACAATTTTAATACCTTCAGCAGTCCTTAGCCGGATGACTTGCATTTTAGAATTATGACCTGTCTTAGCAGCTAAAACAGACTCAATCCTAGCCCAGACACTAAGTACTGAGCCTGATAATACATAATATGTCCTTCTTCTCAGTCCTACTTCACATTCCATGCCTAATGTAACACTTTTACAATTTCCTCTCCTAGAATTAAATGTATTGATTGTCAATATAGTATATTTCTCGACAAAGCTACTACTAAAAACACCAATATGAAATCCGTATGAATTTATAAGTAACCATGCATTAACAAAACATGTATTTTTGGTATTTGTGGATTACAATTTACATTGTGTATTGACTAAATAGTCATCATGCTGACTGTTTCAGGAGATTCATGGCGCAAGTTGAAAATAAAAGATTTAAGTATTGGTACATGGAAGGTTAGAAGTCTTAATACAGCAGGTGCGTTAATATTGGTAGCAAACAAAGTTAAGGTGTACGCTTTAGGGAAACGACACATGAGCCAAAGTATTTCTAAAGAGGAAAATTGAGTCAAATTGCCAACCATTTGGTGAATCTTTTTTTTATTTTTTACAAGTTTTTTTTAATTTAACAATGAAGAAATCAAATAATTAAAATAAATTACGGCTTAATTGATTTAGTTCCGTTTTGATATTTCGTGATTTGAACACATTTTTACTATCTTATTAAGTTGTAAATATCTTTGTTTGTAAATAATATTAAATCACTACTAGAAATTTCCAAAGTTCCTAGAACTAATTGGTAAGACGCTGATGATAACAGAAGTACTTCTTCTTTACTCAATATACTGGCTATGCAATGAGCGCCCAAACTATTGCACATGAACTTACCCATGACACTGGTAGCTCAAAGCTCTTCTAAGATTTGATAAGGAAAATGCAGCTTGGATGGAGAATGAATGGGCTCATATGATGTTTTATTCTGTCCTGGTTTGCTCATAGCATCTTAGACAGCTAAATTCAAGTTTGGAGAAAATCCAGAGACAGATAATCATCAAGCAAAATATCCAAAAGATTACATTTCAGAAATGGGTTGGTAACTAGTTAAACATGTTCTAAAAAGGGCATGTCAGTGTATATATTTTCCTGTTCACATCAATGTCCTTTGACAAAAATAGATTACAAATAATTTGAATTTGAGAAAAAAAAAATTAGTAAATTCAAGAATTCAATTTTTAACTTTTCATTTACCAAGTGTATAGGTTTTTAATGCGGATTTAATTTAATAGATATTTTCTAAAGAGCTACATATGTAATGATGTATATTATACACATATATATTATACACAAACATAAGAATCAACAAGCACATCATTTTGTTTCATTGACCGCATGGCTTAAAACTTCATCTGTTTAATTTTCACATTATAGATATGTTTACACTGAAAATGCTGAATTCGGTGACAAAACAAAAAAAAAATTTTTTTGGAAATTTTAATGAATTGGTTTATGTTGAAAAAGTAATCATTAACCCATAAGTCGTAATGTAGTCCAACAGATCTACTCGAAAAATACTTTTTCTTGCTATCACTGAATTGTTGGGGTTTTTTCCTCCTTTCACAAATGTAACTATTGGTCTTTTATGGTGGAAGAAACAGTGTTTATGAAGCTTTCAAAGTAACAACATGGATGTGCCATTAATTTTACACTTAAATACCATGTATATAGGCTACTGGGCCTATCTAAACATTTCACTAGATCAGGTTTTTTTGAGCCTACGTTACCAATTCATTTTTCAGATAAAGGGAAGACAAATATCACCATATCTACTATATTCACCAGATCTTGTTCCTTCAGATTACTACTCCAAACAATGGCATAACACTTTTCAAGCAATACTTCAAAATGTATGAAGTGGAAAATTGGGTCTCTGAATGGCTACCTCAAAACAAAAAAAGTTCCATTGAAATGGTATCTACAAATTATCACAAAGATAGAGGAAATATGTACCTAGTGATGGAAATTACTTTGAATAAAGTACTTATCATGTCCGTTCTGAAATTATTGTTTTGTTAATACAAAATCTGCATAATTAAATGGTACATCTGGTATACCCATGATATTGCCATAATAATTAAAAAATATACCATGTTAAAATAAAAAAATTACCAATAAGCATGAGAACAGACTGTATTAGATGAATCATGTTGTTCTTTCCAATGAGGTTCTGCTTCATCTTTAGTAACCAACTTATACTTTTTTTCCAGCTCTGCAAGTGTTTCCTGTCTAATCTAATGTAAAAAAAAGATATAATATATATATCATGATTAATTATACAACAGTTTAAATTAAAATTTAAAAAACTGTATGGCCTCAATTCATAGAATAGGAAAATATTTAAATAAGTTAAATTATCTTTTAACTTTCCTACTACAATTGACATTGAGGTTTACAATTATAAGATACAATATTATACAAAAATAGAGTAATACAATATACATGTAATAATCTGTAATAAATATTTAGTTTTTACAACAAGAAATAAAAATATGTTTCAAGATATAACAGAAGTGATTGGTTAATTCCTGTAAAAACATATTCAAAAAGCTAAGGTTTTTAAAAGTCTAATGTCTTGAAATAATATTTTAAATTTTAAGTAAACTATATAAACAGCAATAAACTTAACATTTTTAATGTAACTTGATGTACTGAAACAAAGTTCAACATACTTGCAATCCTGTATTAGGCCGATAAATTGTGTACAACTGATCTTTTTTCCCTTCCCCTTTTTTTACAGGTTTACCACTGCTACTGCTCTCTAATGCTTCAGCTAGAATTGCAGTTTGCTTACCATTTCTTATCTGAAAAACCAAACAAACAAACATTGTCAAAATATGTACATGTCCAATAATAATTATCATCATAAAGTTTATTATAAGAAATAATGTAATAAAATAAATTATCAAAATAATAAGATAAAGGATCAAAATAAGGATAGTACCTTACTTTCACAGTTGCATAGAGCATAGATTAACCAAAACAATTAGAATTAGTACATTTGGGAAAATAGATGTATTATGATAATTAATCAATAGCAGTTTTGGAGAAACTTATGAATTCAGTAATAATAAAATCAATGTTTTACTGAAAAATTAATTAAAATTGAATATTTGTGATTTTAAAAAATATGACTACTGTTCATATTCAAAGGGATTCTAAATTATAATATAAAATTAATCAAATTAGATTAAGAAATAATTGACTTTATTAATCCCACAATACATTTAATAATAAAAACTAATTTCAATAAGTCAATATATTATTTTATTGTAATTTTTCGGCCCTTTTCAAATTATCCTATCGTCACCTATGTCCTATATTAAAATACGATTAACCTACTACTGAAAGTAGTATTTGTAATTAATTTTTGAAGTGCTGAACTCTCACAACTTCTATTTTGCTATATTGGTTTATATCTTTTCTTTGGTGGCATGGCATTTCAAAAAATTCAACAATTCTAATAATTAAAAAACAAAACAATAAATTTAAAATTATATTTTGGGAAAATTTCATTATAATCATAATAACCAAAACAAGCAAACATAATTCTATTTAACCCTTATTTTTCAATTCTTAATAAATCCTTTACAAACAAATATTTTCTATTGAGGGTCATCTTTCATTAACCACTATATTCACTGAAAATGAGAGTAAGAATGATATAGCGCACTCTATTGCTACTAATTTTTGTTTGTAAAATATAGAAATTATATAATATATTATTTATTCAGCAATTCTGCATATGTGATATTGATATTTCCAGAATCCATCTTGAAATGCTCTGCTTTATCCAAATTTTCTGTTATTGTAAAGGCTTCCAATAGTTTTCTTATTTTTATTTTTACAATCATGTGTATCTTGACAGATTCGGTCCTTTATATATTGGCCGCTTTTTGCATAATATGCTACAGGACAATTTAAGCAATTAATTTTATATACTAAACCAGCAGTTTTATTTTTTTACACTTTATCTTTCATGTTGCTATGTAGTTGGAATATTTTATTTGTAGGTTTATACCCGAATTTATATTTCGGTACATCATAATTTTAAAATGTTCTATTTAAACTATGCGATAATTTATTTATGTATGTACATTTGCTATATGTACATTCCTATTTTACAACACCCATGTTCGGTATTATAATATTTTTATTTCCTACTAATTTATTTGAATTTTGATTCCTATTTATACCACAGAATTCCAAATTTTTCATAAATGGTGTTTATGTGGTAGTATTTACAATTATTTTTTTAATCACCCTTATGAAAATCAATGCAATAGGAATTTAATGAATAAAGCATTAAAGATAACAGATAAATCAACTAAAATATATAAATTATTTCTAGATAATTTTTAGATAGATAAATATCTTTATTTGTTTTTCGGCAAGCCCATACAAATGGAGTTGAGTTAATTACATATACATATATACACATACAAATAAATATACATACAATGTTCTACTAATGCATGAATAACAAATATGGATGTAAACATATTTGATATAGCAACAAGTATGATAGACTTTCTTAACAAAAATAAAAATAGAACTTAAAATATTTGAAGCATAAAAATAAAAAATGTTGTTTTTGAAACTCAAAATAAAATAAATATTTTTAAAATAAAACAAAGCTATTCTTGTATAGAGAAAAAGAAATTTCTTAATTTTAAGCGCTCTTCAACATACCTTACCAAATCATAAAATTGGTTTTTGTTTTGCATAAGTAATCATTTTTCTATCTATTGTAACATCCTGCTCTGAATTATTATTAATATATTTACTTAAATATTTATTCCTAGCATAGGTGTACATCGGGATTTGCAACAGAAATTGTTTTAAGTCTTCCGGGTTACGTTGGCTACAGATAAGGCATTCAACACTACTGTCCAAATAACTATTTTCAAATCCCTAATATGTTACTTTTATATTGTCAGGCTGACATAGCCTTGGTTGACTAACCAGTCTATGCTTTCTTATTGGCCCCTTAATTTTTAATATTCACCCATAGTTACGCTACTAATATTCTTAAAATTGTGGTTAAATTTTGAGAGCATAATAGCTTCAATATCTATGGAAAGTTTATTATTTTTCAGTTTTTCAATGGTGTTATTGAATTCTCTTTCAAATAATTCTTTGTTTTTAATGTTTAATAGATCAGCTGAGTCTATGGCTCTCAATTTATTAAATAATTGCATGAACCAATTATACTTAACCTTAGTTATATCATTTAAGGAATTTTTTTTAAACATACTTTCGGCAATCAGTTATCTTCCATTAGGTCTACCTTTAGGTACCAGCGAATCATTCTTTTAAGAACGTTTATCTTGACTGATTCTAGACCCATTTCTATATGTACGTAATGGTTTGGAGTGTCACGTGGCCACTGATAAATTGTTTTGAAATAACTCAAAGCAACCCGCTCTAATTTTTGACAATATAAAGGACTCCAGACCTCCACTGAATATAACAGAACGGAAGTCACCATGGAATTTAACAATTTAAATTTAGTAGTAAGAGAATCTGACCTTGATCTTAATAATTATTTCTAAATAATTTTTACCTATTAAAAAAAAATTGGAATTCTGTTATAAATATGGATAAAAATCCAAATAAATTAGTAGGAATAAAAATATTATAACAACAAACATAGATGTGTTAAAATATATAAAATGTACATATATAAATAAATTATCCCATAGTTTCAATAGAACATTTAAAATTATGAAGTACCAGAATATAAATTTGGGTATAAACCTACAAATAAAATATCCCAACTACAAAGCAACATGAATGATAAAATTGAAAAAATAAAACTGCAGGTGCAGTATATAAAATTAACTGCTTAAATTGTGCTGTGGTATATTATGCAAAAAGCGGCCAATATATAAAGGACAGAATCAGTCAACATACACATGATTGTAAAAATAAAAATAATCCAAAATATAATTTAAAAAACTGTATTGATACAACATCACACAGAAAAAGATCACAAGTTTGATTTTGAAGACGTTAAAATTCTTTACAAAGAAAAAAATGTTTTCGGAAGAAAACTATTGGAAGCCTTTACAATAACAGAAAATTAGGATAATGCAGAACATTTCAAGACGGATTCTGGAAATATCAGTATCACATATGCAGAATTGCTGAATAAATAATATATTATATAATTTCTATATTTTACAAGCAAAAATTAGTTCCTCATTAGTAGCACTAGAGTACGCTATACTATACCATTCTTACTCTCATTTTCAGTGAATATAGTGGTTAATGAAGAATGATCCTCAATAGAAAGTATTTGTTTGTAAAGGATTTATTAAGCATAATATCCTGCGGCATATTATGCAAAAAGCGGCCAATATATAAAGGACCGAATCTGTCAACATACACATGATTGTAAAAATAAAAATAAGAAAACTATTGGAAGCCTTTACAATAACAGAAAATTTGGATAAAGCAGAGCATTTCAAGATGGATTCTGGAAATATCAATATCACATATGCAGAATTGCTGAATAAATAATATATTATATAATTTCTATATTTTACAAACAAAAATTAGTAGCAATAGAGTGCGCTATACCATTCTTACTCTCATTTTCAGTGAATATAGTGGTTAATGAAGGATGACCCTCAATAGAAAGTATTTGTTTGTAAAGGATTTATTAAGAATTGAAAAATTAAAAGGTAAACTAGAATTATGCTTACTTGTTTTGGTCATTGTGATTATAATAAATTTTGCCCAAAATATAATTTTAAATTTATTGTTTTTTTTTTAGCTATTAGAATTGTTGATTTTTTTTTAAATGCCATGCCAACAACATAATAAATATTACCCAAAATATAATTTTAAATTTAAATTTAATTTGTTTTTTAAATTATTAGAATTGTTGAATTTTTAATGTTTTTTATAAATGCCACGTCACTGAGAAAAAGATATAAACCAATATACCAAAATAGAAGTTGTGAAAGTTTAACACTTTGAGTGCTGCAATATAAAATACAGAAGGTACAATATCTTTAAAAAAAAGCTATTAAACTAGTAACTAATTTGAAAAAAAATAATAAAAGTACCTGGTGAGATAAATAAAATCCTTCTTTTGAACCACTTAATTGTGTCCATCGCTCTAAGGCATCATCAAAATTCATGCCCCTTTCAACATGAACTATATGTAATTCAGTAGTAGCAACTCCAGTTACATGTTTCCTCAAGTATTTGAAAACTTTAACCCTTTTAACATTTTCTCCAGCAGTTCCGAGATCTAAAAAATAAAAAAATACATAATACTTTTTTCTTAATTCTAATTCCCTTTGTGTGTGTAGATTTATAATCACATTTAATTATTATACATTTTTCCAAAATATCATAACCTTATTACTGAATAGAGATAGGCCATACTTAAGTGCTCTTTTTGATTTAGAGTGGTCAAAATAAGTATTTGTACACTTATTGGAGTGAGTTTGGTTGACCGTAGATATACTTAAGGAAGAAGTTGGTCGGGGAGTGCGTTCAAAGACTAACACATGAATAAGTTCGACTTATTTATTTTGTGCTGTTTTGACTTATTTTGTTTTATTTTATTTGACTTATTTTATTTTGTTTTGACTTATTTATTTTGTAGTTATTCATTTAACATAAATTAACTAATGGATATGATAAAAAACAACAACATTACACTTAATTTTTACAGGAAATTGAAAACCTGTATAACCTAATCAACAAAAATTGTAAAATTCACCTTTGCAAGTAGAACTTAATAATTTCGATTTACGACACATTTTGGGGGAATTATTCAATTCGGATCATTTGGCCCATTTTGGGTTTGTATTTGAATAAGAGATTATGTACAAAGTGAAAATCATGAAAAACAATTGAGAATAAACTAACAAGTTATTTTCACAACAACTGTCACTGTATGAATACTTTTTTGCATGATACATTTTTTAATTTTTGTTGTTAATTAGGTTAACCCTTTCGCTGCTATGAGCACATATAGTAGTCCGGTGGTTGCAGTGCACGGTGTGCTACGAGCTCATATAGTAGCCCGGCGGTTGCAGTACCCGGTGTGCTACGAGCTTATATAGTTGTCTGACTGGTTTAGCGCCTGGCTGCTACCAACTTCTATATTAGTTCTTCAACTATCGCCATCTGCAGACTATTTAAAGAAGTAATAATGCCCTTCAAAGACGATAGAGGGCATAGGAATTGATTTTTAGCTTCCTTCTACTCGGCCAACCCTTATACCTGCTCTGTCCCTTTTTCTATGGCCATATACGTTTTTTCTTTACCTGACATTTACCCTGCATATCTCTTCAATATATTTTCTGATTAGATGATGAATAGTCAAGTGTGTACAAAAAAAAAAAAATATTGCCAGGAGTACGACATGGCACTTTGTCCAGCGCCGTCTTTTGAGATATATCACACATTTAGAAATTTTTAATTATTAAAAATAATAAAATTTCAAAAATTAAAATAAAATTTAAAACATTTTTTTTAAAATAACTTTTTTTTAACAAGACAGCCAGTGCTGGTCCACACTCCGGATCGAAAACATTTTTAGAAAATCTATAATGGAAAAAAAATGATACACGCAAAAAGTATTCAGCACATGGGGCACTGCAGGTGCTAGACTATCCCGCACCACCCTATCCTCCCACCACGCGAGTATTATGCAGCCAAAGGATTAAAAGGTAAATCTTTAGATTACAAAAAAAATTATTAAATTATCTTAATAAATATTTTATTTTATCTTATTGTTTATCTTATTTTATCTTTTTACTTACTTGGCTAACAGTGAACATTGTAAATAGTTTGTCCCTTATACCCTTTTTTATTAAGGTCTGAGCATAGGCATTAATTGACATTACCTCAGCCTGAAAGACCGAAGTATGTTTACCTAAAGAAATAGAGATTCCCTCTCTGGGTCCATTCTCCTTATACCGGCCCCTGAACCTAGTTCTGTCAGTGTAACAATTAACTCCATTACGTGGTCTGTGTGAGTTAGTCCTTATAATCTTAGCACAGTAGTATGTGTGAGTGTGTTTCTTGACCTGAGAGTCGGAGTGCATTGCTAGCTCCTCATCCTTATCAATCCTTCTAAACAAGTTTCCATGTCCTTGGTAAGTCAGAGATTTGAATCTTGTTCCTAACTTTGCAAGCCTATATTCCATACTAAGAGTTTGCACTCATATCTCTACCATAGCAGCAGTAGAGGTGGTGCTATTAATTAACCTTAAAGTCGAAGAATTCTGTAAAGGTAAAAGAAAATACCCTCAAATGAGGGCACCAATGTAATACCAATGTCTTATTTATAATGAGTAATACCTAAAGGTTTAATTGACTCTAACAACCAAGAATTCTAAAAAAATAAAAATATTAAATAAATCATGAAACGAGAGAACAAGCATGAATGGACCATTAACTTAAATAACCTAACAATAGACACCAAAATTGGACAAACTAATTTGTGTTCATTGTAACAAAAAAAAAAAAAAAATTGTGATCATTATTCCAAGGACATTTTCTAAATCAGCATCCATGATAACACTATAATTGACTGCAATATCCAGTAAAACCTTCCACAAACTTCTAATTTTAAAAATAAGATACTAAAATATTTATTAAGATAATTTAATAAAAACCTGCACCACTACAACCCATGAAGGGTCTTGGGTTCAGTACTTGGTAATGTTGGTAATACTGTTTCTAGGCCAACGGTTGTGCATGGAAGTGATTTAGCCGAGATGACACTCAACCGCCAGGTGCTTCTCCCATTAAGGGTATCCACTTTATAAAGGCAGGGTGAGCCCCAAGAAGGTCTCCCGACGGCTAATTAATTACCCATCACAGCCGGTATCGAACCCGAGACCAGGAGCACAGCATCTTACTGCTGAACTATCCCGCTCCCTTTTTATTAATAAGGTAATTCCTAATCTTGTCAGCTATTTCCATTATTTAACAAAATCTAATTCTTTACAGAAAGAACATATTCAAAATTTAGGTATAGTTTATAGAATAAACATACCCAATATTCCCAAATCAAATCTTCCTGTTTTCTTCGCCTGAGTGATTATGGCCTGTAATGTATCTGTAAAGTACTTGAACAGTCTATTTTGCAATTCAACAGGCATGCCCAGTATTCTGTTCAAAAATTTACTCATGTTGTTATGGTCTTTATCCAAGACCAAACTTCCAGGGTTTGTGTCATTGTTAACAATTAGTCCAACGCCAACTAATGCAGCAGCAACATCTGAAATAAGAAAAATGAATTTTCAAACCTGATTTATAGAAATAAGAAATAATGCAGTAAAAATTATAACATAAACTAGTTGGCCCGTGCCAATGAATAGTTCTCATGGTGTATTGGTCAGTGATATAAGTATACGGCATTTAGTTGTAATGAGAAACATTGATATAGTTTGGTTGCATTTTATGCAATAAATATTGTGTTTTCATTTTACAACTTGGAAAGCGTCTGGGAAGCGGGAGACGAGGAGTTGAAAACAGAAGTGAGTGAAAAGTAATTGAGTTAATTTAGAGTAGTCAGTATATTGTTTTATCAGAAATAGAATGTGGGAAAGTAAACGCATCCAAGTGCTAGCGTTAGGTTAGGGTAAGTGTCACCTAGCATAGTAAATTTTTATGTAGAGTTTGAAAAAAAAACTTCAATTTTGAATTGTTTGTTTATTTTTCGTCATTTGCAATGAAGGTAATCTTAAAAATTATGGCTCAATCATTGATTTTGATGATGTATTAAGGGAGATAGATGGAGATATGATGTACGGACAAAAAATCTCTTGAGAAACAATTATTCCCTATCTAGCAGCAGAAAGAAAGTAATAAATAACATGGCAGCAAAGTTCAATTCGCTGTATCTTTGCTAATAATGGTCCGATTTCGATGAATGTTTTAATTTTTGATTAACAAACAAAAGGAAATAAAATATTTTTTATTTTCAGATAGAACTTAATGAACTATATATCAACTTTAGAATATTAAGGAACGAAAAAAAAAAATTAACAAACACATCATTAGATATTTTTTTTTTCTTTCACTATCTCCTTTGTGCTGTTAGGCGTGGAGTAGCCTCAGTCCATCTCTTGTGTCTCTGTCCAGAGCCATTCTTTGGAGTTGTTCCATCAGACAACCACTTTCATTTCCAAGTCCCTCTATATATTCATCATAGGTAAATCTAGGCCTTCCTACAGGGCTATTTCCTATTGGTCGTGCTTCTATCAGCCAGTGGGCCTTTTGCTCATCTCCCATCCTACAAACATGGCCATACCATTTTAGCTGGCGTTCCTTGAGAACATCAACAACTCACCTCACTCCCAGTGAGGCACGGATGCTGTTATTTCTTATACAGTCCCATCTGGTTTTTCCCGTGACTTTTCGTAGATACCTTATTTCTGCTGCGGTAAGTTGTCTCGCATGTTTCTTAAGTACCGTCCAGTTTCCTGACCCATAGAGAAGAACAGGCAAGAATACAGTCTTGAATAGGCGTAAGCTTTGCCTCTTTACTAACTTCTCGCTTGCCTACCAATATTGAAGATATTTGAAAGAATACGCTATTCGCCTTTCTTATTCGGTTCAGTACCTCTCGATCTATTCGCCCATCACTACTTATGACAGCACCTAGATAATCAAGATCATCCACAACTTCGAGGTTATGTCCAAGGCAGTTTATTGTAACCTGTTGGTCTGTCCTTCCTATATGCACAACTTTGCTCTTACTGTGGTTTATGCTCAGTCCTTTCCTTTTTAATTCTTCAGACCATTCATCAACAGCTACTTGTAGACGTTCAGGCATATCTGCAATCACAACTATGTCATCTGCATATATAAACCTTTGGACCAGTACGGGAATCAGATTCCAATATTCTACTGTTGCCCTAGGAATTCTCTTGCATATTTTCCATACTTGATCCATCACAATGTTAAAAAGGGACAACATGGGATCGAGGACACAACGTATACCTTGCTTTTCTTGACTTGAAGGCTGCATTCGACTCACTTCCACACTAGGTAATCTGGAGTCTTTGGAAGAGAAGAAAATACCTCCAAATTTAATAAACGCTGTGAAGTCAAAATTTTTATTATTAGAGTTTGAATATAAACGTTTTTCAAACATTTTCGATATTGAGGCCCATAATTGGTGCTTATTATAAAAATACTATCGAATTTAAGCAGGGTTTGAAAGTAATTCTTTTCTTTCAAAGTGAATAAAAGTCAAGATATGATTTTTATATTTAGCAACTAAAAATGAAAGTCATGATTTGATTTATTTTAACTTTTCGGATTTCCTAGGTATTGAAGCCCATTATTAGGTTATGGAAGGTGCTGATTATAAAAAAATTATCAATTTTAAAATCAAGTGCTCACGTTTCGATTTATCTTAAAATTTTAGATTTCATTGATATAAAGTTCTTATATTAGGTTATAGAAGGTGCTGATTATAAAAAGATTATAGATTTTAAAATCACACGCTCATCTATCGATTTATTTTAGCATTTTAGATTTCATTGATATTGAGGTCCATTATTAGGTTATTGAAGGTGCTGATTATGAAAATACTATCGATTTTAAGATTGTGGGCTCATGTATCAATTTATTTTAACATTCCGGATTTACTCGATACCGAGGTCCATTATTGGGTTATTGGAGGTGCTGATTTTGAAAAAGTATCAATTTCAAGATCGGGCGTTTACATTTGATTTATTTTAGCTTTTTAGTTTTTCTCGATGTTGAGGTTGATTACTGGTGTATCGGAGGTGCAGTTTCATCGATATAGTGAAAGTGCATTAATTAATTTGCAATAATTAATCAAATTTTCTAGCCATTCCATTAATTATTACTTTTACAGAATTCTTCGCTTCAGAGATCATTTATCAGGTTAGTAATGGATAACTAATAACAGTGGTAAGAAATATCTAAGAAAACAAAACAGTTAAAATAAATTGATACACGAGTATATGATCTTATAATCGATAGTATTTTGATAATCAGCACCTTCGATAACTTAATAATTGACCTCAATTAAATCCGAAATGTTAGAATAAATCGATAGGTGAGCACGGGATCTTAAAATTGATACTTTTTCATAATTAGCACGTTCCATCACCTGTTATTAATGAAACTCAATATCAAGTAAATCCGAAATTTTAAAATAAATCTATACGTGAGCCCACAATTTTAAAATCGATACTTTTTTCATAATCAGCATTTTCCATCTCCTAATAATGGACCTCAATATCAAGGAAATCCGATATGTTAAAATTAATCGATACATGAGCCCGCGATTTTAAAATCGATACTTTTTTCATAAACAGCACCTTTCATTATCTAATAATAGATTTCAATACCTAGGAAATTCAAAAAGTAAAAATAAATCAAATCATGACTTCCATTTTTCAGGATTAAAAATAAAAGTCAGGATATTACTTCTTTTTTCAGATGCTAAATATAAAAATCATATCTTGACTTTTATTCACTAGGAGAGAAAAATAAAAGTTACTTTCAAACCCTGCTTAAAATCGATATTATTTTTATTATAAGCACCTATAATAACCCAATATTGGACCTTAATATCGAAAATCTTTTATATTCAAACTCTAATAATAAAAATTTAACATTAAACTAACTATTTATATGAATACGAGTGTGAATATGTTCATATTTGTATTAGTAAGTGTGAATATGTCTGTATTTGCATTTATAAGTGAGAATATGTTCATATTTGCATTTATAAGTGTAAATACGAATATATTCATAATCAAACCTGTAAATACCAACTCATATGTATGAATAGGCGTGTGAATATATCCGTATTTGCATTTATTAGTGTGAATATAAGTACGAATACGAATATATTCTTATTCACACCAATAAATACTCATATATATGAATATGAGTGAGAATATATCCATATTTGCATTTATAAGTATGAATATTAGTGTGAAGAAAAATCACAAAAAAAATGTGAATTGCTGCTCAACTGTGTTGAGTTGCTAAATTGCACAGCATACTGGGGGAAAGCACAGTATATAATATTGACAGGAAAAAAGTGGGCCAAAACAAAGCCTAGACCTAATACGATGGTGTATGATTCCTAGTGAGTCCAGAATAATGGTTTCCGACATTCTCTGGAACTGATTCTTTTCAATACCACAGACCTTCTCTAAAAAACACCTGTTGCAAGCGGGATCGTAGCCCTACTTCCGAACCAAAGCCCTTTCACTGAAAATTGTCTTTCGCCGAATTCCTCTCTATAGTTCTCTTATAGATAGGAATACACTTAAAAAATTCCTATCTATTCTGGTTTAAAAGTTCTCTTTTTCTGCTTGTATTTTAATGCCTTGGTCCTGATCTTTTGAACCTTCTTATGGGATCTACTATTAGTGCTTCTTTTTCTGTCACACAAATCTTGTCGAATCTTTAGTATCTAGACAAAACACATACAGGAAACATTTATAATTTTTCTCTTCAAACAGTTCGGCTACTTGCTTTTTAACGTTATTGTGAAGGCGGGTGACAAGGGGCATATTGTTTGGACATTTACGCAATACATGAGCTGGAATTTCTGACTCTCGACCACATTTGCGGCAGAATGGTCCAACAGCTCCATTTGCCTAGCCTTCGGTTCACGGAACTCCGGAGCTTACTTTATATGGAGAGGAGCATAGTTTACATTCAGTTTTAGTGTGTTTCACCTTTCTGATCCTGTGAGAGTCTTCCGGTTAAACACGAATCTGTTAGAACTTGGATTCGTTTTAAAATGGTGCACACCTATCCTTTGCCACTTGAATTGGCTCCACTCCTCGAAAGATTTTTCTCTTAGGGATTGCCTAACTTTATTCAAAGATAGTGCTGCTTCCATACTAATGGGGTGTATAAAAAATAATGACCGTTTAATCAAAGGATGTAAATACGCAATTTAAACCTATTCAATGCTTACCAATAACTGATACTCTTGTGTAAAGGATTAAGAAAAGCTTGTTTTTAAACATTTGACCAGTGCAATACAGCCTTAGTCCATAAGCTGCCGAACAAGAAATTTTCTTATAAAATACTCGTAAATGTATATATGTATATTAAAATACTATTGGGAAAAAAAACTACAGCCGTTGAAATAATACATGAAATTATTCAAACTGAAGGTGAAGGTGTCCTTGACCATCGTACAGTGCTCTGATGGCTTAAAAAAATCAGCAGAAGAGATATGTTCTTGGAACGTAAGATGAGCTCAGGGTGATCATTAGTGGATATTGATGAGATTCAATGAGGTTCTGACTGATGTTCTACGAACTTCGAACTTCACTATGAACAGTTAGATATGAAACATGCGAAATTATCACAGTATTACCTAGCTTTAGTAAACCATTAAGATGTTTTAAGTAACAGCAGGATAACACTCGGGCACACCATTTCAGGCGGACGCATAGATATATCGTCCTTGGCACCCTAACCTTTAGAAATTAGAACACAGCGGAGAATTTCTGGGACATAGCCGAATTTCAGGACGATGTCTATTATTATTTTGATGACATGCACAATTACTAATTTCTTTATCCAGGACCTGGAGATGAGTCTAAAGATATAGTTTTTATGGTCTTGTGTACCACTTCTAAATCTATTGTTCCTAACTTAGGAATATTGGAAGAGGATGCATAGCATTCTCTTACATTAAAAGTATAATATTAAATTATATAAAATATATAATTACATTTAACTTAATGTGTATAATAATACCAAACTGTGTGTTTTTAGAACTGAAGAAAAATGTATACCATTCAAAACTAGTTTTCAGCAAAAACAAAATTATAGAAGTGGCAAATAATTTATCAATCCCTAATTAGATTGATCCTTCAATACCATCATGCGGATGTCAACTGATTATTATTTTTCTTCTAAAAAAGGGATCTGAAATGAGTTTCAACATTCTCAATTTTGATAGGGCATTGCTTCGGGCTATTCTCATTGATAATATTTTGGACCACTTTCTTTCTACAGTTGTAGTATTTGTACTGGGCCAAGTCATATTCATATTGTTTGTGCCTCCTCTCTCTGGCAGCCTTGTTAGATCTCTAGGGATTGCTAGCCTTCCTTTCTCCCTTGCTCTTAATTTCAAGATTTTTCTTTCTACACATCTGATAGAAGCGTACTGCAGGGTATTTTGGACCCGGAAGAGTTTAATTTTCCTCCCTTAGAAAACAAAGGAATTCATACATTGTTTTATTAAAATTATCCAAATCCAGAGGAGTCTTAAGCAGATCTTTAAATGTTGTGGTCCACATCTTTACATCCAGTACAATCTCGCTCTCTGTCGGCTCTTTAACGCTTTCACTTTTATTTTTCTTCTCTATCGCCTGTAACGATCCTATTAGCTTCAACAGGGTACCCCTTTGATGTATGAATTATGAGCCCATGTTTACTCTTAAATGATAAATGACCAATTGAACATATTAGAGAAAGATTTTCTGTTGGTGTGCCTTGTTCAGTATCAAAATAGTCATCCATACGATGTGCCATTGTACTTGTTTACCTTTTGAAATAGTCTTTAAAGCCCTCAATTTCCAGTTTAACTCACATACTTAAAAAATATCGAAATGTTTGCGGTTTTATAAAGAAACGTTCGTAAAAATTTATCTCAGCCATTACTGCAGAAATTATCAAAAATATATTTAAAAAAATAAATGCATAATTATAATTATATAAATAGGCTAAATGGTTAAATAATTAAAAGCATAAAACTAGATTAATACTAGGTATTAGTTTAAATTTAGTTTAGGTATTAGTGAGATGGAAGATTTATCCGGGCATGGAAAAAATCTTAAGGTTAGTCAGCAAGTATCGATTCGAAGAACATGCGGTACTTATCAAGATTTGATCTCTATAGAGAAGCGCCATACATTATTAATTAGGTTATAAATAGGTTAAAAAAATACAACTGTAACAAGATTAAAAGCAATATAGACACATATAAAATTAAAAGAAAAAATAAGATAAGTAATGCATGCTTTGATTAAAAATTGCATCTGTGAATAAAAAAGATTAAGTTAAATTAATATTAATTGGGAGTAGAAATTAGTTAATAAAAATACATTTATTTCAGAACAAAATGAAATGAACAAATTAATCAAAGTAATCTCCATCTAGTAGTGAGTTTGGCTGACTGTAGATATACTTAAGGAAGAAGTTGGTTGGGGAGTGCGGTCAAAGACTAGCACATTAATAAGTAAGACTTATTTATTTTGTGGCTGGCGCCCAACATGGGGCAATGAGGATGGCTGAAACGTTACTTTTGTACTTTTAGAACTAAAATCTAAAAATAAATAAGTCTTATTAATGTGTTAGTCTTTGACCGCACCCCCCAACCAATTTCTTCCTGAAATATTCTCCATCTAGCTAGCTACTATTTTTTTCCACCTCAGGCAATTTTTGAATTCCATCTCGAAAAAATGTCCCGTCTTTTGAGGCGATCCAAGTTAGGAGCCGATATTCGATTTCTGCAAAAGAAGTGAACCGGTGACCTGCCAAATTGTGCTGGATCCGTCATAACAACCAGTAATCAGAAGGAGCAATGTCCGGGGAATATGGCAGGCATGGTAAAATATCCCACTTAAAGTTTCCAAATAGTGTAACGGCCGCATTAGAATGGAATAGGAGTGTGTCAAACATTCCTGCTAATATATACCAACAATATAAACATTAACCATTGAATATATAAACGTTCGATACTACAAAGTACATAAAATCATACATTATCAGTGTGAGTATAATGTATAAATATCACTCATACGTTGTACAGTATCTCAATAAATCATGTTTTCAACAAATCTACTATAAAAACTAATATAATCCAGAAATACAAATAACCTTTCATAAAATCTCCTTCATAGTCACCAGGTGGAGGAACAAGAGGAGCTTCATATCCCATGATGGTTCGCATTGTAGCCTCCAAAGCTGATCGGCCATATTTGTTGTCAATGTTAAATCTTGATAAATCTCTAGTTTCAGTAGCTCTTCTATCACCATGAGTTAAAGCTCCCTAATACCAATTAAATGCAGAAAATAAATGTGTTATTAACATAATTAATGATAATGGATAGAATAACTTTGTAAATAATTTTAAACATTTTACCAAACTTTCGAGCCGTTTAGCAACAATTGAAGCAAATCTCCTTTCACCTGCTAGGTCTGATATAAGAAAAATATATTCAGGAGCATTCACCTGATTGCTTCTATGGGTTCTTCCTGCATATACAGAAAAAAATAGTATAAATTGAAATAGATATAATTATAATATAATATAATATAATATAATATAATATAATATAATATAATATAATATAAATATATATATATATATATATATATATATATATATATATATATATATATATATATATATATATTATATTATATTATATTATAATTATATCTATCTCAAAATATAAAATGTTCAAATTGCTTATAAAATTTACAACTAATACCACTACTAAATTAAATTAAATTAAACTAGTACCACACAAAATTAGTCTAAATATTTGAGTCATATAGTCATACATCAATCTAAAGAAAATGAAGGGTTTGTTTCAAAAAGGAGGTAGCTCCATCTCAGGGCAATTTAGACTTACACGAACAATTTTGTGATTAAAAAATTCTCTCGTTTGAGTTACCTCCATTTTTGGATGACCCAACCATAATCCTGCAATTGAAGGGTTTGATGCAAAAAGGAGGTAGCTCAAACAAAAAAATGTTTTTAGTCAGCAAATAGTACATTTACAAAAACAAAAAAACCTGTATCACTACAATTCGTAAGGGGTCTTGAGTTCAGTACTTGGTAAGGATTGTACTGTTTCTAAGCAACGGTTGTGCAAGGAGGATTTGGCTGAGATCACATTCACTGCCAGGTTTTTCCCCCAATTAAAGGTACCCAATTTATAAAGGCTGGGTGAGCACCAGGAGAGTCTCCCGATCCCACAAGGCTGATCCACGGCTAAAAATGGAATAAATAATTACAAGTCACAGCCGGTCTCGAACCCGAGACCAGGACCACAGCACCTTACCACTGAACCACCCCACTCCCTTTTTAATAATAAGATAATTCCTGATCTTGTGAGTTACTTGCATGATTTAACAAAACCAAGTACTTCACACAGAGAACATATCCTAAATTTAGTTATAGTTTATAAAATAAACATACCCAATATTAATACAACATACCAGGTTTTACAAAATAATTATCTGCCACAGCCGGTCTCGAAACCGGGACCTGGAGAGTAGTAGCACAGTGCTCTATACACTGAGCTACCCTGCTCCCCACACCAAATAGTCTATGCAAATCCGAACTTCTCCAGGATGGAGCTACCCTTTCTGCAGCAAACCCTTCAATTTAATTCTGCGACTCCCATTAATTATATTTTAATTATGAATAAATTTACCTGACAACTCAAAGCTCATCTTTTATTATCAATAAATATTAAAGCTATGTTTCGGCTCTTAACGCCATTTACAAGCTTTTGTATAATGAAGTCATTTTTAAAGGTTATGTAGATATGTGCCATCTTAAACTTTTGTGTTTCATATTTATTGCTTTGAGAAACAACTTTTTTTTTTATCAACAATTGCCGGTCAAACAGAAAATATTAAAGAAAAAAGTTTTATGATCACAACATTCACAATCACACTAAGGACCCAGAACCAAGCATATATCCACTCTTCTAATGAGAGCCAAAATTATAACTGAAATTAGTTACAGACTAAATATTACTTGAAAGGATGATCTAATATTTTGTAGATTCATTTTTAAATTTGTTTTGTATTCACTTTATGAAATGTAATCAATTTAAGAATGGGATCAAAGCAGCTATAATAATGTTCATTATTTCATGCTAGGACATAAATAATAATTCAACAATAAAAACACTTTGAAAAAATAACATATAGATAAATTGATTTGACTAAAAATAAAAGCAAAATTAATCAGATAGAAATATTTATGCACATCACTGGCATGAGGTTTCTCAATATCAAAACATCACAAAACCAGAACATTACAGCTATCAGGTAACTAATTTTAAACATTTATAATTTTTAAAAATAGTGCCAAAGAATATCAAATAAAAATTTGTTACCAAATTGTTGTATAGCTCTGTCAGCACTCCAAGGTAATTCAAGGGTAATATGCACTCTTCTTCTTTGATTTCTAGCTCTTCGATCACTTTGAAGAGAAATACCTGAACTAGCAGCTTCAGAAATAATTGCTACATCCTTCAAACCATCCATGAACCTTTGTTTTTCTGGAAATAAAAAAAAAAATATTTCCCTTCAAAAAATAGTTAAATTAAATAAATACTTAACAACCAAAAATGTCATTTAGGTCAATCATTTTTCCCTCATACATATCTTTCAAGATAATTTTTAAATATTCTGAACAATTAAAATTTACAAAACTGAAATATTCCACAAAATATTAGAAAATTTCTAAGAGGAAACATCTTTGTTTTCAAGAAACAATTTATATTTTTAGTAATTATATTGCTTTGAAATTAAAAATAGTCCTATTTTTAAACTTCGGAAAAAATTTCACCAATCCTTCCAAAATGCAGTATCTGTGAATAAAAACATTTACTACAAATGAGCTCTATTGAATGGTGTCAATAACTTCTCAATGTATATTTCCTAGAATGAAAAATGACTCTCTGATAAAAAATATAGGATTTTATGCTTATACAATTCCTGAAATTGTGCCATCAACTGCTTGATTTTAGCATAACAAAACATTAACTTTTATTTTTTATTAGGGATTGATAAATTATTTGCCACTTCTATAAATTTGTTTTTATTGAAAACTAGTTTCGAATGTTATACATTCATCCTCAGTTCTAAAAAATTTAAAAATAAGCAATTCAAAATATAGTTTGGTATTATTATACATATTAAATTAGATTAATATAAATAGTATTATAAATCAGTATTTTAGTTTTTATATTTAGAAATAGAAATAAGTACTTATAAAAGAAGATAAATGTTCTTTTATAGAATCAAGAAACCTTAATTCTTTCGAAAGAAAACATGAAATCGCTTCTCTATTAAATTGATTTACATGTTTCTTCCAAAAGAAAGTAATTTTTTAGGTATTTTACCCATGATGTGGGACAGTCGATAGGGCCTAGAACTGTTACATAAAGGTTATCATATTATTTGGGATAAGCCATGGTTGACATTATAATAGTGTAAAGTAGATCAGAGTTGCCAACGTCAGCTCACTAAGCTTGTTCAAGAAATATGAAAAAAAAACATTGCAACTACAACCCATGAAGGGTTTTTAGGGTCAGTAATTGATTAGGAAGTATCATGGCACTTTCTTGACCGACAGTTGTACAAGGAGGTGATATGGTCAGCATCCATGCTCAATAAATAGATTTTACTCACAACTAATTGAGGGGCAAGATAATAATTAAATAAAGGCCGTGTGCACCTCAGGAGGGTCTTCTGAGCCCTAAACTCTCCCCTACAGTCAATATTAAATTTTATCAATATACTGACCAACCTCTTTGAATCCTCCCTTGTCCAACTGGGCTCTAACTATTCCAATGACATTATCTCTGGTGATCTTAACATTAATATGCTTTCTGAATAGAGAGAGACAAATCCTTTCTTGATCAAGCATCTTTCAAACCACTCTGTAATGAACCCAATCCACAGTCCAATATGCTAAACCCCATCAAATCCATTATGACCTCTCCAATGCTCCAGATTCTAAATGCAAATGGAAAACACTTCAAACATTATTCCTACCAGATTCCAACAACCTCATTTCTCTCCCAGTCATCCCTGATGATCTCAATTACCATTTCATATCCTTTGTTCCTAATTAATCTCCTCCTGCTGTTATTGAACATCACAGTTTCAATCCAGAAAACTTCTTTTTCTCCCACGTGTCGTATGATGACTTACCAGCCACCATCCTAAAATCTCACCACACCAATGATTATGGGCCTAACAAGATATTTACAACTTTCCTAGCAAGATTTCATATTCCCTTCTTCTTGAAAAACTGCTCAAGTCCAACTAATAGATAAAATATCCAATCCTTCCTCACCCCAAGATTTCCATTCTATCTCTCTCCTCTCTAACCTTTCAAAACCACTGGAATGCCATGCACAAAATCAACTCTCAAATTTCCTAGAACGTTCCCTCATTTACTCTCTCCAATCCTGCTTTCGATCAGGTCACACAACGCAATGCGCTCTCCTGAAAATAACCCACAACCTCCAAACCGCCACTGAACACCAAAAACTAACTATCCTCATACTTCTAAATTTCTCTAAAACATTCAACACAGTTTACCATATCAGCCTCTGTCTTCTGATTTTTAATCCAGGTGGGATAGTTTATTTTTTTAAACGAATTTCCACATGACTTTCTCAACATAATAATTAGGAGAAAAATAGTAGAAGCAAATTGTTTATGTTTTAGATAAAATCGGGATGTAACAACATAGAGAAAACAATTCATGAAGGTGCAGAAAAGTGGTTCTTTCACGTTTAAGATATGAAAAAAAGTTGTTAAAGAAAAAAAAAATATTACATGATAGTGATTAAAAATAAGGTAAAAAAGAGTTTTAAAAAATTGAAGTCAGCCAACTTTTCGCAAAAAAAAAATTAAAATTGTAAAATATAGCCATTTTTTGACATTTAATTGCAGGCCTTGTGATTGTTGCATGAACATGTTTGTGGAATTAAATTGTGGATTTTCGGGATTCAGGAGATCACTGTAGAAGGCATTCAATTTTTCTGCTCAATTCTCCTTAATTTGGCAACACAAGGCATCTTTTAGCACAAAGCGATGCAAAAAAACTAAATATGTTTCACAAATCGCTTAGATTTTAGTTATCATGATATTTTCTGTTTCTTTGAGGTAACGATTTTTATTATTTATTTCAATATTTACTATCAAGCAAAGCACTACAGAGACTCCAGATAAATCAATGATAACTTTTGATTAATTGGCAAAAGTTGTATTGACAGCTTCCATTACACGAGATTAACTAGTCTGGCGGACAATGTTTTCGAGATCCCCTTAAAGCCACGATATCTAGTAATCGGCCATGTCTGTTAGACTACAAAGCCATTAAACTGTTGACCTTTTAATAGGTCTGGCAAGCAGCATTTCAGATGTGCACAATCGGCGTTTAATGTCTCTAGGCTTCATTTCCTTCGTTTTGTATCATTCCCAACGATTTTAAATGATGCGAAATTGCTTTTTGACTCACTCCTAATGTAAGTGCATGTTCTTCTTGCGTTTGGTACGAATCTTTCACCAATAATGCTTCCAATTCTGTGTCTTCATACACTTTCGACCGACCACTACGTTCTTTGTTCTTCACGTTAAACTCGCCGTTTTTAAACTTTCGAAACCACTCACGACAACTTCTCTCACTTAAAGAAAGCAGCATCACCGTATGCTTCTACAAGTAATAAATTTAAGTTAAATAAATAAATCAAAACTTCCTGTAAATGACACTTATTCGGAATAAACTTGACATTTTCGTGTGAAAAAAAATACGCACTGCTAACACAAAGTCACGAGTATTTAAGGTTATGTTGTTTCCAGATGTCCAAACTGGCATGTGCCACTGTTCAGCTGACAATTTCAACATAATCTTGTCAGTGGATCCATCTCTCAACAATGGCGGAAACTTATTTGTACATCTAATAGTTTCATAAATATCATGGAAACTGCTCTTTCTACCAAGATAATCATAATCATATATTTTATGGTGCCTTTAACTAACTCCAATTTGAGTAATAATAGGTACCTCAACGTCTGATAGATCCCGATATAAAGATTTAAAAAAAAAATTCTCCAAAAAACGAGAAATCACCACATTGTAATTTTATTTAAGCAAATAAATGGTGATAGGTTAAGCAAATAAATGGTGATAGGTATCTGTAACTTAAATTATTTCTGGGATCAAGTTTTTTAAAAAAAAACATTGTACACAAATTTTACATTATGTTCTGCAGAAAATGAGTCATACCTTGAGAAAAGTTAGATATATCAGGAACAATTAGATGTACAGATGTGTATTACCACTCAAATTAGAGCTAGTTAAATGCAACATAAATTAGTTCATGATGATCATCTTCGTAGGAAAAACAGTTTCCATGATATTTGCCAAAATATATTCTCAAAATAGTGATTTCTTGCTTTTTTTTTTTTTTTTTTTTTTTTAAGCTTTATCTTGGGAACTTGTAAACATAAAGAGCTCTTCAGGGCTCAAATTTTAGCAAATTTACTGTAATTTAAAAAAGGCATTCATAATAGTTTTTCTCGGGGTTGCTAGTTTTCAAGATATTGAGCACTGAATGAAAAATTAGCAAAAATTTTAGGTTTCCAACACTGCAAAGCTTTCAGTTATTTGGCCATCATTTTGTTATTTTTATTTTATTTTTTTAACCAATATCATATTCTTTTTTAGCATGAAATTTTCAGTGATTTGATAGCACACGCGGTTTTTAATTTTTTTTTCAAGATGGCACCCAAAAAATGCACTTTGCACACTCAGATTTTTTTAGACTTTTAGTATGTTGAAAAGATACCAACGAAGAACTAAAAAATTCAATTCCGTCTCTGTGGGAAATAGTTCTATCTACACCCTATTTTTTTCATAATCTCTATCTGACATGAGCATTAAGTAAATTTTTTGGGGTTTGCTTTTTTAATTTCATCAAAAGAATATATCTGCCAAATAGGAAAAAAAAATAGTTCAGATCAGTATTTAATGAAAATCCTGTAAGATCCACTCATAGGAACTTGTCGTAATCGTGATGGATACACTGTTATCAAGGATACAACAAAATGATCTAGAATGGTACCATGAATTTATAAAGAAAGTAAGAACCTACTAGTCATTACATGGGGTTTTATCATTTTATCAAAAACAAAAATTGAACGAATATTCTAAATAATAGGAGATAACAGTTAATATCATACACATACTAAGTTCTAGTAAGCGGTAAAGTACTTTGCTATCCAAAACTAACTATAAATAGCAATTGGTAATTATATAAAAATAACTTAAATTATTAATTTTACTAAAGTTCTTAAGTTATTTTATTGCACTGCAACCGCCGGTAGAAAAGGGCTTAGTAAAGAATTGCTATAGAAAATAATATAAATCATATTACCTGCGAGATTTAAGGTGTCAAGTAGAGCATTAAATTATATTAGTATCAATTTTATAAATTATATTCAACTAAATGAAACTATTAATTTGACTAAAGTTCTTAAGTTATTTCCTCACACAGCAACAGCCAGAAAAATAGGGTATGATTAAAAAGTTTTATATAAAAATCAAATTACCTGTGAGATTTAAGGTTTCGAGAGGGACATCAGCTTCTGATCTAGACTCATACTGAATACCATCCTCTGTTTGAACAACTCTACCCTTCCTTCCAGTCATCTGAATAAATAAGAATTATAAGTATGGATGAAACTTGTAAGCATATAATAAATATGAATATATAGGGTGGATCCATAAGTTCGTTCAATTTTTGTTAGTAGTGCGAATTGTTTTTAAATATCTCCAGTTCTCTTTGCCTTATCTGACAATAATGATACTTATGGAAAGGTCAAATTCTGCTCTTCGAAACTGTTTTGTTTGGTTTCATTGGAATTAGTTTTGTTTGTGCTACAGCGTAGTGAATAAGTCAGATGATAAAGTGCATGTTTGGCATATTTTGCTTTTTTATTTCAAAAAAGGCAAGCAAGCTTCAGAGGTCCACTGAAGATATGTAAGGTATATGGGGACAATGCCTTAACAGAACGTACTGCTCAAAAATGGTATGAGTACATTTTTTTTTCCGTGCGAAAATGTCAAGTTTTGTTCTGAATAAGTGTCATTTGCGGGAAGTTTTGATTTATTTATTAACTTAAAAAAATCTGCAGCTGAGGCCCATCGATTGCTTGTAGAGGCATACGATTATGCTGCTTTAAGTGAAAGAAGTTGTTGTGAATGGTTTCAAAAGTTTAAAAACAGCAAGTTTGATGAGGAGGACAAAGAACGTAGTGGGCGGCCGAAAGTGTATGAGAACACAGAATTGGAAGCATTATTGGTGGAAGATTCATACCAAACGCAAGAAGAACTTGCACTTACATTAGGAGAGAGTCAACAAGCAATTTCACATCGTTTAAAATTGTTGGGAATGATACAAAAAGAAGGAATTGGGTCCCATAGGAGCTGAAGCCAAGAGACATTGAATGTCGATTGTGCAAATCTGAAATGCTGCTTGCCAGGCATAAAAGAAAAGGTTTTTCGCACCGTCTAGTCACTGGTGATGAAAATGAGAAGTTCTACCCCACATGCCATATTCCCCAGACACTGCGCCTAGTGATTATCACTTGTTCCAGTCGATGGCACATGATCTATCTGAATAGCCCTTCACATCACATGAAGATACGAAAAATTGGATCGATTCATAGATAGCCTCAAAAGATGAGTTTTTTCGATGTGGTATCCGAATGCTTCCAAAAATATGGGGAAAAGTAGTAGCTAGTGGTGGACAATATTTTAAATAAAATGTAATTTAAACCGTTTTTTTTACAATAACTTCGATTAAAAATGTCGGAATCTTATTTGTACCCCTGATAATAAACGCTGAGCCGACTAGTAAACGTCTCAGTGGTAGACCAAAACGTAGGTGGGAGGATTGTGTTAAGGGTGATCTTATGGATTTGGATGGTAGTCAGTGGAACGAGGTTTGTAGACAGCGATTGGTGGCATCGGCATCGAACCTTCAGGTTCGCTAAGGCTTTTATTATTATTATTATATTATGTAACATTTTCTACTGGAACATGCCTGTTATATGAAACTTTCGACGCCAGGTCCAAACTGCAAGGCTCGCAGATAACCCCTTGACGCACATCATTTTAAAGGGTAATAAAAGTTAAAACAAATGGTGCAAAACTGAATTTTGGTATCTTTAATTAATTTTCATTGATTAGGAAAAATACTGTCTGAACCAGCTCGATAACATTTTTATTAAAAAGGGGTTACAAAAATATGTTGGAATAATGCATTGTATTGTAACCGACTTGAGTTTGGACGTGCATCAGGCGCTCGCAACGCCTAAGTGTAAAATAATGGGTATATTCTGGAAGTAAACATTACACTCTACAATTTTTTCCTTTAGCATTTTTCTCTCAGATCAGCCATATTTCTGTAAAATGAGAAAACATGTCTGTCCCAAAGTAATCCCAGATGGCAGGGTAAAATTAAGACAGAAACTATCTCCTCCCTCTCTGTTATATCTAGATACATATCTGAAGAATCTGAATATTATGAGGTAACTAATGGTTATAGCTTCCATTTCAATTAGGATTAAAATAAAAAACTTTCCCCATCAGGGTTATACAAGAAAATATCTGTAAAATATATCCTAATGTTCCCCCGGTTAACGGTATTAGAATAGATATTTCAATTTGGGATCATAAAATAACATTAAAATTCCAGATCAACTCACTCGTACACCCATAGCAAGACTTAATAACCCTTAATGCAAAATATCATCAACCACTGCTTGTTACCACACCCGTTCCAGTCATGCAGAGAAGTCGAAGGGAAATTTCTATGCTAATGTCATTGGCATGAGTGAAGTAGCAGGTGTGTTGTATTGAAACGGAGGTTAATATCAACTGATATGAAAACCAGAGAGATCATGTGAAATGAATACAACACAAAAAAAAATTTGAGCAGTTCGAGCATCACACAACTTTCCCTTACCACCTTATAATAATAATCCTTTTTACATAATTTTAAAGAGTTCACATAAACACTACTTGAAATAAACTCAACAGAATGCACTTCTTCAAGTCTTCTCTCACAAATAGACAATGAATTAGTTATTAATACAATTTCAGTACGACAATTCTGTATATTACATATTTTTGGTTTGTCAAGCTGAAAACATATTTTAAAAGTTTCAGTTTAGTTTCCATGAAAACATTTTGTTTCTATTAAATAATATAAAATTAGAAATTTTTAAGTTAATTTCTACTTTTATTTTATTACATTACATTATTACTGAGCATATTGTTAACAACAGGTTGGTGGGAGAAGGCTTGGTCGCATCCGTCTCATTTGGAAGTTAAATATAGGGTCTTGAAGTCCTTAGGAGATATTCTGTATTAATGCTAATACTGGTATGATTTCGCTGATTTCTGTTTTGTTTTTTAGATACTTTAATTACCTTTCATATGATTTCATACATAATTTACCATAAAATTCATACTTTTGGGGTTATCAGCAAATAAAATTTTCTTTTCACTAGAACATTTTCCATTTATTTCCTCGGTGATATAATACATATATGAAAAGTTAAAGGACTTTAAGAAGAAGACATTAGACAAGTTTCATCAAAATCGTTAGAGCTGTTTTCGAGAAAATAGTAAAAAAGTGTAAAATTGATTATGTAAAGTGGAAATTTTGATTAGTCGAACACCCCAAAATAATTTTTGAAACGGTCTAATGAAAAAAAAACTATGAGAAAAGGAACAAATTATAAGAAACTGGGGGCTCATATGCTAATATATATAATGTTTAAAGCAATAATTGCAAATTAGCATTAATTAATTAATAAGCAATTACAAATAATTGCAAAAAAGCAATAACTTTTGAATTCCTGTTTATTGTGTTTGACGCAATTATGTACTCTAACCAGGGCAAGGATAGAAACATGTAAGTTAATAGTTTAAAAAAACAAGGCAATAATACATCTTATATGATGTTAATCAAACCTGTTCCATTATCAAGTATAATAAAAAATAAATGATTCTTTTACCTCAGCAACATTTTCTGGACCTCCCAATTCATCAATTAATTGATCAAGAGTATTAGGAGGCAAACTTTCACCTAATTCCTCTATTTTTCTGAGCAATTCCTCTTTCATACTGCATGCTCTTTCGATTGCCATCTGTCCAGGAATACCGGATGGATCACGGTGGTTTGAGATTTGTCCTTTGGTTTGCTTTATTATTAAAGAATCTATTTTTTCTTGTGTTGATAATTTTTTTTTTACTGGTTTTTTAGAGCTTTTTCCCTTCTTTTTTCTTGATAACCACGGATCTAAAATAATAAATTTCCTTTTAATTAAAAAGTTATAGTCATTGGTATAGTTTCATGCACTTATAAGAATAATTCTACCCTTATACCAAACCTTCTGTCACTAAAATTAAATAACTTTGCTTTTTTATATCACAGAGAGGTTAAAAATGGATAATGCTTATTATTTCACAGTTGCCAAATTACTAAATTTGTGCCTTCTTTTCAGAAGTTTTAAAGATAGAATTACAAAACTATAAGGCTTCCTACAGAGTTATGGATACCAAATGTGGCTGTAACCAAGGAAGAACCAAGCCTGAAGGTTTTTGAAAATGAAGTATTGTGTTTAATATTTGCAACAAAGAAGGATGAGTCAACCAGAGAATTTAGATTGCTACACAACACCAAATTGTGTGACCGGCACCCAGTAAATATGATTGAAAGGTGATCATTGATCAGGATATAATTGAGGCACAACGATAAATGAAATAGGTGTATAAAGTTGTAGGCATAGACAATGAACAAATCACAATCATAATTCGATGGTTAAGCATCCTAGGGATCCACCGAAACATAGATGGAAGGATTATGTTAGGTTCGATTTTGAGAATTGGAATACAGTGGAGGAAGATTTGCAGGTAAAAACTGTTGGTGGTGTTATAAACATCGAACCTCCAGATTCGCTAAGCCTTTTAATTTTATTTATTTATGTTTTATTATTTAAAATTCACTCCATTAAGAAAAATATTATTAGAATAGAAATAAAAACTATTTAAAAAATAAAAGGCCTTAAGATCTCCAGTTTACATTACATTCAAAACTAGAACTATTCAGATTTCAAGGAAGCTTCTACAAGAACAAATCCACATACAAACAAAAGTAAGTAGGCCAAGATAGAGATGGGTTGATAGAATGGCCAATAATGCCCAAGCCATTTTAGGCATCAACTGGAGAAGAGTAGCACTCGATAGAAATGCCCAACAGTCAACCTCGGTTCTTTAAGAGATGTAGTGCAGAGAAAGAAAAGAGAGAATGAAGAAATATAGATATATAATTTTACTACCATTTATGATAATGTTTGTTGTATGTACGCACAGATGTGTGTGCCGGACAATAATATGGGAAAAAAAATTAAAATTAAGATTACTATAATGAAATCACCTTCACTATCACTATCATCATCAAAGGGATTGAAGTCACTGCTTAAATTACTTTCTTCAGAATGAAATTCACTCTCTGCTGAATCAGATATAGATAATTTGAATTCAGATCCAGAAGTGGAGCCCCCATCAGAATCATCAGATGAATCAGCTCTTACTCTTTTAACCGCTCTTGCTGCAGCTTGCCTAACTAAATTTGAATATAAAAGAATTCATGATAATTAATAATCAGATCGAATGTATATAATATTATAATCAGGCTATACATATACATAAAAATAATTACTTGGCTTTCTCTTGCCACTGGATGAGCCTGCTTCATTATGATTAACTACATTATTATTTATGGATGACTTCTTCTTATCAAATCCTATGAGCTGATTGATCCTATTTCGATCAGGTGCAGGGAAATGCTTTTCAACCAATGTCTGTAATACTCCTCTAGAAATTAATGTGTTAAAAATGCATTTATATTAAAACAACAAAAACTTAATTTATATAAAGGGCATTACGATTACATACTTGGCAGTAGAAACAAAATCTGTTAATTCGCCATCATCTCTTTCTAATTGTTCAAGGGTTCTAGCTTCACCAGTTGACTGCAAACCAATCACAACACATTTTCCACATTTCACTGCTTCCCTAAATATATAACCAAAGTCAGATAAATAAAAATAATTAAAAATGTTAAAGTTACAATAAAATTAAGTACAATTCTAATATATTAATAGTAGAAGAACATGTAGTTCTGAACTGAATTGTATTTAAACACATTCATGGACAATACAATGATAAAACACTTTAAAAAAAAAAAAACAGTTGATTAAATAACACTTATGTAAGAGTATTCGGTGTCAAATAATCAAATTGATTTCAAAATAAACTTGTATAATAATCTAAGATGTTTCCTATATTGAAGTCAACAAAATAATTCATTTTTAGTAGTATCAACTAACAATAATTTAGTTGTAACAATAATAATCACACATTATTATTGTTACAACTAAATACATCAACACACATAACACATCGAATAAATTTATTTTGTTAGGTTTACCAGTGAATTTAAATATAGAAATGGGTACTTAAAATAACAAGAATATATCTCACCTAGCAGTTGCAACAGCATATCTCACTTTTGCTGCAATACACAAATACTTAAAAAATCTCTGGTGTGAGGACCAAAACTGACCCCACATGGTTTTCTTCATTCTGTTTTCAGCATCAATTAACTCAGCTGCTTCTTGAAACTTTTGCATAGCCTCAACCCACTATATTGAAAAAGGAATTGATTACATATAAATAATACAACCAAAAACCATAGCACTTATATTTTAAAACACTTATAATATCTTAGTTTACCAATATCTTAGTGGTGTACGCATCACACAACTTCCACTTACCTCCTTATTTGAAATAAATTTAAAATGGTTACATTTAATTTCTATGGAAATTCCATTTAGTTTCCATGGAAACATTTAGTTTCTAATAAATAAAATAACAATAGAAATTATTATCTACAACTATCACTTAAGTTTTTGTATTTTCATCATTTTAAATTATCTTTTACGACTTTATATGTTAGATAATATTTTTTCTAAAATCTTTAGTTTTCCAACGGTGCATTACGCATCTATATTACTAGTCTAATTTCCAGAAATTTGTTTTCAATCTGGGGAAATATTTTTCCTTTAGTTAATTATCAAATTCTATTAGTTCATATTTATCCATTTTATATTACTACTAACGATGAAAGATGGTTTTATTTCAAATAAACAAAATTAAAGGTACTTTAAGGGAATACATTTTGAAAATTTGCATTTTAGCCTTTTCAAACTGTTTCAATGACGATGAGACCTAGCTGATATTAAAGGCAATTTAATTATACATTGATATAACTAGCTTGATCAAAATTGTTAGAGCCGTTTTCTAGAAAATTGAGTAAATCGATGATATATAGTGGCACTGCTATTAAGTCAATTATGGGAATAAAGTTGCTGCAATATCACAGGCATATACCGTAAATACGCAATTTCAGTTCTGTAAAACTTTTTGTTTTGGAGCTAGACACCACAAACACACCATTTTGCAAGACTTGGTTATTTGGACTCAGGGAACCTTAAAACATGTATTTCTATTCAAAACTCGGATTCAAAATTTTTCACGACCACGATACTTTCTCTTACTATATATTCCATATATACTAGGTTGTTACAAAAGTCCTTGTACATGAACACAACCCTTAATTCCAACTCTCATAATTATCCTATAAGAATGTTTTTGTACCTACTATTTATGTCAATGTTTATTTTGACTAATCCTTTAATTCCTTGTGACATGAGTTGGCTTTATGGGGTCATTTACATTTTTAAAACAAACTTACAGTGTCAGAAGAAAAAATCGTGATTAACGGTCTATTGAGACATGACTGGAAAAAAAGTTTAAACACAAAGAAAGCCGCCGAAGAAATTGGTGCCATAGAAGGAGAGTCAATTATTCATCAAAATACTGCCGCACAACCCAGATCAAGTCGCCCATCGGTTGATGATGATGACGTTCTTCTTGACTGTGTGAACCAGGACCCACATGCAACTACTTGTGATTTATCGGCCGTAGTAGGGACTCAAACCTTTACTGAGAACAGCTAGACATAGTTTATGCAGTTTTGAGTGCAATGTACCATGCTTTGGTCAACAGGAACTAAGCCATTTTGCAACACAACAACGCCTCTGCACATCGTTCTCGTTAGACCAAGGAAAAATTATCGGCACTGCAAGGAGTAAACATTTTGCCTCATCCTGCGTATAGCCCAGATATTGCACCATCAGATTATGGTTTGTTTAGATCAATGGCTTATTTTTTAAAAGATCGAATCTTTGATAATTATAAGGCATAAAAATTGGATGTGAAGAGTTCTTTACCTCAAAACCAAAGGAGTGGTACCGGCATCAAATCCAATTACTGACAGAAAGATGAATTGAAAACAATGGACTTTACTTTGAAGAGTAGTATTCAATAATTTTTAAAATATGTAGTTTGAAATAAAGCTATACTAATGCACAGGAACTTGGAAATTCGCGCTTTAATTGGATTATTCGCATCCCATATTCTTTCAATCGATTCGAGAAATGGATTCAAACCAACAGTCAATGAAAGGATGGTGAAGAATGTACAGACCAAATAAGAAAACGTTAATATTTCTTAGAATAAGTAACAATTTTTTTTTTCCACATGCAGAAATAATAAACAACTAGCCAACACGAGAAGTTTAATTCAGTACATGCAAAAAAACAAGATAAACTAAAGGAATCTAATATGGTGCCAATAAAACAAATAACTTCTGAAACTAATTTTAAAAAAAGAGGAGCAAATAATTTATAATTTTTCACAAAATACCAACAATTTTGTCAATTAAAACTTTGTAAGAAGTTAATTTAAAGTAGCTTAGAAATAGAAAAAAGTAATCTCAAACTTCTAGAGTAAAAAGCTAAACAAAATAAGAGTAATAATTTATCCAATTAACTGTTCAAACATTTTAGTTTTTACATGATTTGATGGTCAAACAAATTAAACCATTAGTTTGACTGGTAATAAAATCAATAATAAGACCACGCAGAATTTTTGTAAACATAGAAAAGATATGTAGTTCAAAAAGACAGAGTAATAATAAAAGAATACCTCAATCTACACACAAATAATATTTTTAATCAACATGGTATTCAGCGATATAGCATGAAATAATTCGGGGATTTCAAGGCTGTGAACTGTAAAATTCAAGGTGCTTTTAGTTAATTTATTGCATTAAATTTAAAACAAAATTGGCTGTATTTGGTTGGCTTATGAAAAAAATATACAGTTCAGATTAAAGAATGAATTTGAATAATTATAAAAGTTTTATTCCTGTTTGATAATGAAATTGTTTTACTCAACTGCTTACACTAAGGGCTTAACGCATCTCCAAAAATAAAAACAACTAGAAAATACAGCACAAAAACTAATTTCAAGGATAAATAAATAAAATTCACGTATTAGAATAAATTTCACCACAATTATATTTATAAACTTATTTTACCTAACAAAACAACATAATATATATAATGAAATGATTATTGTACATATTGCTGGGAGACTCTCAGCAATATGTAGAATTATAGATGCAGAAATTTTAATTATGGACAATGGGAGAGAAATAAACAGAAGAGAAAAGAATATTCTGATGATGAGGAAGTATTTCTCCGAAATGTCAATTGAATAAATAAGAAGATTATACCAGGAAGTTATATATTGCCCTATAATAAAATAATTACAGAAACTTCCCAATAAATTATAAGAAAGAAGACATATATCTTGTGGAAGGGTGAATGGATTTTCGCTGTTCAAACGATTTTTCGACTATTTAGAGATGGAATTAAAGGAAAACAAATGTGAAATTTTTTTTTATTTTTCCTTTGATTTTCCTCTTATTCATGTTCATTAAATATTTTACGAAGAGAGAGGACACTGAACTATTTTTTTCTATGGTTAGTAGGCGTAAAAGTTTGAAAAGAAACTGTCAGTAAAAAGAAATATTATCCGTAAAACAAAGTATCATAACAAGGAAATTCTTTTGTTTGAAAGGTTGTATATAAAATATATCAAATTTAAGAAAATGTATTTAGCAGAGGAATATACAGGAACAAAGTAAATGAAGTGGACCTATTAATTACTCACAAGTTTCACTGAGTTATCATAAATCCTTACGAAATCTTGACTAAGAGGAACTTCTTCAATTTTAAAAGCAACACCATGAAAACTTAATTGTCTTGCTATATACATTCCTCTAAGCTTCATATCCATGGCTACAATTTCCATAGCTCCTACTCCTCTGAAAAATATATCAAACTAAACATTTTTAATTCAACAAAACAGTTCAACTTATGAAAACATATAATTTTGTATTTTAGTTATTTAGAAATTAATGACAAAAGGTGATATACTGGCAAGGAGCATTATCCCATATTCACAAGTAAACAGAACAGTTTTTTTCCAAAAACATTATAGATTTTTTAAATCAATACTACTTCTACTTGGGAATATAATTAGGCTTAATAAGTCCGAAGTTATACAGAACTTTGCACACTTAAAGGAAGGATAAACAAAAAAAAAATCAGAAGAAAGCAAGGCATGTAATATACTTTTGTGAAAATTCCTAAATACGAACCGTTTTTCTACAGCTGAAATAAAATCTGTAAAATCAGGAAATGGAGTTCCTTCGCCCCACATTCCAAGACGAGTCATATATGCCATATTACGAGGCTCAGATGCACCTGTAGCCGACGCATAAACAACTCTAGCTTTTGGAAGTTTATTTTGTAATTCCAAAACAGTTAAACCAGTTTTTGTTGGTTTTGAAGAACCTACTGGGCATAAGTTTTTTGCACGATGGCATTCATCAAACACAATCTGAGATAGATATAAGGAAAACATACAATACAAAAATAACTATTGAATCAAACTATCAAAACTTCATCCAAACATTTGTCAGTAATAGATTTTGACTACAAATGAATAAATATTTATTGAAAAAATCACACATGCATCCACACAAACTCAAATCTGTATACAGAAAATAAATTAAGACTACACTATATATTACAAAGATCATAATGTCATAAAAGTGCATTAAATTATTATAACAGTTTAATTCAATATAAATAAATTTATTATTAATTTAATTAATGAATAAATTATTAAATTAAGGATACTAAGCCATCAAAATCATCTCCACACCATTGAACAAGCTGTTTTAAACGAGATTTATATTTTCCACTAGACTGAGTAGATTCACCAATTAATGCAGAATATGTAGAAAAAATCACTCCCCTCTTCACATTGCCATTGACAGCAGAAGATATTTTGGCATACTTCAACTATAAATAAAAACATAAATACAACTTAAAATTATAAAATAAACATAATATGAACTGGATAATTCCATAGTAGTATTCTCTTAGCTAATAACTCCCCCCCCCCTGATACCATTAAGAAACTTATTAACAACAACAAAAAATGTCCCTTTCTACTCTATTTCTACAAAATCCTCCTCCATTCCCTTATATAGATCCCTACATTATACCTCCTCCCATTCTGATAGCATTAAAAAATTCTTACATTTCTCTATTCTCAACCTACAACTTGTGTTCAGATCCCACAACAAACTTTCCAAAGTCTGCACATGTATAAAATATACAATTCCTCTTCAGCACCACTCTAATATTGTACATAGCATCCCGTTTTCTACATCTAACTAATTCCTCCTTACACTGGTAAACTAAAAACCTCCTTAAAGATAACATCTCCCAGCATAAATGTTCTATTTCCTCCTGAAACCCAACTGCATCTAAACTTTCCTAACAATCCTTATCCTTAAACCATTCATTTGACTTTGACAAAACTCCCAGCGTAGCAACTGTCCCCAACCATGACAAACGACTCCTCTCAGAATGCATTTATATCCAATTAGAATCCCTTCCCATAAATCAAAAGATTGACAAACAAAACATCCCAAGCCACATACGAAATTTTATATTTTTATTAATTTTTTATATATTTTTTTAATTAATCAATTTTTATTTTGGGTAATTTTTTTACTTATTTTTGTTTTGACAACTCCTTACATTAATAGTATTTGATCTATCATTCTATCTTTAGTCTTTACCTTCATTCAAAATTTGTAATATTCATAATCCGCCACTTTTTTTTATTTCTATTATCAGTCAATTTATCATATTTACACCTTAACTAGTGCTTAAATCAGTAAGGTTAAACAGCCCTTTTAATCAGTAGTTTAACCAGTACTCTAATCTTGTTTTCTTTTAGTTGGCACAGCTCTTCCCATGTATCATTTTTTATATATTTCCAGTTTCTATTTTGCCCTTCTTTCATTGTGAGTGTTACTACTTATGATTTTTTTGCACTTGCTTTAGAACTCAGGACAGATCGATACGTGTCTCTAATTATTATTTTCCTTTTTATCCTTCTCACCACACCCCTGTTTTTTCCCCCTTGTGTTTCTATCCTTATTTATTTTCTCTACCTATGATATTTGCTTATGATTATCTGTTATCTATCATCTATGTTATGATTATCTGATAAATATCTTAGTATTTTCTTCTTTACTACTCATTCTTTTGGCTTACGTTGGGGGTACAAGTAAGTTGAACATTTTTTTTTGTGAAAATTGGGACTTTATTCAGAGGGTTCAGCGATGTAGCATGAAAAAATTCAAGTCTATGAAATGTAAAATTCAAGGTGCTTTTCGCAAATTTATTGGATTAAATTTAAAACCAATTTGGAACCATATAATGTATTTAGAGGGCTCATGATAAAAGGGACATTGCAGATTTGAAAATGAATATGAATAACTATAAAGGTTGAATTCCTGTTTGATAAAGAAAAATTGATACTTAACTTATTATACTGAGGGCTCAACGCATCGCCAAAAATAAAATAAACTAGAAAATATAGTACAAAAACAATTTCAAATGTAAATAAATAAAATTCACATATTGGAATAAATTTCACCAAATTTTATTCATAAACTTATTTTACATGACAAAACAAAATAATAAATATAACAAAATTATCTTAATTATAGGAATACAATTAATTACGGCAACTTCTTGTCCTTGTCACTCCTTAAGGATGAGGGGTGAACTGGCAAACTTAATATAAAAATACAAGTGTAAATCAGTTGAAATTGAAACTTGGAGCAGCTTGGATCTCAAGTTCACTTAGCAACAGGTAGAGAGACCCAGAATATAAAACGAATATTTGCTTGAGAGAGAGGGACTGATCAACAAAGTTAGTGGAAGGAGACTTTTTAAAGCTTTCATGGAATTAGAGATGGTAAGGTGAACAACTACATCAACTTTTTCTCAATTTTTATACACTTGTTCCATAGTACTGATGGAAAAATGGTATTATTAGACTAAAAACTAAAAATTCGCAATGACTGCCTGTTTTTCAAACATAATTATCGATGCCAAAAACTCAAGCATAATTCCCAGTCTTCAAGGAATTTAATTATTTTTATTGTTTTATGTTTGCTATCTTATTTCATACTCGTTGATATCTAGTTTTGCTTTGCCCTGATAAGGGCCCGCAATTTAGACCAAAACGTTGTAACACATTAAAATGAGTTTATAATTATCTGTGTTTTTCTTTCCTGACCACATCCCCTTACCTACTTCTCCTTGAATTAAAATTATAACTTTATAAAGGAATGAGGATGAATCTTCTTTGACCACAATAGTCAGGATTCAAATACTTTTCTTTTTTTTTTTACACATTCCTGCCTTCACCAAGTGCATTTGAATAAACTATTTTATCAAGAATTTTTGTTTAAAATTAAATCTGATCAAATTAATAAACAAGAGTTTTATATGTATAATTTCTTAAATAAAATTATGTAAATTTAACTAAAATAATCCTAATTTAGGAATCTCTACTTAAATATATATATTTTTTTAATCTGATGCTAATTTCTTTTAGTTATTAACAAAGCAAAGGAATTGGGATTTCAAGACTGCAGTTAAATTAATTTGATGGATAATTCTTTTATTTAATTTTACTCGGGTTTCCAAAAAATACCAATGGAGATCTAAAGATTAGAATTAAAAAGAAAGAGTCTATCCCTAATGCTCCTGTAGTAATTAATTTCAAATTTATAATTTAAAGACAAAATAAATTAATCGTTAATAAGAAAAGATTCATTTTGGCGGGTGGTGAACAGTGAATTACAAGAAAGAGCCTAGCTCAGTGTATTGAGTAAGTGATTTTGATTCAATTCCTGAAAATTCATAGATACGTTAAAAAATGTTATATAAATACCTATGTTGTTTATTCATTTAGTTCATCAAGTTTATTTTCTGTTTTTTAAATATGTCTAAACATGCATATTAAGTACCAAAAATATTATGCTTATAAATAGAACAAAAATGTATTAATAAATTTCATTTATTTAAATAAATAAACTACTTTTGATGCATGCATGAACGTATTCATTTCATAACAAACATTGTACACCCCTTCACAGCAGATAACCCACTGCAACGGACAAATCCGTCGGACTGGTAGATGCCCTTTGCAGAGAGGTTTCACTGTACATGTGTCAGATGGACATACAAGAGTTTACTGAAGGCCAGGATTACTGGAAGGGTGCAATTTTAAAGAGATTCAGTGATTTGGAATGGATATCTTAAAAGAAAAAAAATTATTCATCTCAATTTTTAAAAATATAGTAACAACTGATTTTCTTTTTTTCAAATTGCAATGGTCTGTAAGAAAGGAAATTTCAAAAATTAAAATTACAGATAATGTAATACAATAATGAATAAATCAATTGAAACTTACTTTGTTCAATGAATAAACATCAATATTTGAAGCTCCAATATCTTTTAAATCTCTTTCAGCATCATACTTAAGATCATTGGATACTGAAACCCAAATTGCACGTTTCCTACTTTTCAAATAATTTTCATAGATCATACCAGCTATTGTTCTTCCTTTTCCAACACCAGCGCCATCTCCTATAAATTTATATAATTACTAAATAGACTATGACAGATTAGATAAATTAATGAATATTACAAGTAAACACAAAAAACAAGAAAATTTCCCTTCGGAAAGTTTTCTTATAAGTCAGAAAACTGAAAAATAGGTTACACGAAATTATTCTTTCAAGAGAAATATATCCAAAAAGTTATACCATTATACGTAACTGATATTAGTAAATAAATACAAAAAATAAGTTCAAAATTATAACACCAAACTCAAAACCGAAACATTTCTTGAAAGTGAAGAGGAACAATAAATTGGTTATAATCATTGATCTTTATTCGCAAGTGATCCCCTTCTTTTGTAGGGCCAAAAATTCTTCTGAGGATTTTTCTCTCCCACCTGTATAATAGCCTGTCATCATTAATTGTCAAGATCCAGGACTCACTTCCATACACAACCACTGGTTGTAGGACTGTATGGTACACTCTTATTTTGAGGGCTCTGGATACCGATTTCGAAAAATTTTCATTAGGGACCAATAACATCTATTGCCAGCTGTTATTCTTGCCTTAATTTCTTCCGTAATATTATTATCCTTCGTGATAACACTGCCTAGATACTTAAATTGTGGTACTCCCTCGAAGTGGTATCCAGTCCCCTTGATATGTCTGTTCCTCCTTCCTTGCTGGTTATCATATATTTAGTTTTTTTCCGTATTTATTGCCAGTCCTGCTTTCCTAGCAGCTTTTTTGCACTCCTCGAACACTCCAAGTAGCGGATTGGTTGTTCTTCCTGTGATCACTACATCATCCGCAAAGGCTAGATGCTGTGTCAATCTGTGGTATATACATCCTCCTGGCCTTCTGCGGATCAACCTCATGACTACTTTTAGCACTATGTTAAATAATATTGGGGAAAGAGGGTCTCCCTGCTTAACACTTTTCAGAATATTGAATTGCTTAGAAAGTTCTTGAATTTACACTACTCCTTTGCTGTCATGCAGGGTCATCTTGATAAGCCTGATAAGCTTCATAGGACATCCTAGGAATTTTAATTTTTCATACAGCACATTTCTGTCTATTCCATCATAGGTTTGCTTATAGTCTATAATCAGATGATGCTGTTCCACATTCCATTCCTAGCATTTTTCACGCATCATTCTCATACTGAAAATGCGGTCTATTGTCGATCTTCGAGGACGGAATCCACATTGATACTCGTCTAGAACCTCTTCTGCTTTCTTGACCACTCGCTTCATCAGCAAAGTTGACAGCACCTTGTAGACTGTGCACAGTAATGCTATTTCCCTATAATTTCCACAATCCAGTTTGTTCCTTTTTTTATGGATTGGCAAAATTTTAATTCCAATGCCACCTTCCAATCTTTTGGCATTTCCTCCTCATCATTATAACATCTTCTACTTCTTCAGGATGTGGTGACTCCAGCTCTATTTCTTCCTCTGCTGTTCTGAGTTCCCAACTCCTTTCTTCTGGGTTTTCATTTGAGTTTAGCACATCTTTGAAATAGTCCTTCCAACTGTTATCACATCATTCTTGTCGCCCAAGAGTCGACCTTTCCTGTCTATACAAAAAGATATCCGGGGTTGAAAACCTTTTTTTATTTTTTTCACTCTTCTATAGAAATATCTGCTATTTTTACTTTCAAAATCTTGCAGCATTGTTTCCAGTTCTTCCTTTTCCTTTCTACTTTTTTTAATTCTGCAGATCCGCTTCACTGCGGATTAAATAACTATACAAAAAAAAAAAATCATATATATCTATAGTACTACCTTAAAAATTGTTTCAGTTTAAACATTCTTTATTTAGCAAACCTTCAAATGAGTTTGGTTAAAATGAATTTTGAAATAATGATTATTATATTGGAGATCAGTCAGATGATAAAAGAAAACAACAAAACAAACTAGTTATAAGAGTTTTTTTTTATTATGACAGCCAATGTTTCGGCCCAATCCAGGCCATCTACATATTTCATATTTTTATTTTTATAATATTATTTTCTAGTAAAATATTCTTCAATTTTTTTCAATAATTAATTTTTCTCTTCATATATTTTTCATGTTTTAAATCATACTAATCATTACTCATTTTCTACTATATTACTTATTATCATAAACATCTTCCTTCTTATAATTATTTTAAAAATAATATTGTAATTTTATTATAACTACTAATTTTGTTGTTTAAAATCATCTTTGTCTTATCACTGTAACTCTAAAGATAGCCTATGCATTGACTATCATAATAAAATAAACATAAAAACTACTTTGTTTTGTTTCCTTCTATTTTACCTCATTGATTCCCAAAAAGATTATCATCATTTGAAACCACAATCAACAATCAAGCACCCATCAATTGTAAAGAATTTGAAATTAATAAGACAGTTTTTTTCAAAAGTCAATACCCGCTATCTTGTCTACACTAATATATCTTTTATAACAGCATAATAAACTAAATACCTATCAGAAATCCAGCCCTACTACCATCAGGCAGAAAATGTTCATGTTGTTGAGATGCATAAACTATAGCTTCCAACTGTAAGGCTGAGAGGGATCCAGTTGAAATAGTACTTTCCGGAATAGATAATTGATACCAGACATCGGTTGGCTCCACGCTTGACAGGGAAGCTGTCTCTACAACTGGATCAGGATGTTTTTTTCCCAGTTTCACTAAAAGAATAAAAAATGAGATAGTTACGAAATAAATACTATTAAACTTTTCTATACATATACCGTAAAATGGGATAACTTACTGGTATTTGTGGGGGAACTAGTCTAGCAAGTGGGCCTTGTGGTTCTTTTTGCCAACCCCTGATGGCTACCTTTAGGCCATGCATTAACCAGAGTGGGAATGTCAAGATTCATTTCGCTGAACCTCCACAAAATAAATATTAACTGACCCAGTCAGGAACCAAACCCACAACAAACCCGAACGCACTCTGGGACCCTCGTCTCAACGTATTTGGCCATCACGTCCTCTGGAATAACTTAAGGGCAATCGAGATTTCAAAATATAAATATTCATGTGGGCTTATTCATATCGCTTATTGTTGATATGTAACACCACTAGAGCCTATTAGAGACATGTCAACAGTCTGTAATCTCTTTGTTACGTTCTTGGCAATAATTAATAAAATGGCTGTTGTTTAGGAATTGACAAAATGATTGTAAAACCTCCATTGGCCAGTCTGTTATTATCAGGAAATATCAGTAAGAAGTTAAGCGATTATTAATGTTACCACAATGACTTTATCATTTAATTCATTCCTATATTCAGAAGAATTGAAAGCTGAACTCAAACAATATAAGCTTATTCAAAGTACTGGGGTAACATCGTTACATCATTTTAAGATCGTTCAAACGCATTTTACGGTGACACAGTTGGTCTGGGTGAAAAATGCTAGAGGAAAACATAGTAGAGAGTAACGTTTTCTCTTAAAATATGCCCGTTATATGAAACTTTGATGCCACGTACGTGCCTGACATGCATCCAAACTGATGACCCCTTTATGCACATCATTTTAAAGGATAATAAAAGTTAAAACGAATGGTGCAAACAGAATTTTGATATCTTTAATTAATTAATTAACATTTATTAGAAAAATACTGTCCTTACCTGCTCAATAATATTTTTATTAAAAAGGGAGTACAAAAATACATCGGAATCATGCATCATGTTCTTGTAACTGATAATTATGGACGTGCATCAGGCGCTTAAGCAGGGTCAAGTAATGGGCATATTCTGGAAGAAAACTTTACATTCTACAATTTTTTCCTTTACCATTTTTTTCTCAGACCAACTGTTTTTCCGTAAAATGAGAAAACATGTCTGTCCTAAAGTAGCTCCGGATGGCAGGGTGAAATTAAGACAGAAACAATTCCCTCCTTCTCCCTTCATGTTAAAGATATATGAAGAATCTGAATATTGTGAGGTAACTAAAGATTATAGCTTCCATTTTGCTTAGGTCTAAAACTAAAAACTTTTCTGCTCAGGGTAAAGCACGAAAAATCTGTAAAATACCCTAATGTTATCACGGTTTACAATATATCATTACTTAGGGACCAAACCTTTTTTCAAAATAATAATTTTAAGAATATTCAATTACTAATTAATATAAACTTGTTTTTGGTTTTCTCAAAGGAAATTGAAGGTATTATAAAGTAAACCATTTGTCCAACAAAATGAGCGCAGTAGGACGGCTGGCTGATACTACATAGATGATGCTATAATGCATTACTGTTAAGTACTTGAGTACATATTACAGCCATTATCTATTTTAAAACAAAATTTCAATCTATTTTGAACTTTTTTAAAATATTTTAGTTTGATAATAATAAGTTAACTTTTTGCACACCGACTCACTGATAAATGGTTCAATTATTATAATATAAAGATCATACATATAATTTAGGTATGAGTTATAAATAAGCAAACAGCAATTTACATAATTAAGTATCTAAAATTTACTGATATTAAATAAAGAATAATTATAATGTCTGACAATAGTTTTTGCTTCTGGATTATATTATAATTAATCATAATTTAAAATTAAAAGCATAAAAGATTGACAGGTGAACCTGACATACATGTTTCTAAAACCTACAAACCTAAGCCCATTAGATTCAAGGAGATCCAAGTATTTAAGGGAAAACCTGATCCTGACCTAAAATCTTTGACATGGAACTTGTTAAATTTATTACATCTACACAAATTAAACATCTTTCTTATGTTTATTTATCCACGATATAATTTAATAAACTATTGGCAACATTAGATAGAATTAATTCTTATTTTATAAATATTCACCATAAACTGGGTTAACTTTAAGACAATCGTTATTTCAAATTAGAAGTTTTTAAGCAAGTTCTTTGTTATCATCTTTTGATAAAGACAAACTAAAATATGGAACAAAAAAAAATGTGGTAACAATGAGCCCGCTTAAAAAGTTCAAATCTGATATAACGGTTGCCTGAAAGTTTCCCCAGTTTACGGTATATCTTAATAAATGAGTAGGTAAAGTAAATTAACTATAGAAAATACAAATCTGACCTCTTTAGAGCAGGAAGAGATCAAATTGGTAACATTCCTATTACTGCTATTGTTCAAGAGGGAGATACATTACACAACTATTGTCCAAAGAGCAGAAAGCATGAAAAACCTGATAAGTGAAATATAGGATGTTCATGTCTTTGTCCGATTGTAGAATTGATTATACCGGGTGTCCCAGATAACTTGTACCCCCATTTAAATTTTAGAATGTATAGAATATCAGAATGAAATTTGGAGGATCTCAATTGGGTAACATGAAGTTAATATGAGGCGTATTGTCGACTTTGTAACCTACTAGAGTAATCCTCCAATGACTCTTAACTCTAGAATTTCCAATGGGATGTGATAGTCTTTTTTTAGGGATTCTGATAGGAAATGAAGTTTTAAGACAAATTTATATCAAATAATTTTTTGATATGATGCTTCCCGCAGACACTATTCACAAAAAAACGGTTATTACAAAGTTCCAAATTTTATCAAATACTATAATTAATGTAGGGTGTCCATACAAGATGCAATAAAAGCCCAAATATATTTGAAACTTATTTATTGTTCTTATAAGTACAAATAACATTTCATTGCACTTTCCTCTCGAATTAAAATATTATTACTTTCTTTTAAAACAAGAGAATCGACATTGTCAACCCTCAAAATGATGTATCACAAATAAACAAACTGCTGTCAGTGGCTCTAGTGGTGGATTATATAATTATTATACGATATGATTATTTATGTTAGGCCACATCATGAAATTACTGAACGTCTAGTTGCCGACAAACATTTTTATTCATTAATCTTATCAAGGCACATCGTAATGGAGATAAGACAGTTTCATACTCATACTTCATAAAATGGTCGGTCGTTTCATGATATGGGTTATTCAATGATCAGACGACATCCACATAATGGGAAATTGAAATAGTTTATATAACTGGATAAATATTAATGTACCTTGTTACTTTATGCAATTTATAGAAAATAATAATAAGTTTAAGCATTAATATTAATATTAGTAAAACATTATTATCTCTAAAAATAATGTTACAAAACCAAACAAACTGAATATATATATATACATATATATATATATATATATATATATATATATATATATATATATATATATATATATATATATTCAGAGGTATGTGAGGCCCGTCAGCCTACTGGAGGCAACTCACAAAGGCCGGACGTAGAAGTGATGACCCCCGTGTACCTAAATTGCGAATCGTGGTGTGGTTTTTCAGGACGTAAAATAGCTGCCCGGAGGTTTGGTCTATGGACGGTCTGCTTTGGGGAAATAAATATAGGTCCTCGTGCCCCTGCTGACTCTGAACAGCCATAATCTTTGGATCTTGAACGGTTTGTCACTGTCCTTGAACCAGAATGAGTCGGTGGGAAGGACACTGCCGAATTGGCCTCAAAAGGACCAGTTATGGAGCTATGGATAGCCTGCTGCTGCACCATGGAAACCATGGTTCGTAGCAACGTGAGGTTGGGTGACCCCCTCCAGGCTGTCTGTTCTCCCGCAAGCAATACATGTCTGTATGAATACCACATCGCGCGGCCAAAGATCTACATGGTCTATAGTGCCAACCGAAAAAAAAAAAAAATACATATATATATACATACAGAGTCTAACATTATAACAGAGACCTTATATTGCAATCCCTCAAAGAAATAATAATCCATAGCATCGCAATACAGTCAATTTAATATTTTAACTCTATATAAATGAAAACATTTAGAACATTTTTGATCATACATAAACGACACAATAAAAAAACTCTGATATAAAATATAATAAAAAAAAAAGAAATAAAAAATAATCAATAAAAAATAAAAACGGTTGTTTCTAATTTTCTAATAATTGTGTACAAAAAACAAACTGATACATGCAATAATATCATACATTCAACAAATAGTAATAAGAGAAAATATAAACAATATTCACATTTAGGGGGCATGTAATCAGCATATGTTTCTGCGACTCCCATGTCTTCATCTTCATTATCTTCTTCTTCTGCTGTTGCTAATGGCATCTATCAATGAAAAATATACCTAAGTATACAAACATAAGCATAAGAAATAAATGACAGCATAAATTTTCCATATAAGACATAACTACCTTAATATCTGAATTCATCCAAAAATTTGAAAGGGTTTTATTATTCATCATTGCATTCATCCAATTGGCTTGATTTGCATGAAAAGGATTCTTCTGGGCCATTAAATGATTAATTAAAGCTCCATTACTTTGTAATACCATAGGATTTATGCCACCCATATTTGCATAAAGTAAACTTGGATCGGTCAATCCAGTCAATCCAGCCATTTCCAAACCTACAAATCATATAAACTTTCAAATAATTTATAAAAAAAAAGAAGCAATTTCAAAGGAGATATATACTATATAGTACTCATATGTGGGTTAAATAATAATAGGCTACCTACCATTGCATTAGCATGTAGGAACTTACATGTAAAAAAAAAAAACAAACAGAAAACATATCTGGCAAAAATACTAAATTAATAAAAATCAATAAGTAAATACATCATCAACAAAAATATATAAGCAAAACAAAAAAAAATCCTTCCAGTGAAAAGCTACAATTGTTAATAATAATAAAAAAAAAAAAAAATGGAAAAAGAGAAAATAAAAATAATGAGCTCATTCCCTCAGTTAAAACATTTAAAAAAAATTATTTACTTCTGATATTATTAAAACTGAAATTAAAATTTCTTTGTTAGAGAGCATCTGTTTGGAATGAGGAAAGGTGTTGGAAAAGAAAACATTTAAATGGGAATAGGAAAGAATCATGGTGGATATTAGGAAGGAGGAGGAGAATTTCAGTGGGTGGTGGATTGGGGAAGAAAGGAACGTTCCAATATTTCAGTTCAGTGGGAAGGGCTGTAGAGCTCAAAATGGTGGGATCTTGTTTGCTGTGAGTGGACTGAGATTGCCAGGACAAGGTTTGGCCAATATAAGACCTAATTTTTAAAAGTGGAGCTGAACTGAAAGTAATGGGGTCATCATTTAGGAATAAAGAAGGAAAAGAGGCGATGGATCAGAGGAGAGAACTGGAACCAATAATAATAGTCTGAGTTTTCGCCGCATTTAACTTAAATTTATTCAATTTTGTCCAGACACTGATCCTATATAGGTCTACCTGAATTTTGGCTAACACTACTAATAACTCAAAAGAAAAAAAAGATAAATAGATTAGGGAGTCAGCATATGGAACAATGGTGGGAACAGTGGTGGATTGAATTAATTGTTGATGTAGAATTGAAAAGGAGAGGTGAAAAGCTCGAACCGTGGGCCGCACCAGAGGGCAGGAAGATAGGAGTTGATTAGGAACAGCTACTGCTCGAGTCCAGTTGAAGAGGAATAATTGAAACCATTCACTGGTTTCAATTATTCCTCTTCTACTATTGGAAAAGGGTATTGATTTTAATATGGCAAAAAGGATAGAATGGGCCAGAGAATAAAAATCTTCAGAGAAATCAATGAGTATAAGTGCAGTTAGCTTTTTACATCCACTGTGGAATGTACGCCACTGGTAATTTTGATAAGAGCAGATTGTGTGGTGTAATCGGATCAGAAACCAGATTGGAGAGAATCTAGAAGTTTGGACTCTTCAAGAAAATTAGATATTTGTGATTACACTATTCTTTCAAGAGGTTTAGAAAGGTGAAAGGTGATGGAGATTGGGCAATAGTCTTTAGGAGATATAGAGTTAAGAGATTTTATAAATAGGATGGACTAAGGCCTTTTTTCCAAGATATAGGAAATAGTAATTGGCAAGGATAAAATGGGGATAATATAAAATTTGAAACAAAACAGGATAGGATGGAAGTTAAAAATTTATGTTCAATGATTATTCATTAGAAATGATGAAATTTCTAAACATAACCAACTTGCACATAACCAAACATATATAACCAAATTTTGCACACTCACACACACTGTATATATATATATATATATATATATATATATATATATATATATATATATATATATATATATATATATATATTATACACCACAATTCTACAATTGTTACAGAATATAAATGAATACTATTTGCTATAAGATAAATGAACAAAAATAACTGTTTTATTAAGAAAATCTATAATTATAGCAAATAGAAATGTTAATTACTTTGCTGAAGAAACTGTGCAGGGTTTGTTGGCACCATTGAAGGATAACCCACAGAAGAAGGGAAACCCAAAGCACCAAGCATGTTTGCAGTAGACTGCAATGGATTATAAGGTGTTCTGACCATTTCATACCCTGGTGATACATCTTTCATAATCAGTCCACTTGGCAATTTTCCTTTGTTATTTTGTTCTAATCCTGTAAAAAAAAATAAAAAAAATTAACATAATGCAAACAATTTTTTCATAGAAGAAATAATAAATTAAAAACTATGAATTTAATTAATTTTGAAAATATCCATTGCATTTGGGGGAGGGGAGGGGCAAAAACAAATATCAATGACCTGAAAACACTGTTTTAATGGGATTATGGTGTTCTAACTGCAACACAGTTGAGTCTGTATAGTACGACACTCACCAGTCTGATACATCCAGTAGTCCGACACTGTGCTGGTTGGCAAATGAAACATTAATGTTACCGCATATCGATGTGTGCGAGAGATGGAAAGTTGTACTGCCTCAGTCTCTAATTGCACAGGCCAACGATGAAAAAACTTTTGTAATGAAAATACCTTATTCCTATAGTTTTTAGGGTGCTGAATCCAAATATGATATTAAAAAAGCTGTATCACCCACAATTTCTTCACATTTTATAGTTAAATTTATTAAATTAAGCGATTTTTAAAGAATTGAACAGCTTTCAGTCTTAGGCCTCATGAAACAATTAGGCCTTAAGTTAGGCCTCATGAACAATTTGTAAAGGCTTTTCCTAAAGATGGACCAAGTTTAAAGTATCTCTGCCAAAAGTTTCCACGCCTTTCAGAAGCTAAACTAAAAGAAGGCGTCTTTGTCGGACCTGACATTAGAAAAATGATGTTTGATGTTAACTTTGAATCCACAATGACCTTAAATGAGAAAGAAGCATGGTTATCATTCAAGCAAATCGCTACAAAATTCTTGGGAAATGAAAAAGACCCAGAGTATGTTTCTATTGTAGCTAACATGTTACAGAAGTTTAAAAAGTTAGGGTGTTTGATGAGCCTGAAACCTAAGGAAAACTATGGGTGATACAAAAAAATTAAGGCCAGATTTAGATTCAGCACATAAAAATCTATAACGATTAACTATTGAAGTTAAAAATGTTTTCAAAAAAATTTTTGTTTGTTGGCCTGTGTTATGATATGTTTTGATTAGGAGAGAGTAGGGCTGGTTGGCAACACTTTTCATGCAAACTATGGTTGATGTGTGCATGTGCTCTTTACCTTTTTGAATACTCTATCAATGAAGCTATGCTATCATATTTTTTCACATCTTCATGTGAGGTGCTGAGTTCTCAAGTGAATCTCAATGTCAAAAAGTCAAGGTGTGACCTCCACCTTGGGGTTGGTTTGCACAGTTTGGAAAAGTTCTCATAGAAGACTGAATAACAACAGTGAACAAGGATTTGGAATTGGAAAACATTATAATGGAAAAATAATTCAATGGTATAAAATAAAACGAATTCAATATCTGAACTTTTTATTTTTGTCTGTACGCTTTAGTAAGGCCATTTCTCCATCTTTTACTTTAATTTTACAATACTTTTCTACCAGTCTTTTTATCGGTCTTTTTATTTACAATGATATTCAAAATATCGCAATATATATTACAATAGTACATTGGAAACATGTGGGCCAACGAGCCCCCAAACCGGATTTAAAAAAAAAAATGTGCCAAGATGCAGGAAAGCAAAAATCAAGGAGTTTTACATTTCAAAAATCATAATCCACCTGTAATTGGGTTTTAGTCTGTTGGTGGATGCTCTTTATAAATAAATAAATAATGGAAAAGAGAATATGTGACAAAGAATGGAATATGCGAATTCTGGATAAGATTGAGAAAAGTAAAGAAAAAAATTACTTATCGAGCTGAAAAACAAACTTTTGTAAATCACTCTTCCACAGAAATTCAGACTGCACTGAAAACTTTGTAATAACAACCTGCAGAATAGGACGTCACATGGTGAGAAGGTGGCATTCCAGAACTCCTGGTAGAAAGAATAAAAAGCAGTAGGCCTACCTACCTCGTATGCCAACCAGCCCTGCTCTCCCCTACTCTATCGATTTTTGTAGTGTTTAAAGTTTCTACTTAGAGTTTAAATATGTTTGAACCCGGTGTAAGTGGAAAAAGTTTGCAGTGTAAATGTTGGCCTTCTATAATATGTAAAAAAATTTCTATTTTTTTAAATGTTTTTAATATAACGTGTACACATATGTATACATCTATCATAATAATTATATACATATTGAGTGTCTCTCTATAGTTGCACATTTTTATTTAACCTCCGGTAATCCGACGAACCTCCAAAATTGACATAACCTGGTCCTGTATGTATCGGATTATAGTGACTCAACTGTATTATTGATCTATTAACAGTGAAAACTATATATTATAGATATGAGAATTGTATTATAAAATAATCTATGGATATTTTTATAGCAATAAATTTAATTACATTGTCTCAAAATTTTAACTAAGTTAGTATGCTCATTCCTATAAACACAGAAAAGTAATTTCGAAATTTACAGTGAATTTAGTACATCTAGTTCAAGATTTATTTAATGCAGGAATTATATAGGTGAAAACTACCACAGGTAGGATATGTAGATATGAATTAGTTCAATTATAAGCCTCAACTGGTTAGGAAGATTAATGTTCGGAATGACCAATAAATGAAACTAGCACAAAATATATAGTTTGGGAATGAAATATTAGAGTGAGATACATAGGCACATTTCAGGTTCACCAAGAGTAATGAATGTTGTGACAGAAAATGAGCTGATGCCATATCATGATATGTTATATATAAGATGAACAATATTCAAAGGCTGGAGGAAAAAGTGTAAATAATACTTTACACAGATGTAATGATACAAATTTAATTATTTAATTTATAACAAATGAATGATTTAAGTTAAAGTAAAGAGTACCCTACTCAATACTTTTACTCTTCTAGCTCTGATAGGAGGTTGAGCATCGTGAGCTAGGCATTACTGCTCCATCTCTCAAGCTAGCGAGGTTACACTACATTAGCGAAATAATCATAAATCTGTCAAGCAACCTCACTAATTAAGACCTCAGCCTAGGAAATACATTAAGTGATAAGCATACTCTCGTTATTTTAACAAATGGTGCAGTTATAATAATGACAAGTTCAAACTTGAAAAAGAAACTCCTTCTGAGTTTGTACATAAAACTACGAAAAAAAAAGAAGAAAAAAGTATCTTAGACAATGTTAGACAGAAGTTTCAGAGCATTAATTGTTAGTATCAATATTTTGTAAAGATGTTTACTAACTGAACATTAACTAATTTTGAACATAATAGTTCACAAAATTGCATCTATTTTCACTCTTTATTTTGCTAATACAAGCTAGGCACTTTCTTAAACATTGATTATTTAATATTTTTTATAATCCATCAAAGTGTTGACTGTAAATTATCATACCCTTCTACCTATTTGTGGTTTTTAAGCATAGAGGGTATAATTATTTTCTAAATATAATTACAGAGCAGACGTAATGATGAAGTGTTTTTACAAACACAAACAAGGGTTTTCAAAAAATGATCACCTAATACTGGAAAAGAATTAAAATTGTTTTTAACAATTTGTTCAAACTCACATTTAATATTTTCACAACCATTACTGGAACTTCCAAAATAAATGGAATCCAATTTTTTTTTTAAACAGTACATTTATGATAAAAATAATGCTTTTGTTTGGCCCAACACATATTAATAATCAGTATAGTATTTAATTTTATCATTAAGTGTAAATAGTTTATTTTTATTATTTAATTATAGATTTGTTTTTTGCCAATTTAGTGTTCAACTGTACACGCACAAATAAAATAGTTTTCTCACTCTACTGCCTTATCAGTAAACCCAAAAATCCAAACTATAACAAAGCAACTCTAGAAAGATACAAACACAAATGGGCTAAACTAGAAGACAGACTAAAATCAATATCAATAGAAGACTAAAAATCTTAGAAACAAGCATTATATAAAAGTATGCAAGAAAATTGTAATTATATATTTTATCATAATACCAACTATGATTATTTTGGAAAAAAAAAAAATAATTTTTTTTTATCCCTTAGATGTATTTTTAATTTATTTACTTTAGTCTTCTTTATCTTTCAAATTTTATTAATATTTTCTTTTATTCATTATTATTTTTATTGTAGATAGTATTGTTTATTTTGTTGTGTAGGTTTTTTATCACTTGTTCCTACTGTTTTTAAAAATTTAATTTATATATCTATATATTTTATTTGTAGGGGGGATGCACTAGCATGTCTCCTATTCGATCTAGCTCTGGAGAAGGCCATTAGAGAATCTGGTATTCAAGTAGGCGGAACAGTATTCAGCCAAACAGTACAACTTCTGGCTTACGCTGATGATATTGATATCACCGGACGATCCTTCCAGGCTGTCTCTGATGGATTCCTTAAACTAGCAGAAGCAGCAAGAAAAATGAGACTTAAGGTAAACGCAGCAAAGACCAAGAATCCCCAGGACTGGCGAAGAAATCACTATCAGAGAGTATATTATTGGAAAAGTCTCAGAGTTTATCTATCTCGGGTCCTTCATAACACAGGACAATGTTGTAGATTCAGAAATTAAAGGAAAAGTGCTATGCGCCAACCGTTGTTATTATGGCCTCAGTCCATACTTTAGGAGCTTTGCATTGACTAAGGACACAAAAGTTCTATTATACAAAACAATTATCCGGCCAATTCTCCTTTATGGCTCAGAAACGTGGACTATCTCCAAAACTGGTGAGCAGAATTTGATGGTCTTTGAGAGAAAGATTCTGCTTAAAATCTTTGGAGCTGTGAAGGTTGACCAGGTAAGGAGACGTCAAACAAACCAGGAGCTCAAAGATTTATTTAAGGAACCAGACGTGGTGCAGTCTTTGAGGCTCAGTAGATTGAGATGGGCCGGACATGTTGCTTGGATGGCTGAGAATGATCTGCCAAAGAAAATAATAACGGAAGTGATACATGGAACAAGGCGAAGAGGAAGACCTTGTCTTCGATGGAGTGGCTGGAGATGCTAGGTCCATGTTGGGTGTGAGGAGCTGGATGGCAGCATTACAGGATCAGAACAATTGGTGGAGGCTGGTGCAGGAGGCCAAGACTCAATATCGAGTTGTAGTGCCGATTGAATGAATGAATTTGTATATCTGAAATATATTTATAGAATACAGATCAATAATTATCCATGTGTGACTTGTGAGTGGATTCCATCCAATACATGTAGTAACTCATACTATTTCCCTTGTGACTTATTCTAATTTATTAAAAATAAAGACTATAAAAATTAAAAAAAATTAGTGTTCAATATTTAAATTTATATTACATTCAAATTTTTGTATTTTGGGTCAATTATTTGTTATTAAGCCGCCAGCTGTTGTAAAGTTGTCCTGCGATAAATAGCAATGTCAGAACGATGCATTTCTAAGTGCAAGCCTTTTCTTCTTACTATGGTGACATTTTATACTCATTAAGCTCATTGCCTTTTTAGCAGCATCCTCAGAACCTCATTTTCAACAGGTAACATGTAACTCTTGTCTCTAAGAGACCTGAAATCGCCAGATTGCTGCCTCACCATAGGAACAAAAATTTTCTACTTCACTTTGAAACACTTGCTAGTTTTCTGTGAGTACAACTTCATGAGTAAATTCCATTTGTTTATCCATCCATTGGAAAAGTTAATAATCCTTAGGCTGGTTTCACACTTATACGATTCAGATCAGGTTTTCATCCAGAAGAATCTAACGTTTTTATTCAGCATGGATAGTAAACAGGCAATTGTTGCTATGACGGTCCTCTAGAGGAGAATAAAAAGAATATTAATATAATAAATAGATGGCAATTAAAAACTTCCAATATAATATTCAATTTTATTTCATATTCACTCTTGTTTACATTTCAGGAAAACCATCCCCATCTTCAGAACATTCATTCTCTTATTGAATCCTCTCCTGTTATAATTTTTAACAATAAAATATCTTTCACTTTATATAAATTCATTATATTGCTAGGAGATGGACACTTTCTAAACTTCTATAAAAATAGCACTTTAAATAAGTACAGATTTGAGTTGGACTAATTGTTAGTCAATGGCCCATCTCCTGGCAATATAATGAATTTATATAAAGTGAAAGACATTTTATTGTTAAAAATGACAACAGGTGGGATTCAATTAGAGAATGAAAGTTCTGAAGATGGGGATGGTTTTCCCGAAACGTAAACAAGAGTGAATATGAAATAAAATTTAATATTATATTAGAAGTTTTAAATTGCCATTTATTAGCCTAAGAATTTTTGCCCCCTCTTCTTCATACCATCGAGAGAGGAGGGAGTGGTCAGCCTGGCAATTTTCCTCAATAAAATAATCTTTAGGAAGACAATTTGATTTCATCGCATAAGTACATCGCTTATGAAAATAATTTGAGAATCGAATTTTTTTATTTTAGATGTATTAAATAGTAAATTAAATAGCCTACCAAGATATTGGAAATAAGTTTAATCTCTTCGATAATGATCAACACAAAATAGATATTAAAAGGAAACTGATAATTAAATTAAATAATGAAATTTCCTTCAAATATGAATTTCAGAGTTTGTAAAATTACTTTAATAGTATGTTAACTCGTACAACTAGAAAAATGAGTACAGGTTTACAGGACTATTTTCCTTCAAAGTTAATTTATAAAGCCTTCCTTCTTGCTTTTTTTTTCTTCGAGCGAATGTATCTATGATTTCATCCTATGGCATTCCTTGGGTCAGCCTTCCCTCGATGGATGATCAGAGCTAATGATGTCAATTTGTCGTGACTGGTTGAACATCTTAAAAAGTTTTTCACACGACTAAGGATCTCCTGTGCAGCTAGTGACAGGAGCACTACGAACCGTTCTTATTGTAATGTCAATGTTCGAGTAAATAGGTATCAACTGCATCAAAATTTTGTAAAACCTTGCTAATTTCAGTTAAGGCCATGCTGGGTTGTCCATTGTTAGTATTTTGCACCAAAAAGAATTTCAAATGTAATCACTCCTTTACAACAACAGACTCAAGATCTTCGGGATACAAACTCAATAACAGCCTTGCATGTTTGGTGATTTCTGAGGCTTCCAGTCCTTTAAAATCCTCAAAAAATCCAAATCTGTTATGGAGCTGAGCATATTTATTTCCACGTCTCTTGAGTTCAGAATATAAGGTATCTAATATAAAGTTATTATTTTTATAAGTGTTCACATGAGAGTTTTCAGAAATATAACATCGCTGCATTACCCACCATATTCACCAAACTGTGTAGATATCTTCATTTTGCGTCGGGAGTCTGCTACGTACTCCTTGCATTTGCCTCTCGCTGCACTTTCAAAGGTATCTTATATAGCTCCAATTTGATTGATGATAGAGATTTATACATTAAGTAGTTACCATGATAAAGTTTCCATAATATTTGCCAAATAAATTCACAAAACGGTGATTTCTCTTATTTATTTTTTTTTAAATATGTTTTAAAACAAATTATCTTGGAACTAGTGAACATAAAAAAAGAGATCTATAAGGGGCCAAATTTTAGCAACTTTAATTTCCTATGAAAAGGGTATACATAATGTTATTCGTGCAGTTGGTAGTTTTTAATATATTGAGCTTGGACCATTTTTGAATATAGGGGCTTTGGCCTTTTGACTTTAGCCTTTTGACAAGGCTAATTTTACTTAGAATATTCTACACATTCGTAATTCACATTCAAACCTTCTCCTAAAATGAAAACCCTATTTTGGTCCTGGCTCCAGGGCTAATATGTTTTAGATTAAAATTCTAAGAAATGTTTCAAACACATTTCCATTAACAAAACCAACTAGATTAACTTTCACTCTAAAGTCCTATTTTTACTTTTTAATATTATAAAATTAAATGCACACCAATTATATCTTTACAATATATATACACACGAACATGCACATGAGAGCAAAATATAAAAAATTAAATAAAAACTAACTTGGCTTTAAACTGTTGGTGGATGCATCTTTGAGTTGCTTACTTTCAGCCTGAGGAGTAATTGCAAAGGCAGTAGCAAGATCCTTTCCTCCACCTTAAATTGACAAATATATATTTTTTTTATTCCATTATTCATACATCAGGACATGATACATTTAAATTTCTTTTATTTAATTAGTAAAATGGGATCTTCTAATTTTTATTCTTTATTGAAAATATTTAACAGCTGTTATCTACGTTTCGGAGTCAATACCCCCATCTTCAGGTCAACTCACTACAATATACCAGTAGATAATTTTCTTAGTTAACAATTATATTTAGTATTAATGTTATATGGTTCATTATTTTGAATTATATCCTATTAATTTATACTATAATTTACATTTAACTACATTCCAATTTGGGTTTTATAATTCATGATACAGCCAATTCTCCTTGCTTCCATACATACCTCCATAAAATATATTTCCTATTTAATCTTCAACATAATTTTATTTAAAACTTATTTGCAAGGAGTGTCAATTTTTTTCATTATCCCACTGAACTCTAAAGGATTTGATCTATGTATTTAGCAGTATATTTTCTATTACAAGTTCCTTGAGTCAGTTTTAAAATTTACTGCTTGTTTTATGTTTTTTGTTAGGGCTGTATTTGTGGATTCTTGAAACCAAACTTAAATTGACAAATATATATATATTTCTTATTCTATTATTCAAACATCAGGACATGATACAATTAAATTTCTTTTTTTAATTAGTAAAATGGGATCTTCCAATTTTTATTCTTGATTGAAAATATTTAACAGCTGTTATCTACGTTTCGGAGTCAATACCCCATCTTCAGGCCAACTCACTACAATATATCAGTAGATAATTTCCTTAGTTAACAATTATATTTAGTAACCTTTCCCAAACTCAATTGTCACCTTTTCCATTTCAATTGTAACCTTTTCCAATTCAAATGTAACCTTTTTCATTTCAATTATAACCCAACTGGACATATATTAATTATATTTTCAGGGTGTCCAGTGAAGTAACATGAAAAAATTCAAGTATAATTCAAGGATTTCAAGGCTGTGAACTGTAAAATTCAAGGAGCTATTCGTCAATTTATTTGATTAAATTTAAAACAAAATCAGAACCATAAAATGTATTTGGTCGGCTTATGATAAAATTTGGACTTGAGAATGAATGTGAATAATTATAAAAGTTGTATTCCAGTTTAATAATGAAAAACTGTTACTTAACTTCTTCACTGAGTGCTCAACACATCACCAAAAATAAAAACAGCTAGAAAATACAGTAGAAAAACAATTTCAAGCATAAATAAATAGAGCTGGCGCTCGACTCTACAACATTCTGCCCTGCTGTTGGCCTACAATTTAGGCTGAAACATCGGCACACAATATAATAAGTTTTTTTATTTGTGTGTTTCTTCATTGACCGTCAACCAAGCTTCCCCTACATAAATATATAAAGTTCACGAATTGGAATCAATCTCACCACAAATTTATTCAAAAACTTATTTTACATAAGAAAACAAAATAGCATAAAAAAAAAAATAAAATAATCTAAGCTGCTTGGAGCTAATACATTATTTTACTATTCCATAACATCCCTAGTTTCACTTAGCGACAGGTAAAGTAACCTGGTAAGGTGAGACTGAACATAGAATGAGTACGTGCTTGAGAGGACTAAGTTAGAGGAAGTAGGCTTTTACTAGCTTTCATTGAATTAGAGATGGTAAGGGGAACAACTAAATCAACCTTCTTCTCAATATTTTATACACTTGTTACAAAGTAGTGAAGGAAAAATGGAATTATTAGACTAAAAACTGAAAATTCCCGATGGGTGACTGTTTTTCAAACATAATTCTTTATCTTCAAGGAATTCAAGGCTGCTGGACATAGGGTTGGAACATCGAAAGTAAAATATCGATATTCGATATTTTGCAATATCGCAAAACCAAATATCAATATCCACCGATAAACGCTAGAAAAATATTGATATATCGAAAGGAAATGGATAAAAAAGCAAAGAAAAGAGCATCAAATGAGTATAATGTTAAATTGTGAAGGAGGTTATGAAATAATATAATTATTATTATTTATAAAACAATATTTTTATTAGCCATGAATCATTATAATAAATGATATAAAAGAATTATACTTAAAAAAAAAATGTTTTAAATTTTTTTATTTTGAGGACTTGTAGCCATATTTCATAAATTATAGTCTTCTAGAGGTTTTTCAATAATAAAACCTTCAAACTTCTAACAATTTTATTTATCTTACAACGCTTCCGACTATATTGTGCATTCTCAAAACATTCATATAAAAGCATGTAATTCATTCTACATACATCTCAGTACAATCTTCTTTTATATAATTATCAATTTATCTTTACATAGGATTAATTAACATTATTTTTATATAAATGTTATCTACTGATTAATGTTTGGTAATAAAATATTTTTTATTGTTATATTTACTCTAAAACTCCAAAATCTTGACCCCACCATAGCGGACGTCTAGATTTTTAGGACCTGACTAATCTTAAAAATCAAGACCGCCATGTTGGGTTTACGATTCTGAAGTTTTACCGAATAAAGGAAATTGAGATTTCCAAGAGATTTCCAATAAAATACGTTTACACAAAAAGAGACTGCAACTAAGAGGTGGTGTTGGGAGGTAAAAACAGAACATTAACAACGTTGAGTGATGTGGTACTGTTGTGGGCCGTAAAATTATCAATAAATAGTTGAAAATTTTTGCTGTTTTTTATTCCATATCTGTGCCCATTCGTTGAAAATTTCTCTTGTGGTACATGGTTTTGTGTTTGCACGATTCACTGTCGGTAACATTTTTGTTTTTAAAACAACTTGCTTTCGCGGATTTGCCAGTCAAGAGCGAACTTAATTTTTCAGATCAATCCATGTTGGCGGCTAATAATATGGTTACAGGTTTTTTACAATTTTTTTTTAAAGTGATGAATAGAAAAAAAGAAGGTAAACCAACCGAAATTTATAGAAATGATTCCTCTCTCACTCACTTACCTCTCCTCTTGAAAAGATCGTTATAAAATATCAATATATCGGATGTTGAGATATTGATAGAAAATATCGGTTTTTCAACTCCGATATATCGCGTGTTGATATTCCAACCCTAGCTGGCACCCTATATTTTATTTATTTTATTATTGAAAAATGAATATTTTAATTAAAATAATGACTTAGGAAATAATTTTGGCATAATCTTTTTAAAGTTTTTTCATTAATTAAATAACTGATGTTAAGTGGTAATTTAGAGTAGTTAAAATTTTTGAAAGAAAAAAATTAATGTTTATTTATTTATAAATATTAATATATGTTTACTTATTTTGGAGGGGGGGTGTAGATTTCATCGATTCAGTGATCATTCATTAGATTTTCGAAGTTGCTAATATCAAATTTACTATAACAATTTAGATCGGCCAGGAGCATTTATAATTAATTAGTAGTTTGCAAAATTCTTTGAGATAGCTATCGTTTATTAGGTTTTCAAGAACGATATTTTCGAATTTATTATCAGATTTTCAGTTTTCCATTAGTGTTGAAGTTTTCTATGATGCAGTGACCATTTATTCGGGTTTTGAGGGTTGATTCCTTTTTTGAATTGGATTAGTGATCGCACATGTGCATTTCAATATACTGATACTGTTGAAGTTTTCTTTGATCCAGGGATAGTTCATTAGCTTTTCAAAGGTTCTGATTTGATTTCCTGAATTGAATTTTTAATTGAGCATGCGCATTTTGAGTAATAGTACAACTTTACAATCGGGACGCATTATCACTGCCTGCTGCCGAAGTTACCCGAAGGTCGCCGCACTAGCACCAATTGTGATAACTGTTTTGTATTCAATCGTAACATTCATAGTCATTGGAATTATTTAAATTATTACAGCTTCAACTACATATTAAAAATTATTAGTGTTGTCGACTTCTGGTGGTCTGGGGAAGTTGTACCTAAAGCAGTAATAATTTAAATTACGGTAAGGGCCCGACCTCAACTTAACAGGTTCTTTTGGGGATTTGTAAATCTGTTGAGCGAGCAGAAGTCGGCAGCTGTGATCTAATCAAAGTAATAATAAATTATGGTAAGGCCCCGATCCTAACTGAAAATGATCAATTGGGGTTTGTTTATCTCTTGAGCGAACGTACTGAATGGAAGTTGACAGCACTATAAAGCAGTAATGATTTTAATAATTCCAATGAATGGAATGTTACAATAGAATACAAAGCTGTTGGTGATCACAAATGGTACTAGAGATTGCTAGTGCGGCGACTTTCAGCAGCGGGCAGTGATAATAGGTCCCGACTGTAAAGTTGTATCCGAATTACTACTACAGCTGACATTTTTTTCGAAGGATTATATTTTCGAATTTACTATCAGGTTTTCGATCGAGCATGCGCAATTTGATTTACAGTTACTGTTGAAGTGTTCTTCAATGTAGGGATCGTTTATTAGACTTTCAAAGGTTCTGTTTCTATTATGTAGTTAATTTCGGAGAAGAGTAGCTCAGTGGTAGGGTAGTGTGTTACCATGCTCCCGGTCCCGGGTTTGAGACCGACTGTGGCAGATAATTATTTATTCTGTTATCAGCCGTGGACCTAACCTGCGGGGTCGGGGGATCCTCCTGGGGCTCACCCAGCCTCTATAAAGTCTGTAATTGGGGGAAAAACCTGGCGGTTGAGCATGATCTCGGCCAAATCACCTCCTTAAACAACCGTTGGCTTAGAAAAAGTACGGTTCTAAGCAAGTACTGAACCCAAGACCCTTCACGGGTTGTAGTGGTACAGGTTTTTTTTTGTTTTAAATATGAATTTCGAATTACTATTACATTTGAAATTTTTAGCGTATATCATCCTTGAAAACTAATCCTTGAAATGATACCTACACCAAAAAAAAAAAAAAGTAAACTGTAATGGTAATCCTAAATGCACATGCTCGATAAAATATCCAATTACAAAAAATGGAATCAGAACACTTCAAATGTAACAGTAATTCAAAAATTCATGCATGCGCGATCAAAAATCTGATAGTAAACTCAGAAATATAATCCTTAAAAACTTAAAAAATGATATCTATATCAAAAAAATGTGATCTGTAACAGTAATTCGAAATGTGCAAGAGCGATAAAAAATCGAATACAAAAAATAGAATCAGAGCCCTCAAAAACCTAATAAACAATCTCTATATCAAAGAAAAACAGTTATGGAAAAGCGAAATGCGTACGTGCGATTGAAAATTCAATAGTTAATTAAAAAATAGCGTCCTTGAAAACCTAATAAATGATACCAATACTGAAAAAGTGTTAACCGTAATGGTAATTCAAAATGCACACGCTCGATTAAAAATCCAATTAAAAAAATGGAATCAGAACCTTCGAAAACTTAATAAATGATAACTATAACATAAAAAACTTCAACAGTAACAAACAATCAAAATGCTTATGAACGATTGAAAATATGATAGTAAATTTGGATATAGTGTCCTTAAAAACCTAATAAACGATTCATATCTCGAAGAATTTTGCAGCAAATTAATAATGAATTATAAATACTTGTGGGCGAACAAAATTTCAATAGTAAATTCGACATTAGCAACTTCGGAAAACTGATGAATGATCACCTAACCGATAAAATCTACACTCCTCCCTCCAAAAAAAGAATAAACATTTAGCCAAAAATAATAAAACAATTTTTTTTCCAAAAATTTTAACTACTTGAAATTAGAACTTAATATAAATTATCTAGTAAACGAAAAAATATGTCGGAAGAATATGCAGAAATTATTTCACAAGTCATTATTTTTCAATAATGAAGGTTATAATTCAATTGGAAAGGGTTACAATTGAAATGGAAATGCTATATATTATCAAGAAATCCTCATTAATACCTGGTACTTCAATTTTGTCTGGATCATCATCTTCATCAAAATCACTTTCGGATGATTTGCTATCTCTGTCACTGACTTCTTGCTTAGCGAATTTCATCGTTTTCATTGATGAGACATTCATTGGATTATGACGAAATGTTCGAATATAAAAAGTACCTATAACATAAAATAAATATTTTGTATAATGTAATAAAAATTATAAAAAGATTTTACATCATAAGGAGAGATAATACATAAAATCTGGCCTTTTGGTTAACTTCATTTAAACTGTAGTACGAATAGCAAATAGCTAAGCATTCTTGCTTTTTATTTAGCTCTTTTCGAATTATTAAAATATTAAAACTAATTATTATTGATGACTGATAATTTATAATTATAATTTACTTTGCAATTAATTATAATAATACCTAATAAATAAATGGTTAACGTAACAATTACCTTGCTGCTTTCTACAAATTTATTAATGAACAGAAAATATCAAAAAATTGATTTATAATTTTTTTTTATCAAAATTTACTATTTTCAAACCTTTTTACTTAATCCAAAATGAAAAAGAAATAATTGAACAAGAGTACAAACATTTTTAAAATTGGTACTCAAGAAGTTTGAAGAAATAGTTCATATTATAAAGAAAATTATGCTGTTTTCACTGCAGTGCAGAAGGCAATCACGTTGTTTTTATTTTTTTTTCAAATCATATACTATGAACAACAAAGGAGCTAAGTGCATAAATACGAGCCAGTTTCAGATTGTTGGATGTTTTGGAGAAACAGACGAATGTTTAAATGGGTTGTTGTGGGATTTGCTGAAGCACATAACTGTGCCTAGTCAAGCAAGGTTTCTAATCAGCAGAGGATATGATAATAAAAGTGTTACATCTATACCCGAGAAAAAGTGTTAAATACTAAGATGTAGATGTACTTCAGTAGAATGTACAGAGACTAATTGAAGAGGGCGTTGAAGAACAGGCAGTGTTTAGACCATATAATTTTCCTTAAAATGATTATGGAAAAGACATGGGAAATAGGAAAGAATATGTATTTAGCTTTCATAGATCTGAAAGCAGCATTAGACTCATTACCGAGGGAGGAAGCATAGGCAGCGCTCCATTATAAACATGTTACCACAAATCATTGCTGCAATCAAGTCCATTATCAGAACCCAAAAGGAGTTATACACCTCAATGGAAAAGAATCCCAGCCTTTCTATTTCCAAGTTGGAGCAAAAACGGACACAGCCTGAGTCCATTGTTGTTTATTACGTTTACGAATGAATTATTAAAAATGTGTAAGAGAAGAATACCAAGAACTCTGATAATATACATAAACTTGATGTCAGTATCAGTCCAAGCTGTGATTTTTACAGATGATATAGTCCTAGTAGCTAAATCTCAAGAGAGCATGCAACAAGCAGTTGATGAATGGAGAGAGGAACCAAATAGAAAAGACATGAACATAAGTGCAAACAAAAGTAAAATCATGCAAGTAGGATAAGATGAAAAAAATGCAAGTGTGACCAGTAACAGAGAATTTCTTGAGTGTGTAAACACGTATGAGTATTTGGATATGACCGTAAGCAAGGATGGAAGAGTCACAAACATGAAGTAAACAGCAGGATTGGGAAGCCCAACCTAGCAAACCACCAAATCAGTCACACAACAGAAAAAAAGGAGATCAATAGTGCCACCAAATTAGTACTGTATAAAACAATTTTCCTACCCATTCTCCTGTATGGGACATAACACTAGACTGCCTAAAAGCATGTAATTAATGTAATGATGAGCTCTGAAATGAGTTTCTGCGAAGGATAATAGGAAAAACAAGAAGGGATTGCATAAGGAATGAAGTCGTTAGAGATGAATTGAAAGTGGTATCACTGAAAGAAAAAATGGAAGAACTCCAACTGCGCTGGTTTGAACACGTGTGCAGGCTCCTGAAGGATAGAAAAGCAAAATGGGGTAAAACATTACCATTCGGGATGTGTTATCACTAGTTCTTGCCGAACTTACCTGGTCTCCGGACAAGCACACTCTAGCATCATTTGTGCTAACTGCTTTGCATTCAATTGTAACATTCGTATTCATTGGAATTATTAAAATTATTACTGCTTTAATTAGTTATTATTAAAAATTATTAGTGCTGTCGACTTCCACTCACTACGTTCGCCCAAGAAATCAACAAAACACCAACGGATCCTTTTCAGTTAGGGCCTTTACCGTAATTTCAATTCACTGCTTTTATTAGATTGACAACTATCGACTTCCACTGATTTAAATTATCACTCCTTCAAATTATTACTACAACTTCTCCAGACCAATGGAAGTCGACAGCACTACTAATTTTAAATAATATTTAATTAAGGCAGTAATAATTTTAATAATTCCAATGAACACGAATGTTACAATAGAATACAAAGCAGTAAGTTAGCACAAATGGCGTTAGAGTGTGCTAGTCCGGCAACCTTCAGATAATTTCAGCAGGAAGCAGTGATAACGCGTCCCAATTATAAAATTGAACCCAAAATGGTTCATGGAAGCTAATGTAGTTACCTAGAGACAGGTGGGCAGACCTACAACCACGAACATGCAGAAGCTGGAGAGACTTGGAAAACAGAGGAAAATCAATTACCCAGATGAAAAATATGGCCATGCAAAGAAACGGGTGGAGACAGTGGACTGAGGCTAGAGCTCCACCCTAAAAGGCACTAAGAAACTAAGGAGAGAAGAAGAAGAAATCTTCATACTTTAGATAGATCACATCTTTCAACTTCCACTGACCCAAGAAATAAACAACCAACAGATTCTCGACCTAAAGCTATGTCCATACTGTTCGACTTTAGTTAGGCGCATTGGTCCTAACCAGTGTTAGTCAAAATTTATTCAGAAAAAAGTAATAAATATTGTATAGCTCGTTTACTCATTACTCTATTATTCAGTGAATAAATGTATTCATCATTTTTAATTAGTAATAAAAAAAAATTCTTATTGGCATGCCACACGTTCCCTTCTCCCTTCCTCATGATGAATTGAAAGTCAAACAGTGTGGAGATGGCTTATATTGGCCCTAACCAAACAAGGGCTCTTATCAGCAGAAGTTGGTCTGATAATAAGTGTTACATCTATACCGAGAAAAAGTGTTGAATCTTTTCTAGAAGCTTTAACTATACACCTCCACCTTACATTTTTAATGGACCACAATTTCAGTCCAACTACACACATACTTAAAATACTACCTATCTTAAATAAAAACATTAGAAAAAAATCAGTAAAAATAACTGATATCTTTCATATCCACACCCGTGTGAGGATATAAGAAACTTGTACCAAAGAAATTCTATATTAATTGTAAAAGGATAGTTCTCTAAGATACTAAAGGCTGTAATGCTAGTAGCCATTAAGATTTATTTGGGAAATAACACGTAAGACAATTAACTTTGGGGAATAACTGTAATTCTTCAAATTTGTGAACAAGAGTTCTCCCCGTCAACAAATTGATTAATTTTTTTTGTTATAATTTACGAAGATAAAGAACATTATAAAATATATTATTATTAACTTTTTGAATTAAAAAGTCAGAAAAATACAATTAAGATAATGTGGTTAACAAATACGTAGGAAACCAAATAATGTATGGATTGAAAAATAAAAAAAATTATACATACATAATAAGGAACAAAACTTGCTAATGAAGAAGACCACTACAATTAAGTGGACAATTGAAACCTACCCTAACCTATAAAGCTCATTTAAAATGTTCAGGATTAAAAATTACTTGTTCCAAGGGCAGAAAAGGTAAATAAAACGCATTGAAGATCCATTGATGCTCTTCTAGCAATTTCAAATCAAGCAAACCACAGGTTTATCTCAAATAACTAATTTTACCAGCATGATTAATTTATAAAGAAATTTCTGAAAACAAAAGAATAGTCAAGCGACAAAACATCATCATTATACAGAATACACAGCTAGAATAACGCAATAAATTCAAGTTTAGGAATGTATACTATTGAACATGTGATAGCTGATTATAGAATTTAATCAAGATGATGGTTGGGAAGCAGTCAATTCTTAATATGACAAATTCACATTCATTATAGTAAAAACAAAGTATAAACAGAAGGAAATAACTTACTTATGTGAATATGTTTTCCAGCTACACCAAAACAAAGTCAATATTTTCTTTAAAATTCTTCAAATTAGAAATATTATTTTCTTCCTATTTCTTTAGACTAGGGCCAATAATTTTTATTAAATTTGCCCAATATATATATATATATATATATATTTTAATGAGTTCAGAAAGTCTGTATTTCCTTTAAAGCTCCTTATAACAGCCAATGCTTTCTTTAGCAAAACATCCAATATTTAATATAAATTTCTGCCAAAGTGGTGCAGAGTTTATACAGGGATGAACATAAATACCTTAAAGCCTATTAAGGTTCACAGCAATAAAAATCTCCTTCAGATTAATCTAGAAAAACAAAAACTAATTTAATAAATTACCAATACACACTATAAAATGAAAATAAATAAATCACATCATTATAAGAAAAGAAAATAATGTTATTAATACGTTATACAATAAGCAGAAAATAAGGACTAAATAAACAACAATTCCATTAGAAAAAAACAAAACTAGTATTAACTCACTGAGATTTACAGTTTAAAAACACGTTTAGCAAATAAAACATGAAAAGCTGGATAATTCGATAATTAATATATAACTAATAACATAGGTTCGAAAAAACAAATAATAGACATTGATTCAAAAGCAATAAACAACAAAGCAACACTACAATGTTTTTAAAATGCAGTCCTAAAGTGAATATCACCATTCATTTTAACATATAACAGAAAATAACAGGATATGATTCTTTTCAGATTCATAAATAAACAATGAAAAAAAAACAAAGATGTAACTCTAGCCTTTTTCTTAGGGGTTTGAAGTAAATTAAGATTGCATAAAGTTATAATTTCATTCACTTACACCCCTCACTATCCAAGAGGACAATAAAATATTTTTTATCATCGCGAAAAGTTAAATTTGGAACCTGACAATTTTTTAACCAATAGCTTGGTCTCTGCAACCTCGACTGCGGCAGCGAGGATTAAAACGAGCATGCGCCAGAATGTTTTCATCAATGTTACCAATGCAAAGTTAATGAATATTATGCACCTCAAAGGAAGAAAAATTAAACTTGTTATCGCTAATTTATTCACCATTCTGAAACGTTAAAAAATATTTCCAGTTAAATGTATTCTGGAATAATTAAATGTCTGAGAGATTAAGTAGCAAATTTACTTTTTGCAGAAATAAGCCGTTATTAATGATCATCTGAAATTGAATTTAATAATTTTTAAATTTGTTCAGTGTCAATAACAATTTAAAAATCGTTTAGTAAGTGGCTTCTGACAAATTTCCCATGATAAAAGGTCTCAAAAGTTGAGAATATTTATTACATAATTTGGGAGATATTATTTTAGGTGTGTACAATTCGTCGTATCATCAGCACCCAAACACTTTGAAAAGAGAATGTCGGAGACAATTGAAGGCTTAAAGGGCGCTATTAATTTAATCGACGATTTTCTTGTTTCAGGGGAAGTTGATCGGAGGTGCAGTCAATGAAGAATTATTAAAAATTTAATAATATAACAATTAATAATATAACCATACAATGTAGGCCGAAACTTTGGCACAGTAAAACAATTAGGTTCAGTTATCAGTGTGTACTTATTCATTGACCGCACCCCCATTCAACTTTTCCTCAAATATATTCACATCCACATCAATTTTTTTGTTTTTTTATGTTGGGGACGTTGAAGAAGAACATGATTGCAGACTAACTGCAATACTAAACCGTCACGAAGGACAAGAAATCACTCTTAATAAAGAAAAGTGTGAGTTAAAAGTTCATAAGCTGAAAATTTCGGGACGTCTATTAGACAACGGTGTCGAGCTTGACCATGGGCTGCATGGGGGGCAGGGAGAGGGAGCAATATCCCTCCTGGCCCAAAGACATTTTTTTTTTTATAATTCTGACTGATAATAAATGATCCTTAAAGTAGTTATAGAATATAGAAGTACAATAATTAATTAATGTAAATTTAATTGGCCTTAAAATTAAATGGCAACAGCTGCAACTGCAAAATAAGATGTCTTAAGTTAAATAAAATTCAGTTTAGAATAGGAGCTGCTGTATAGTGTGGAGGCGGGTTCCGGGTGGTGGAGTGCGACATTGCGTTAGGTCAAAATTTTTCAGGTATAAGCGTCCGCCCTCTTTTGTCCGCCCTCGTTGTTCTTAAAGGTGCATACAAACTTATGTTCTCTAGATTTGTACAGGATTATGGAGCTGCACACGAACTGTGCGCGCGCGAAGCGCGACATCCATCTCCTGCCGTTTATTTTCAACGAACACTTCAACGAGTGTTCGCAGTTCAGATTTGGCCGAGAACGTGACAGGTTTGTTGTTTTTTTCTGCGTATGTGATTACTGTTTTTCAAGATAGTTGAAAAGTTGAACTAAAAGACTATATCTCAATTAATATCATTATACTTCTTTCAGGCAGAAATAAAATACTATCGTTTTTAATAAGATTTGTCGATGCTTATCGAAACATATTGTTTCTTTGGGATTCTCATCTCAAGTATCATTTTCAATCACCAAAGTCATTTCTTTTTTTTTTTTTTTTTTTTGCTCAAACAAACCATTTAACAATGCCGAACCAATCATCATCAAAATCGCGTGATTTTCTACGCGCAACAGAAATATGTTTTCAAATGCACTGCAAGATGACTATTGAATGTTCGCGGGTTACTTATGGATCACCGCGGTTTCCTTGAAATTAGCACTTGAAACGAACATCGGACTAGGTCTAAAATAAATCTATTACTTAACGATTCCCCCAACTACGTGTACGGTTGAAAGATCATTCAGCACTCGACGTCATGTTAAGACATGGCTGAGAAAAGCACTATGGGAAAAGAATGTCTTTCAAGTTTATGTCTAATTAGTGTACGTAGGTCTAGATCAAATAAGTTAGAATTTAGAAATAAGGTCTTTGATATGATTTTGAAAAATAAGATAGTCATCCATTTTGAATTTCCGGATATATATTAACAGTACCGGATCCAAGAATGTTCTGAGAGGGGAGGGGCGCACTTGCGTACCAGATCCTCCCCTCCAATTCTCCCCTTCCCCTTGAAACTTTAAAACATTAAATGCTTTGTTCACGTTTTAAAATTCATATTAATCAATAAAAATTCAATTATTATATAAATAAAAGCCCCTATTGAATCTGTAATAGATAACAGTTTTCAATATTTTTTTACCTTCCAAATGGGAGCGAGCGTCTCCCCCCCCCTCCCCACTGGACCCGTCAGTGAATATTAGAAGTGTTTGAATATCAAAGTCTAGAATAGGTTTGCTGTTTTTTATTTATAGTTTATTAATAGTGAACATTAAATACTCCCTTCTGTGTTGAATCTAGTCGAAAAAATATGTAGTTAATATTGGTGTTACTAATGTAGTTGTGATCTATATAACTTGTCTTTCTTCGCTCATGTCTGTGTTTTTAAAAACTATTGTGAAAACTCTTAATGGCGCCTTTCTCAGTGCTCCATTCCCTTCTTTCCAAATATTGCTTGTATGAGATCAATGAAAAAAATTCACAATTGAAACAATAGTAAGGTTTTATGCCAAACGTTGCTTGTCCAACACAAATCAGCAGTGTGAGGGTGTGCGGTGTGGATTGAAATGTTAAGGTTACAATCACACAGCTGCAACGTAAGTATGCACGAAAAGAAGACCTTACGACGTAGGACCTCAACCGTGAATATTACCAGATTCCGGTGACTAAAGAAGACCTCGAAGACAGCTGTAATCACACCCTTCAGCCTCTTTGAATTCCTCCTTATGTGTTTTGGCCTTAGGGACGCAGAGCCGACCTTCCAACGGTTCCTGGGCGAAATCCTTATTGGCTCAAGAGATGAAGAGGAGCACAAAACACATGAAGGAAATCATGCAGCGGCTTGAGGACAACGGCCTCACTGTAAAACTGACGAAGTGTGTCTTTGTACGTCAGGAAGTTTAGTCTTTGGGCCACATGATGCCGCTAAGAAGAATCTTTTTTCAGTTTTTCCAAAGTAACTCGCTTCCAGTGCATTTAAGGTAAATATTTGTCATAGCTAATTTTAAAGAACGTCAAATTTCCTGCAAGTTTGTTGATATTTTTTGAATATTCGGAACAGTAACCGCGATCCTCAATGAAAGCAAAATTTGATGCTCAAACAACAACTTTTATTTTATGAGTTTTTCTCTTAGAGCGGCTATAAGCTGGCGGACTTGCATTTTTCTTGTCAGGCCTGTGTACATGTTCATTTTATATGGCTAAGCCTATTTATGAAATGAGTCACTTTTTTTGTCACGGGTTCCCGGAATATTAGGATCTGTGCCGATATGATTTGGAGGGAATGGTGTGACGGGTGTGTAGCGTGGGTTGAAAAAATAAGGTTATAATCACACAGCTGATGTGGAGCAAAATGGTTGTGTAAAATGGATTCACCACTGTTGCAATTATTCTTAATATTTTATATTTCTTATTTTTTGCATCATTTTAGTTATATTTGTAAAAAATAAAAAATAACTACCGTACTGATCGGATTTTGAAACTCTCTAAGGAAACCAACCTTAAAGTACAGTGCTGTGTTTAGTGGCTTATTTTTTTTTGTTATTTCTTTACTTTAACAAATGTAATTTTTTTATCTTTTCATGATTTCCTCTATAGCTCTTTCTGTTTAATTTTTATGTTCATTATTCAATTCTTTTCAGATTTTATGCCTCTAGTATTTTACTCATAACTTTTACCATACTATTGCAGTCTCCGAAACATGGCTAAAGCCCTACATTCCTTCCTCTTCTATTTACCTACCTAATTATTCCTTTATCCGCCATGACCGGATGGGCCGGATTGGTGGAGGTGTTGGCCTTTATATCCATAACTGCCTGAAATCCCGAATCCTAGATATCTCACCCCCATCAGATCATCCTCATTTCGAATTTCCTGTCGTTGAAATTTTCTACGATACACATACTCTACGATATACTGTGGTGTATCGTCCTCCTTTGGTTCTTTTCGACTCATCCTTTGAATCAATCCTCTACAATTATGTTTCTCTCTACAACAATATAATAATTTCCTGCGATCTTAATACAAATCTCCTTTCCGATTCCAACGACAAACTCTTCCTTGAAAATCGGTTCTTCTCTCTCCATCTCTTCATCTGTCCATTTTTGCCTACTCATTACACTCGCCAGCCCAACACATGATTGGGCCTGCATATCATCGATTCAGCAAGTAATCTCCTTTCCTCTTCTCAATTATCTGTTCCGTTCCTGTCCTCTAATGACTTAATCCAAATATCATAAAATATCCAAACTCCAGTGATCCTCCCTGAAATCATAACTTTCCGTAACCTAGACGCCCTCACCCATGAAAACATTTTATCTAACCATGGAACCCTGAATTGGGGTGAAATCTGTTCCTGTTCTTCCATTGATTTCATGGTTGACATCCTCACCTCTAATCTTATCCATATTCTTGATACCCATGCCCCACTCAAAACCTCTACCTTCCGTCGCCCTCCCGTTCCTTGGATGTGTCAAAAAATTAAAAGATATACAGAGGAGACGTGAGGTAGCCCGTAGACGCACATGGCTAGCAGATGACTATCAAGCGTTTAAGGTACTCCGCGATTCGACACAGGCAACTATTAGAGGAGCAAAATCCAACTACTATCACGAAGCCCTTTCCTCTACTCCCGATTCTAAATCAAAATGGCAATACCTTCGCAAACTCTCTCTTTGTAAATCCTCTCCCTCATTAGTCTTCACAGCTTCACCCGATGAATTAAATTCATACTTTTTATCAACCTCCACTAACACTTCTTCAATCCCTTCTTCCTGCTTTTCCTTAGTACCATCATTCAACTCCGATAATTTTTATTTTTTTTACATCTCCCCTACCGACCTTATTTGCTCCATAATGAACTCTATCACCAACTCCACCAGGCATGATGGAATACCCGTTACATTGTTAAAATCATGCCTCCCTGAAATCCTACCAGTCCGCCTTTTCATTTATAATTTTTCTCTCCAAACTTCAGTATTTCCTACCTCGCGAAAAAAGTCTTAGTCCATCCTCTAGTCTTAGCACTATGATTGGCTGGTTGGAGAGGGGTAGATGCAAAAGAGGGCGGAGCCTAATGGTCACGTGACTAAAGGGGCGTGGTTCGATGGTTAAGGTTAAGTCGAGGTGAGACCACGTGGTGGTTAAGGTAGGGTTGACCACGTGACACTTAAGGTAGGTTGGGCGCGCACAGGAGTGTATCAGCTTCCGCAATTTCTCTCTACTCCCAATTTCCACCATCCTCTCTAACTTTTCCAAACCCCTAGAAAGAATATTTCAGTCACAAATATCAAATTTCCTTGAAAAGTCCAAACTATTTTATCCTCTCCAATCTGGTTTCCGTCCAAGTTTCTCCACACAATCCGCTCTTGTTAAAAGCACCAGTGACATTCATACCGCTATGGACGAAATAAAATTAACCGTATTAATACTCCTTGACTTCTCTAAAGATTTTGATTCCCTGGACCATTCTCTATTTTTTGCCAAATTAAAATCACTATCCTTTTCCAACAGCTCTATTCAGTGGTTTCAATCTTTCCTTTCCGATCGGTCTCAAGCAGTCACCATACATAATCATCTCCTGTCTTCTTTCCTTACCCTGTCCTCAGGAGTAGCCCAAGGTTCGAGACTCCTTTCAATTCCTATATCAATGATCTTCCTAATTCAATCCACCACCTATATGCCGACGATTCCAAATCTATTCGTCCTTTCATCCTTCTGAGCTATTAGTAGCGTTTGCCAGTATTCAGGAAGACCTCGATAAAATCAGTGCCTGGGCAAACCTGAATAGATTAAGATTAAACGCTAAAAACAGGGATGGTGAGAGGAAAGATTCTTGAGGAACACTCGCGTGAGGAATATTGACGAGAAGGGAGTATTAAGTAATTGAATCACTTTAAAGATCTATTTGGGAGGGAAAAGTTACGTCATTTGGAGCAAAGAATTGAATAATCAATAGAACCAAAAGCTCTTAAGAAATTATAGAGGATAAGGATTGTGATTTTCTGTTCTTCTGATTTTCTGATTTCTGTACAGGATTGAAGGTCTCCTTTAATCGTTAGCAAGGTGGATAGAGTGAAATAGCCAGAATATATCCACTGATAGAGGTGAACTGGGAACGGATTAATCTCTCCAGTAGCTTAAATAAATTACTACGATGGAGATGGTCTTGCATAGGTAGAAGGAGAAGCTGTAGGAGAAGGGAATGCATTCAGTGGGCGCACTAAGACCTTTTTCCAGGCTTTGCATTATATGGAATTTTTAAGAGGAAAGTTGTAGTGTGTAGAAGGGTAGGAACAATGGTGAAAAAAATAAGTTGAATTATTTTTACCGGAATTTGATCCGGACCATACGTTGAGTACTGAAACAATTTAATTATTTGGGTAAAATTATTTACCAATAAACAGCCTTTATTTTTACGCATTTGCGGAAGATTGATAATTGAGAAGGTGGAGAAATGATTGGTGTTGAGGAGGTTTTACGAAGAAAGATGGGTAAGGAATTCCAAAACGATGTGGCACGGAAGAAAAGGATTTTTTAAAGCAAGCATTTCTGTGAGAAGAGCATTGCAGGTTTGCGGGCTGAGATCAGGTATTCAAATAATAGACAGAGGAACAAAGAGTGGACAAATTAAAAATTTACGAAGGCTTTTTAGTTTTAAAGGATCGGAAAAGATAGAGACCTTAGAAGTATTGCCCTCGGAATCTAATTAAACGATTCATAAGCATCTCCAATCTCATCTCACACCTACCAGAAAGACTATCGTATAAAAAGCAACCATAAATGAGAGAACAATCTAAGTGGGGGGAAAATATGAGAGGAGACGGGTTTTTGAGGGTATCACGAAATCCTAGGAACTTTCTAAGGGTAGCGATGAATTTTCGGGTATTTTGGGAAATATGGTTATTTCAGGACAGGTCTTTATCAAAAATTACTCCAAGATTTCTAACAGATGATCCAGTGAACAGCAGTTCGAATAGGAGAATCTCATAAAAAAATAAAAAAAATGTTTAAGTTTTTTCTGACTGTTCTATATGTTTACTGGGGTGCTGAATCAGATTCTGGAATTTGCAACCCCGTATCTAGTCTGCGTTTTTCAGAAAATAATTAAACTTTTTTTAAGTATTTTGCTTATATCTAGAAAATTATTGCCTCTGCGACAAACCAATGCATATAAAAAATTGATAAGAAAATTTCCTACAAATTTGTTAGCAACACATTTTTTCATCAGTTGCACGGTTTGGGCGATAGAATGCTTGAAATATTGCAACAATCCGACCAAGTGCCTGAAAGGTGATTTAATCTTAGGTTGTTTGCTATTTTTTTTTTATTTATTAAAAAATGAACTAAGTTTTATAAAAGTGATTATTTAAGTTTATAAGTAATTATAATTTATAATCATACCCCTTGACTTCTTTAAAGCTTTTTTGATTCCCTGGACCATTCTATCCTTTTTGCCAAATTAAAATCACTATCCTTTTCCAATAGCTATATCCATTGGTTTCAATATTTCCTTTCCGATCGGACTCAAGCAGTTACCATTCCTAATCAACCTCTATCTTCCTTCCTTACCTTGTCCTCAGGAGTAGCCCAAGGTTCGAGTATTTCCCAAATGCTTTTCAATACCTATATCAATGATCTTCCTAATCATACCGCAGCCAATGCTGAACTTGACGGAAATCGGATGTTGATACGTAATGCTTGTATTGTAATTGGTTCGTAGCAGTTGATTCTTTCATTCCAAACGATTCCTCTACTTATAGACATAAGTTCTGGTGTTTCTGGAAAAGGAGGATACTAGCAGAACTAGCATTTTGTCAAAATATTCGTTGTCAGGAAGGATCCTGGTATCTCTACTGTCAACGTGTTGTTCCAATGTATTGAAACCAAGGCCACAATAAACTTCTACAGCGTCACTTAAGTTTGGAGTGATTTCACCTTCTTCGTCCATCTCGACATAATAGCTCCACTTACTCCAAGACGAGATAAGCCGCCTTCCTTTTTAATATACTTCAAAAAGTTTTTCTGTATGGTCATATCATAGCAGATCCCACACCGGAAGAATGTCACTTCTTCTGACGGTTAAGGCCCCATTTGTAGTTAAAACTTCATACTTATGATATGCCATGGAGAACTGTAATTCGTGCATTTCTATTAAGTACATTTGATCACACTTAGCGTACATATAGTCACCGTTTTTGCTTGGAAGGATGGAAGCATCTCGTAAATGGCTTTCAGATGGAGTTTCCAATCAACCATTCACAACATCCTTTTCACAATAGAGATTCCAGGATCCTTCATGACAACAAAGATTGTAACTAATGCTGGTTTGTTCTAAAAGTACCCTCCTTTTTCAGAAAACTCAGAGCTTATGTCTATAAGTAGAGGATTTGTTTGGGATGAAAGAATCAACTGCTTCGACTTTGAACCAATTGCAAAGCGTTATGTATCAACATCTTTTCAAACGACAAACAAAATTGCCACCTTCCCACTCACAGTACCAGCAGCAGAACAACATTCCTAAAGGGTTTTCTTTCAGGTTCAGCAGTGGCTCGGGTATGCCGAGAAATCCGAACAGTGGAGGTGGTAGATCACAATGAATAGACTTATGTCAACAATAACCCTAGCACCCTTTGTACTCTACAGAATTCTGGTGCTAGTGTCAAGCAAATGCAAAAAAGAGTGCCAAGGATGTTGAGGTTCACAGAAGAAGAAAAGGTCTGTTCTTTTCGAAAATGTGTCACCAATGCGAAGGCATGTGCCTTATAGATGGGATTGACTTAGAAGTTGAGGAAGATGAAATTCAAATATTAGACCGGATAGCTACTTCTCAAGGTAACATAAATTGTTGAGTTTTGGAATAGTCAACCATTTTCACGCTTTCCTAACGATTGAAGATCTTGCTGTAATTCTTACTATTTTATTTTACAAGTGAACATCCTGACCGACGATACGATGACCAGCAACCTGAACCATCTGAATGCTAACGGACTCACCTTGAAATATAATTACTTATATACTTAATTAAATACTTTAATAACACTCAGTTCATTTTTTAATTTTAAAAAATCCAAAATTTAACAAACAAACAAAGATGAAAATATCTTTCAGGGACTTGGTCGGATTATCACGATATTTTAGCGCGCTATAGCAATTAAACCGTGCAGCTGATGAAAAAAATTGTACATATTACATGTGCCGTAAATTCCCTGTTATTTATTTTTTTATTGTTTTGTCTTGAATTCAGTAGTTTTCGAGATAAAAGCAGAAAACTGAAAAAAGCATATTTTTTTTTACGTTTTCTGAAAAGCACAGACTAGATACGCAACATCCAGAATCTGATTCAGAACCCCAATAAACATAAAGAACCGTTCAGAAAAAAACTTATATGATTCTTGTTACTGCAAATCCTTTATTGATTGGACTAAGGGGCGAGGAAGTATATTGGCTTTTAAGGTAGAGTAAGAGGTAATAAGGAAGGGAATTAAGAAGGTACTTGGAACCGATAAGGATGAGCTTGTTGTTTTTTTTAACATTCAGCCTCAATTCATTATTCTTGTAATTTTCGGATTTGCTCAACCATCTCGGTGGGATGAAAGGCTAGGTAAATTTGGAGCTCATCACTATATAATTGGTATTACGAGCTGTGGATGGAGTCACAGTAGAACTATTGAAAGTATTGCAGTGTCTTTTTCAGAATTTACTTACTGAAAAAGCGATCCCTAAGGAATGGGAATACAACATAATTAACCCGATTCACAAAAAGGCGATGCTAGGGTATGTGAGAACTACAGACCCATCTATCTATCCCAGGTTGTGAACAAGCTCAACACCTCAATATTAGAAAAGAAACAGAGAGAGCTAGTAGAGGACGACTTGGAAGAAGAACAGGCATCTTTCAGGCCTCAACGCCAGACCCAAGACCACATATTTTCTTTCAGAACAATCATTGATAAGTCATAGGAACGAGGCAAGAGTATCTTCTCAGCATTTATAGATTTGAAAGCGGCCTTTGATTCTATCCCTAGAAAAGAACTGTGGAATGCTCTTTCTGGAAAAAACATCCCGCAAAAATTGATAGAAGCTAATAAGTCCACCTATCATGATTCCAAAAGGAATAGTAAGGATTAATAGAAGAGAGTCCGATTCGTTTACAATTAAGATAGATGTAAAGTAATTAGATAGTTTGAGTCCCCTCCTGTTCATTGTATACATGAATGAAATTTTGAAAATGTGCAAACTTAGGACAGTCCGCACTACAATTGGCAAATGGAATATGAGAACAAGCCTGGCCCAAGTAATGGTATTCGCGGATGACATTATCCTTATAGCTGATACTAAATAGAGCCTACAGCAAGCTGTAATTGAATGGGAAGCTGTGCTGGAAAGGAAAGAAATGACCATTAATGTCAGGAAAAGTAAAGTAATGCACATTGGCCGGGAACAGGGAATACGTTGAAATACTTTGCAAAGGTGAAACAATGGAAATAGTGGACGACTACACTTACCTGGGAACATTGATCAGCAGGAATGGAAAGGTAGACCAGGAGATATCCAATTAAATAACATTATTCCAGCAAATTAATGAATGCTGCTTTGGAGGATCAGTATCCATCCATATAAGAGATGTGTTAGTAAAAAAAAAAATTGATAGAACGAGAAATTTAAAATCGTACATTCATGCCAACCAAAATGTCTTATTTTCGTGAAATAACCCATAACTGAAACTAGTACCAAAATTTCGGTGTTTTGTGGCAGCTTCGCAGCTCGCACAGGTCTTTCAAAGTAGCAAATTTGTGTTTTTAATGTCGGCTTAGATCCATACAACATAAAAAAAAAATTAGAACTACTTGACCTTTTGCAAGGTTGGATCCTTTTTTATGTCTATATTAACTGGACTAAAACACTGGGGTTGGATCTACGGTCTGTAGCCTAGATGAGTGGGGGTAGATGCCTTCTATGGCTTGCCGCTTCTACTCTTTATATGTATTCTTAGGTGTATTCAGATACCCTGAAGGATCCAGAATGTGTGAAAGCAGTATAATGCTTTTATAATTAGCATAGCAGTATAATGCTTTCCATCGTTGTTGTGGTATCGTCTCGTATTTGTCAAATCATAGACAAATTAGATACTTTGTCACATGATTGACGTAGAAGTTACTGCGACAGATTAATGTCGATGAACTGTAAACTAATACAAAGTACATTGATTAATTAATTAGAAAATTAAGTTCGTTCTTGGAAGTAAAAATAGTCTCTATCCACATATTTTTTCTGAAACTTAAATATATTTTTTCTCTTGTATTTTAATTATTTTTATTTGATTCAATAATTTTTAGGGAAGCTACAGCTATCACCCCCTCCCCTACCCTACTCTGCGGACGCCCTTGCTGTTTTATAAGATTTTAATTTTCCGATGGCTATTTCGATTTCCTCCTTACTGAGTTATTTTATTAACGGTTCAGCACTCTGATATTATCCCTATTCGAAATACTGCCAAAGTGATTTTTAAATTTATTCAAAATGTCCACCGGATCGGCCTATTATTTTCATTTCTAATTCCATTTATTGCGGGCTCAAACCGTTTACGCGATCTGTACATACCCTTCCACATGCCTCTTATGTTGTTTTCGATTCTATTAGTTTCTATCTATATAATTTTGTTTTTAAGATACTCTCTTTTTTTAATTATGGAGACTTTAGACGTTTCATTCTTTAAGGCTTGGGAGTTGACAACATTGTTTTCGCTGGAATTATGTAGAGATTTTTATTTAGCGGCACAAGCTTAGACAATCATTATCGAAACAGGGTTTTTTTTTTACTCTCCCTTTTCCCAAGACATAAATTATTGAACTCTCTAATATTATCCTACCTATAGCCCATAACCGAATTGGTTTAGCATGAATAATTCTATTAGCAGCTCATTCACCAGGGATCGTAAGAGTGATCCACTAATATTATTACTTTGGGTCCAACTAAGTCAATAATAATGTTCGCCATTTCCTTATCACTACCATCGCAAATTGACTATTGAATAATTGAATTGGTTATTGAATAATCATCAATAACCAATATATTAATCAGAACATAAAATGACGCACAGATTTATCTATTTCTTAACTAGCATAAATGATTAAACCCTCTCCCCAGTGTCAACATCACAAACAATCATTATTACAGTGGAATGGATTTGCTCAAGTAAGCTATTTCATATAAGGGAGTTATATTTATGGATATTGGAAGGCTTATTATTATTTAGGAATGGATGGAATGTATCCGTCGCAGAGTCATTGTTGGACTAAAATAAATCTTTGCTTATTTGAGAGCGAAATAGGCTTATTTTTATCATTCCACTATTGAAATGATAAATATAGTCTGAGCTTTGGAGTTTTGAATCTTAAGATTTCTTATTGATGGAGGTAGCACCAACTTTTGGTTAGAAAAAACCCAATAGTCTTATGTTAACTTTTTTTTTTTTCTTTTTTTTTTAATGTTCATATTGAACTAAGACTTCCATTGAAGTCCTAAACAGCCCGAATGTTAACGTTTTAACCATAATTTTATGTAAGAACTATCAAATAAACAAATATATCTAACATTCCTTTTTAGGCTGAAGTACGTAACCGAAGTGAAAAATATTCACCAACATTATTACATATTGAACCAGGGAGTCTTTCGGCTTCATGAGCTCTTATCAAGTTCAACGGTATCAAACGCCTTTATTAATGTTTTTAGGACCATATTCTGTAATAATACGGCAGCAATCATCAATACTGGTTCTATGGTTGCTATTACAACCTAACGTACCTATTTGCTTGTGTTACCTATTTGCCACTGCGCGAATATGGTTCCTATTTCGTTATTCAAGTTTATGTAGATCTTGAAAAGACCATCAAGGGATATTGAACAATTTTTATTTTGGTTTTGTCCTCTTCGGGCTCTAGCACTAAGACCAGAGTTAAACTTATTTAACTCGAAGTTAAACCTATTTAACCGGTTAATGTTAGTTGTTGGAATGAAGATAGACACTATTTCATTTCAACAGATTTGTGGCTCATTACAGCACAAGTAAATGTACATAAAACTCATCATTAATTTGTTACTGCCAATAAATGATTGTGATATTATTAATGGTGCTTGAAGAATTAAAAGTGTATTGTATTCCTAGCTTTAAGGTGATCAATACTTCCCTTGTAATAATAGAATTTAATTTCATCAATAAGACGTTACCAGATCTACATATAATGATCTTCACTTCATCTCTTTGGTTGTCAAACGATTCAGCAATAAAGATGACATGATATTATTTTATCTTTCCTTTTTAAATTAATGAATATGATTTCATTCTCATTATTTCTCGTTTCCTTATCACCTTGTAAATTTGTTTTCTGGAAATTCTATGAAACAAAAATTCGATTCTTAGCCAGTTTTTCTTTCCGAAATCAAGGGTATATTAACAATATAACACCCCATATTTATTTATCTTTTCTTTGGAAGAATATTTTTCTCCTCTAAAATTTCCATAGCACTGAGCTCATTTAGTCATATACTTCGATTGATAAGTGCCAATAGCTCGAATTGAATGGCTAGCAATAGCATACTTTGGCTAGCAATCAATAATTGTTATGAATGGACTGCAAAATCACGAGCTGTGTAAAATAAACACTCTATTAAAAACACTTTATTAAAACACGTGGTACGAATTCTTAGAATATCACAAAAGTTTAACTTTCAACTTCAAAGTACCCACTAAAGCTGAAACGTCTATTACTGGTACATCTACCCTAAATCGTTAATTGCGTGGTTCTGCTCAAGGGGTGGTTGGAGAAGGGGCACAAATATAAAATGATAGTGTCCCTTATAGACTTGTGTACGGCCATTCATAATAGGCTTTCGCCACCAACTAGCTTCAACGGGTATCAACTTGGAGATTGTTAAAAAATTGGCTTTTTCTAGCGGGAACTCTCTAATATAGACCACTTACCTAAATGTTTTTCTGTTCCATTCTCTTACACTGGAAGAAGTTGTATACTAATAAAATATAACCAAAAAGTGTTAAAATAGTGTTTAATCTGATGTCTCTCTGCTCATTAATATTAACAATTTGGATTTAATAACTAGACAGGATATATCGAAGTCTGCATCAATGTTAAAAACGAAAACCGACTATTTTTGAAATGAGGACCTTAAAAGGATCTCTATCCTCATCAAAGCTGGTATTATTTTTAGAACCTTCCAGTATATGTATAAATTTTGAATATTATAAATTATTCATATATTATAAATTTGTATTCCATCTGGTCCATTCTCTTACACGGGAAGAAGATGTTTACTATTGAAATAAAACCGAAAAGTATTAAAATAGTGTTTAATCTGGTGTCTCTCTACTCGTTAATATAGTCCGTTCCGTCCGAAGCCTGTATCAATGTTAAAACTGATTACTTTTGAAATAAGGACCTTTTGAAGGGCCTCTATTCTCTCCAAAAATAGTATTATTTTAGAACGTTACAATATATGTATAATAAATAAATGTATGTATATAAATAAATGTTGTTATAATTTGAGTATGAACATATAAGTTTTTCAATATTTCTCGATAATGAGGTTCATTTTTATGTTATCGAAAGTGCTTATTATAAAAACACTATCGATTTTAAGATCGCTTGATCACGTATCAATTTATTTAACATTTCGGCTAACCTCGATAAAGAGGTCCATTATTAGGATATCGAAGGACTTAATTAAGAAACTAATAACAATTTTAAGATCGCGCGCTCATTTATCGATTAATTTTATCATTTCGGATATCCTCGATATTTATACTATCCATTTTGAGATCGCGCACTCACGTATCGATTAATTTCAACTATTTAGATTTCTTCCATGTTGTAATCGATTGTTGTGTTATCGAAGGTGCTTTATTTCAATATAGTGAGCGTGCATTCATTTTTTAAGATAAATGATGGAACTTGATATCGAAGAAATCCGAAAAGATTGCATAAATCGATACGCGATCTTATTATAATATTTGATAATATTGATAATATATTGATAATATTTTATATTTTTATATTTTATATTTTTGATATTATTTTATATTTTTATATTTATATTTATAATATTTTCATAAAAGCAACTTCGACTACCCAATAATGGACCTCAAAATCATGGATATCCGAAATGTAAAAATAAATCGATACGTGAGCAAACGACCTCAAAATCGATAATATTTACATAATGAGCAACTTCGACAACCCAATAATGGACCTCAACATCAAGGATATCCGAAATGTTGAAATAAATCGATACGTGAGCAAGCAATCTTAAAATCGATAGTATTTTCATAATAAGCATCTTCGATAACCCAATAAAGGGCCTCAATATCCGGGATATACAAAATGTTAAAGTAAATCTATTCATGAGCAAGCGATCATATAATCCATAGTATCTTCATAATAAGCATCTTCGATAAAGCAATGATGGATCTCATTATCGAGGATATCCGGAAAGTTAAAATAAATTGATACGTGAGCAAGCGATCTTAAAATCAATAGAATTTTCATAATAAGCATCTTCGATAAATCAATGATGAACGTCAATACCGAAAATATCCGAAATATTAAAATTAATCGATACATGAGTGCATGATCTTAAAATCAATAGAATATTCATAATAAGCATCTTCGATAACTCAATAAAGAACGTCAATACCGAGAAGATCCGAAATGTTGAAATAAATCGATACGTGAACAAGCTATATTAAAATCGACAGTATTTTCATTATAAGTATCTTCGAAAACCCAATAATGGACCTCAATATCAGGGATATCCGAAATGTTAAAATAAATCGATACGTGAGCCCGTGATCTTAAAATCGATAGTATTTTAATCGTAAAGACATAATAACAATAACATAATAATGAACCTAAATATCGAAAATATTTTTAAAAGTTTTATATTCATACTCAAATAATAAACATTTAACATTGACTTTTATTACTCGATGCTGAATAAATAAATCATATGACTTTTTTCACTCCAAGAGAAAAATAAAAGTTAATTTCAACCCCTGCCTTTATCTCCAAATTATTATATTTTACACTCATAAGTCAAAACGTTTATTATGAAAAAAAAATCATGATTCCTATTTCTTCAATGGTTTTGCTTTAATGTAAGGAAAACATTGTATTGCTTTTTTCAATTAGAAATAAGTAGAAACTAAATTAAATCGACTTTTATTCGATTAAATATTTATTCGAATACATTTTTATTGGACTATTCTTTTATCTAAATAAAATTTTAGTTTAAAATGAATGGCTAAAACTTTATTTGGATTTTTTAGCCGTTTTTTTAATCGGAAAAAAATTTAGTCATGTTGAATAAACTTTTATTCATGATAAAAATCCCGACTCAAAATTTAGTAATTTTTTTTTCAGATAAATTTTCAACAGACTAATGCCCAACTCTGCTGTGCACCTGTGGCACCCCTATAGCACATGTCTATGGTCATAGTTCATAGATATTTCCAAATATTGCCTTGGCTAATCTGTTTAAACTAGGATTTAAACTTCATTGAGAACTTTTTTCCCATCATTTTTTGAGTTTTACTTTCTATTTTGTATGTTTTTAATGTCAAAGGGAAAATTTGTTATATTCTTCTATAATAGCTTTATAAAATATTCCTATTAATTATATTTCTATGCTAAAATAATATTTAAGCTGTGGAATGAAGGGGAAAAATTCAACAAATATAACTAACTGTATGATAAACTATAAATAAACAATTATATTTATATTTCCACTTATACATTAAGAAAAAAATAAAGGACATCATATCACATATATGTAAAATAATCATCACAAACATATTATAACATAAAGACATTAATAAATACTTTTAAACAGAAATTTAAGTACAACTTTATAGATCTCAATAAAACCAAAATTTATTGTAATCAAATATTTCTGAAATACAACCACATTGTTAATCATTCCTGAAAATTAATGATTTTCATCGAATGACAGACAATTTTGCAAGATTACTATTAAAAATCATTACAATTTATATTTTGTTAACTGGAGGATCGGCCCACTGTTGTAGGGGGAAGAAAATACTTAATGGAAGGAAACTACTAGAAAGAGGAACCAATCAAGTATTTAGCATGCATTTTTTGTCTCCTTGGATACAGCAGTAGCCCGAGTCTCAAAGTAAACAGATTATATTTTTGCTAAATGCCAGTTGCAAATATTATTTAAACTTTTATATTATTTGTATAAATAATATTAATGTATGTTTGATAATAAATTCACATGAAACATTAAATTTTACCTAACATTGTATTATTAATTAGTTATATAAGAATGCTCATATACAAATATATATGATCAAGTATTATAAATTTGTGTTTTAATTTAGAGTGCCCATTTGAATGTGTACAATTTTGGACCATCTCTTGTTTTATAATCTATCTGTGTTTGGTTTTTATATACATATTTACATTTAGAAATGCTTATGAAATTTAAATGGTATCTTTTTACTGTATTACTCATGGAAATTTTATTTCAAAACCATTTAAAAAGAATTTGTTCAAATGAAGATTAATTTCCTTCTTAAACATGTCCATCATTTATAATAATTAATAACTGTAAATGAACACCACAAAATGTTTGAAAAACTGTTTTGTTTTTATGGTTACTACCAAAAACATATTTTTCAATGTGGAACCCATTTCTCTCATTAAATATTACAATTTATAATTTCTATATTTTTATACTTGAACAAATATTATTGTCATCATTATGCCTGATTCATTATAAATATTTCAAAAGGAATATTTACTGTAAAGTAATTTGACTAAGTAAATACTATAATGAAGGTACCCCACTTTTTATAAAATTATGCCTTCTTTAATTTCATGAATGTCAAACTAGCCATAAAAAGATTAAAGGGTGAGAGTTAGTTTGATTATGATTTCTTTTATATTCTGAAGCTACAGGAAAAAAATCACTATATTTTGGAAGTGTTGAGATATTTTTTCTTACACTTTGGTACTACGGATTTCGTTATTTTACAGAAATTATTTTTAGATTTGCAGTACTTTGATTTATTAAAGATCTGAAATATTGTTAAAAGGCAAATCCTGTAAAGCCAATTCATTAGAAATCACAATAGAAACTTCAATTTTACAGCATGGCCAAGAAGACCATATTGGTGAATTTGACTTTTAATTTTGTCAAGTAATTAATACTCTTTTAAAATGTCTTAATTATTTATCTATTCTGACTATTTTAGTTATTAAGAAAGCGTGAATACCTGTGATGAAATGATTGGTTTCAAGAACTATTTTACATAAAAACTGTTTATCAAAGTTTCAAGAATACATTTCATGACTTTCTGGGAATGTAAAACACAAATTTCAAAATTGAATTGTAATATTTTATAAAGTTACGAACAAGAACTATAAAATTTTGTGAAATTACTAAATTTACGCTTGCTGTAATTAATAACATACCATGGACCACAATTAATTTTAAAAACTAACTTAGAGATCTTCAGGATTGAAATGGTTCAAATAATTACTCATTATTATATAATGATTTGAATATTACAAAGAAATGAAAAAGCACACAGGTATATGTACTCATCATTTTAAAGCATACAAAATTGTCTCACAAAAATCTTAGCATAAATGATGGATTTGATCAATTGTCTTTTTACAATATAATACACCGAATACATACAAAAACCAAAGAAAACTAGAAAGTAAATGTAATTAAATAAATAACAATAAATATAAATATACAAAGTTAACCTAAATAAAATATAAATAAATTTAAAACAGGAATTAAATTCAATGCAATTGACTGACATTATTTGTGCTCTTTAATGAACATAAGTTTTTTTTTACAATAAGGAAATGTTTTTTATACTTATAGTAATTCCATGTACAGGCTTCTCAAATCAGACACGAAATGCCTCTTTTATAAAAATGTGATAATGTTATTTATTTTACACATAATATATTACCCATATATAAAATGGAAACAAAAAAATCAGAAATAAGTAACTTAAAACTGCAAAGTTCCATGATTTTATTGAATGGCACTAAACAACAATCTACTGATGAACTGTCCATTTTTTTTCTGTTTGTTTATTTTTCTTATTGTTCATTATATTTTTTTTTGTATTTTGTCTTTTTTATAAAAAGGGATATGTGAACATAAAAACCTTAAGTCATATATATATATATATATATATATATATATATATATATATATATATATATATATATACGAGAACTTATTACAGAATGACATTTATTATATACACATATGTCACCTATAAAACATTGAAAAAATATAATACAAAAATTTTAATACAATTAAAATTCTATTTTTAATGTTATGTTAAAATTAACTAGAAATACTAAATTTTGTATTTTTCCAGACAGTCACTAGTAAAAAAAGGAACCAAATTTATATTTTATTGTTGAGTTTCCTGTTAATTTGAAACATTTGATAAGTCAAATTATTATTGATAAGCTACAAAAAATATATATAATAATATTAATATATATATATATATATATATATATATATATATATATATATATATATATATATATATATATATATATATATATACATATATATATATAAATACTGTACAATTTAAAACTGGAGTTTTTAAACTCATCTATCTGCTATATTATACACATTTTTTAATTTATAGTCAAGTTATGAGTTTTTTTTCGAGAGAGCATACTCTTCAGGCTTGCCACTTCAGATGCTAGCCGAGCAACTTCAGATTTCAAATGGGTATCATCATCTTCATTTTCAATTATATCATGAGTAATTGGAGATGTAGGAGCAGCATGCTGCTCATTTGTTAAATTATGGGTTGGCATTATCCACTCTGCTCCGAGTGAAATTCCAGAATCTCGTTCATCGCTACTTCCTTCTCCATCCCATGGAGGACTTGCACGAGATGGTGGCTCTTGTTTGATATTATGGAGGGAAAGTAATGCAGTAGCTGCAACATCCTTATCACCAAGATGACTCTTATGCCGTAGTTTATGAGGGAGGCTATTATTATTAGAAGCTAGTGGGACCTCCCCACTTCCAGATGCAAGAGGAATTTCATAAGAGATAGGGGATTCATTAGGACGGCTTCTGCTTAAATTCAGCACACTGTTCCCAGCAGCTTCTAAAACAGGAGGATTTAGTGGTGGTAAGACTGGAGTGAATGGGAACGGGTACCTGTCATTTTCTTGGAAAGTATCTGTTTCAGTATATACCTGATGAATGGGTACTATAGGTGGAGATGGTCCTGTGTTTACAGTTCGATGTATAACAGGTGTAGGTATAGGTACAGAACTTTGTGGGTACATTATTGGGGGAGTGAGGGCATTAGTACTCAATTTGGCCCTCTTAGTAATACTTAATACTTGATCATTTGTTGGTAATGTAGCCATCACCTGCTCAACATTTACAACTGCTTCACCACTGATACCATATTTGTCTTTTATTGCTGCTAACTGGGCTTTTAAGAAATGATTTTCTTTGCTCAATTCCACCACTCTTTGTTCAAGAATCATGTCATTGTAACGGCGTTTTTCTCGAGATCTTTTCGCAGCTTCATTATTTCTCCTTCTTCTATCCCAATAACTTTCATCTTTCTTGTTATCCGGTATGAATTCCCGTTGTTTCCTCTGAGAAAACAAATCTTTTCTCTGCAAATGACTACTAACATCAAATCCAGGAGGATAATTTTCACCCATGTTAGTAGTCTCAGGACTTGAAGTCATATCTCCATCTCGAGGTATAGCACCGAGATCCATATTCTGTTCAATGACAAAATATCCAGAAGTTGGAGTACAATTAATGTTTCCATTATTTGCTACAGCACTGTTATTGTTATTGGTTGGTGTGCTAGAGGCGTGAAGTGGTGTTTCCCCATTAGCAGGGGAACTATTTTGACGTTCTACGAACTCTGCCACCATCATCTGGGAAAAGTGAGACCTGAAACAAATAAACAAAGACATTAATATAAAAGTTTTTCTTACAAAAATAAATATTTTTAATATTTGTTTAAGGTCCATTAACATGAATTAAGATGAAAATATAAGTGTGTGATGTTCGAATAGTTGAATAAATTCAACTAGAAAACAAGATGGAGTTTTTATACGAATAGTTTACATTTTAAAACCATAGCAATATATGATACGAAGAAAAGTTCTGGATCTTTATATATAATACATACAATATATATTAATGCATTATATATAAAGTATATAATTATATTAATTAAATACAGAAGAAAATATTATATGCATCTTCAAAAATTAAATTGTTCAAAATGCCATAGATCCTAAGGAATACCTGTTACGAAAGGCGAAGTATGTTTGAATTGTATTTTATTTTTAAAAGATCTTAATGGCTTACATAAAACAGGGAAAATATTTTAATCTTCTTAAACATTTGAAAAAAATCATTGATCAACGAAACCACTACCATTTCTTGTTCGGTGGCATCCAAGCTTGGAATGTTCAGTTCTAGCATTTACTGCAGATATTTAAATATGCATGCAAGATGAATCAGTACCTTAAAGCAATATTATATAATTTGAGGCTTTTAATTATTATAATGCTATGAAACTAAAAATAAAACTGTATTGAACAAACAAAAACAAAACAAGATCAGGCCTATTTGGACATTCGGAGTTGAGCTATGGGATTCCACTAAACCTTAGAATTTTTTTCTACGATCCTCACAGTCTAAAATCTTTAATGCTCCTTATTATATTACAAATAAAATAAAACACAATGAACTTAATGATCGAAATATTTTCGATTTGACCCTAAATAGATACATTTTGTTCAATAATAAAACCCATATCCAATCAAAGTCATTAGTTTCAAACCTTGCTTTCCATCCAATCCCCAAAATTCCATTGAGGCATCTGAAAAGAAGATAACCTCAGGATCTTCAAACACGAACTAGAAAACTGGCAGTAGGTGCAGTGGTGTAGCCAGGATTTTATTTGGGTATGTACTCCCAACTGGGATTCATATAACCCCGACCGGGTATATGAGAGTATGTAATATTATATCTCTCAGTATAATATTTTCTTTACCTAGGTATATTATTTATGAAATAACATTCAAATAGGCTTATATAAATTTTGTTTACAGATAAGAATAAGTAAAAGTATTTTGTAATTTCGGAGGTGGGTCTGGACCCCCTGATTCCCCATCTGGCTGCGCCACTGAATAGGTAGTTTTTTCACAAGTTGTCATATTTTATGGGATTGACAATTTACTTACTGTATTTCTCTTTGTAATACAATTGTAAATAAATAAATTATAAAAAAAATATATTACAATCTGCCATATTTCTTCAATGCATCCACTTATATTAAAATTACTTAGTTGCCATTAAAAAGTTTAGTTTAGTTGTTATATTACAAAAACAACTTCAATTTCAATTTTTTATATAATTCATTATTTTTATAATTCATATTCAATTTTTTATATATTTATTTTTCCCAGTAAGGATAATTTTATATAATGAATTTATTTTTTAACCTATACTCCATCGAAGTCCAGATTTACTATTATTTTAGAAAAATACGTCTGCCAAGTAGGCCAATTCCTCTCCATTTATATTGAGAACATAATTATATAGTCAATGATTTGTGGTTTGAAAATAAATTCTACAAGATGAGCCCTATTATTAAAATATAAGCGTGTCATGATACATATGTTTGTACACGTGTTAGCGAAAGTAGTGGATTGAATTTAATAAACCATTTGTATACTAATCCCCATTTTTCCTCTAACTTTGGGCCAAATCTTACGAGCCGTTTTCGAAATATGGGTGAATCAAGGAAAATGCGTTTTCCCGATAAAATTGATATGGTACTATCTTGGTACCAATCTGAAAAATCCCTAAAAATGTCTTCAAAATCGGATAAACTGTGGCAGGTGTTATGTCCGTCACATCGATTTTACTACAGTCAAACAAACACGGAAATAAATTTGTTTCTTAATGTCTATAACGTCAAACGCGAGTGGAAATTTTTAATTCTGAGGACAATTTTTTTTTTTTTTTTTTTTAAATTTTCTTCGTGAATAAAAACCTTTCCTAACTTCAGTAATTAGGAAGAAAAATTCTAAATGAAGCCATTTTAATAAGAAAAGATTTTTCAAAGGTGTTAAAAAAAAAATTCTTACAAATAAGTTTCAATTTTTATATTTCGTTCTTTCAATAAATAACAACTTAATTAAGAAACTGATATATATTTTTTTTTAAATGTGAAATTAGGAACAAAGAATAGCTGAGCCTCGGAACAGAGGGAATAGTGCTCACAAAATCTTTCATCTAGTTGAGATAGTTTTACTAAATGGCAGTGCCCTGCGACGAAACTAATTATTGTTAATCCGTAGTATAGTTGCTTATCTGTTTTGGGCAAAAACAAATTCTTCTTTAAAATTCAATATGTTTTCATTTGGCAAGGATCCTGGTTAGGCTATTTGATGAATTGCATTATGGCTCTCTGCCATTAGCTAGTTCTAAGCATTTCCAACTACAGTGTTTGCAACATCATTACCATCGATTCCTTCATGTCTCAGCCAATAAATTGACATAAAAAAAAAACATTAAAAAAGAACATGTTCTGCCATTTTTTTAACATCATATAGCCAATTTTAGCTATCTTATTTCTCAAACCACCGGTAAAAGTAAAAATTAAAGAATTTTAATTTATAATGGATGTAAGTTTAAAAATAAAAATACATATTAATTTTTTATTTTAACCTCAAAAAAAAAAATCGAAGTACTAACAGAATAATTAAAAATAATTAGTATATTTTCGTAACATATAACAGGTAATAAAAATCATTCTGTATCCTATCAATTTTTCTCAAATATTATTTTTAGCCATTTACGTATAGCATTAATAAGAAGTAGCTGATTTCAGTTAGAGATGAAAGATGTTGTTTAACTATCTTATCTCTTAATTTTAAATTGTATTTTGTAGCTATACAGCCTAACTTGATAAGTTAGGGAGTAAAAAATCTTTAGGGAGTGTCAGTATATCTGTCATAGAAATTGCCTGATACAAGAAGCTGAAAGACACATAAACATATTTTGTAAAGTTAGTCAGCTAGCCTTTTAGAATGGGACAGATGTAAACTTACCAGTCCATAATGGCAGATACAATGAAATAAAATAACATCTGAATGCTAATTTTGCCCTCTTTGAGACGAGGTCGTTAACGGATCAGCCTACATGCAAGAAGGGGGTCAGAAGAGAGTTAGGAAGGATTTCGTTTAACGCATTAATTCCCTTCCTAGTTATATCAACAATAACCCACTTTTGGGAGCTATATCACTGTATTTTCGTAAAAACACATTGAACAGATATTAGAAGTGAATATGTCCAAGAATACGAAAAAAAAAAAAATGAATCGCAAATCAATATTGCCTAATGAAATAAACAAATCCCTTTCTAACCTCAAAAAATCAAATGGCGAAAATTAAGGATTTGTATATGCTGGTACGGGTGGGGGAACTAGTCCGGCATGTGGATCTTTTGGATTGATATGTGCACAGTTAACTTTCGTTCGATTAGAGATGAGGCCTAAGAAAGGAATCCAATTATCGGCTATCCCAGAGGCTAGTGTATCTTATCGATTATTTCATGTCGGTAAGTAAAAAGAAAAATAGAGGGCTAAACGTCATAGACAATAATTTAATCAATGAGCATTAAGAGGATAGCACATTCTAGGTATTAGCAGGAATCACTATTGGACTCTCCAAGCTCAATACCCAGCCTTGAATAATGACAACGAGAGTTTTAAAGAGAGTATTTAAAATCTAAATAAATTTTCATTATAATATACTTTATATTATTGGAATTGAACGACATCATGCTTTACTCATTACACCCCTTTCCCCTGCTGGAATCTCTCTTAATAGATTTACTTATGAGATCTTGTGTAATATATGTGTTTCGGTGGGAAAATACTCGTAAAGGAAATTTTCAAATTTAAATGTAATATTCGCCGAAATATTATTGTAGAGAAATATCTAGTTGAAAGTGTAATGTTTCTGAGATAAAACGCTGAATAATGATAAAAGACTATTTAGAAACAGAATTGAACGTCAATCGATCGACTGAGGCATGAAAGGAAAAAGTTGAAGGGAGGGATTGGTTTGTGTGTCAAAGGGAGCGATGAGGAAGTAGAAAGTCGGCCCGCTGACTAGAGAAACGGGCCAGGACCTCGATCCCTACTTACCCTACCGCTCTCCACCTCTACACTTCCTAGCGTCCCATCTTAACCACCTTATCTACATCTATATCTACTCCCATAATGTTACAATAACACTATATCAGTATCCCCATTGGGAGTTAGTTACGGATCCGTTGTTCTCAAATTTGTAAATCAATTCCACAAAACTATACATCGATTAATTGAAAAACGTTACAACTGTAAAATGTGTTTCAATTAACTATTAAATGTACATGGTAAACTTAATCACTAAAAGCAGTTAACGTTTTTGGGTGATCCATTTTTGGACGAGGACTTAAAACGGAAAAAAGCCACTGAAAACTATAATGATGATTTTTCCTATCTGATTTTAGGACTTTACAGTTAGTTTCATGTAGGTAAACATTAAATTTAATAGAATAAAGAAGGTTGATTTAATCGACAAAAAGAAGAAGCAAGATCGTTTTGGTCGAATCGACATTTCACGAGCCGAATGGTCATTGGCTCTAATAAATGAAGTTACAGTTTCGAAATTTCGGTTGCTATACAAAAAGTCGATTTATGGGAACTAAATTGAGTGAAAGAAGTTATATTTAAGGCTACATATTGAGTGAAAGAAACTACTTCTTTGATGTAACAATTAAAAGAAACAAAGATACTAAAGGACAATAGATCGATGATGAAGTTTAAGAAATATGGATGGAATCTACATGGACAGAGAGGATTGCGGTAAAGACAATCGCCAGTGGGCGGTCCAAGACGCTGGAGGGGATATTGAACCTGGGCCGAATCGCACGGCGTAGCCCAGGTGGGGGCACAAGTTCACTGCCTTCTAAATTGATGGAGCCTCCTCGCTCTGGAAGGTTTCTTGTGCACCACCATTCGGTTGTCACATTGTTCCAACCCTTCATCAATATGTACTCTACTACTTAAATGAAGCAGCTTCATAATGAGGCGTCTCCAATCCTTCAGTTTCCAGGTCTTCACAATGCAGAGTAACATTCAGTAACGTTCCAATCCAGATTTTTGCTTAAATGACCAAATAAATATCTTAAATTTATTCCCATCCATAACAGAAAAAACAATTATTCACCAGAATTACAGGGGAGACCCCGATCCTTTCCCCTAAATCGTACCATTTACCTACAAATACCTGACCTTTCTCCCATTACAGTCATTTCCATTAATGGTTCAGTACGAGAACAAACCAATGTAATATGTTCTGTATGATATAATCTGCTAAAACCTTGGCGGGTACCAACATGTATTTGATCTATAGTCTTAATTAAATTCAAAATTCATAAACGTTTTATAATACTAATTTATATTATGTTTAATTTAATATGTATAAGTATGTGTATTTTGACGACACATAATTTAATATGTATCATGATTCCAAACTGTATTTTAAATTGTTGATTTTTTAATGTTTGTGTGTTTTTAGAACTGACATTTGTGTGACATAGATGTGACATGAATGTATGACATTTGAAACTAGTTTTCAATAAAAACAAATTTATAGAAATGGCAAATAATTAGATTAATCCCGAATTAGATTGATCCTTCTATTCCATCATGTGTACGTCAACTGGTAATAAAACAGAGACTCGGGGAAAGGAACACATCTTTACTCCTGTCAGTGGAAAATATTTAAGAAGCATGGCAGAGTTTCAACTAACTGCGAAACTTCTAATACCACTGAGTAGGTCTCAAACAAATACCAGGATTAGGACCGTCTAAATAGCTGTGATCAAAAATCGTGTACTTTTCAAAGTATTGACATAATATATGAGAAAAACTATTCAGTATCTAAATTTTCGCTCGACTTTTGATAAATAAATTACAGAAAAAAGACTTTAATGGAAGCAGTTTGAAAGGAAAAATGTACAATAATTTTTTTCTTACATTAATGAATATTCTTCTCTCAATAACATTGTTGATTGCATTACTCAATGATAAATGATGTTGACAACGTGTATGCAATACACAATTGCGTAACTCTTCAAATCTCATAAATATATCAAGGCAACCAAATTACGACCCTGTTGTCACTATTTGAAACTGATAAAACGATATTTACCTTCGGAAATTCACTTAATATGACTCTGTTCTGTTTACTAAAAATATTTTTGTCTCCTAGAGTAAAAGTCCGTAAAAGACAGCTCTGATACAAGGGTCTTAATCAAATAGTAAGATCTGAATAGATTTTCCCAAGTAATATGTTACAGGGGTCTATGTATATATCTATTTTACCACTGAAAACGTATATAATGTCAGCATGATTAGCAAAGTGAATTTTGAGAATGAGGTGGTAAAAGGAATGAAAACCATGTTCAATAGCCGTGCACACCAACATACTATACTTGATTCGGAATTACGTTGGTATCACGGAAGCTGTGCTTTATTATTTTTTACAACTTCCATTAATGCACATTTATTTAAATACATGGTCAGCACATACGATTAATGGTAGAATTTCAGCATAATTAATCATTGATTGGTTAGGAATCAGGCTGATATGACTGTTTATAAATTTATTTATATCTAAGGATCTCTCAGAGTTTTATTAAAATTGGCAAGTTTATTTATACTATATCATGATAGGAAAAACCTTAGATTAATCTCATAAATTAGACAAAAGTATAATAAAAAAATAAATAAATAAAAATCTAATGTTGTAGAAATATGTCATTAAATCGTTTAAAATCTATAACAAACAGTTTAACATTTAAAAAAAAAAACATGAGCAGAATACAGAACACTAAATAAAACAAATCGTAAAGAAAAATTTAAGTTTAAGGCGCTACGTCTAGTTTGAAGAGAAATAATATAAAGCACTCCTCTTTTGATTGTCGTTTTAATTCGAGCACATTCTTCTGAATCACAGATTCCAATAAAGAAATTTCTAAAATGTAGCTTTCCACTTGGTTTACCGAATTTATAAAACGGGGAGATGTGTCAATAATGTAGGAACCGATGTTCTTCTTATATTAAATGGAATTAATTAGCTTGCACTGCCACCCTTGTTTTAATTGAGTACATATTACATAAATTAAACTTGGTACGGCATGAAAAGGCAAATAATCAATCACACCAAACATGACTAATATAGGAATGCTCAAAGCTGGCCAACACCAAAGGAGCAGTATATTAAATAGAAAATGAAATAACGATTACGTACATGAATGATAATTATTGCAAGTATAAAGTCATTTTCTAACTGCGCTTGTAAAGTATGATCCAGTGATTAATGAAGAGGGAGATGATCAATCTCTGTTAAAAATCAATTAAAAGTTTAGTTCGAAATTGGGTTGAAAACATTACTGAGAAGTTTGATAGCTTCTATCCACAAATCCACAAAATCGGAATATTCTGGATTCCACTGAGGTCCTAACCAATACTCTTCGCAACTCTTCCTCAGGATACCATCGACCAATACGAAGGTCACATCTTAAAAATAAAAGCTTCAGGCGTTCAGTCCTTCTCAAAAAAAAAAGCACATGGATGAATGAATGAATAGTTTAGATTCATTTCTAATGCAGTGTGTAGAAGAAAGATGATACTTTGCTACTGTAAATTCGATAAGAAATTTTAGTCTTGTTTGAAAAATTTGAATTAATAATATATTCTCACAGTACGGAGTGGTAGAAGAGGATCGGAATATGAAGAACCGACAAAGTACAAATGATGCAGCGAACGGAGCTAGTTGCGTCACAATATCCCACCTTCAGAATTCTTCAAGTGGTTCTGATGTTTCCACAATTCTTTAATAAAAACCAAAATAGATTCGAAGGATATTATCGATTTTATCCAAGTATAAAACAATAATAATTTCTGAAGGAGCCGTTAATCCCGCGGTCATAGCCCCTTGGCAAAACTGCAGAGTAAGTATTGTTCCCTTCATTTGCCCCAAACTAAACTGCTGTTCTCATCTAATTTCCAACACTATCTTCTAATAACCTAATCTTTAACTAATCTATATTTCAATATCCCATCTTCAAAATTCATCATTTACTCACCCATCATTATAAAAACTAATTACTATCGAATATAAAAAAAACATAAATTTTGTCAATGGATAAAAAAAAAAAAAATTAAATTAAAGTTCTTTCTTGAAAAAATTCTATAAAAAAAGAATTAAGTAATAGAAAATAAATACTACTTCTAATTGAATTAGTGTAAGTTTTAATCTGTACTCAACTAAATTTTCTACACCAAATTATCTACTACGAAATACAGAGAAAAACAAGAGAATGTTTTCCAGCTGATGGATACTGGTGCAATGATATGTACAAACAAATATAGCATACCTGGGTTTATATCTTACACTTTTGTGGCACAATTATGAATAAAAATATAAATTATGAAGAAGATTTCTACTTTTCTAAATAATATTTTAATGAAAATTTATCAAATTGATATTTTACATTTTATTTTTGCATGACTTTTGAAATATGATATTATCCCTAAGGAATGGCTGTAATTGTAATAGCCGAATGCATATAAATTGAAAATCAGATTAAACTACACTCAATGAATGCGATTGGGAAAGATATCACAATGATTTTCAAAACGGAATGTTGTTGGACAGATTGAGGGTTGGACGACTTTCGAAGACGGATCAGAGGATATTCTGGGAACAGGAGATAGTGCCTTCAGTCCCTGCCCACGCTGATCGCTATGCTTAGTTGGAATAAATGCTTCTAAATTTATATATTTTCTACATGGAAATGATACAACTGTCGTGCGGCTAAGATGTTTTCAGTTTACTCATGAAACAATGAATAAGAAGACTATAAACGTAAGGAGGAATCGCAGAAGACGACCTCTGCTCTTATCTAAGGGAGAATCCTAGAAATAAAAAATGATTAAAGCTTGATCGGCCAATGAGGTTCTATTTCAGTTGTGTGTCGTATCAACCATGTTGGCCAACAGAGGCGGGGAAGATGCGCTCCCACTTGGCAACACTGACCAACCAGAAGGGCATGTGTATTCCCTTCGCCACTATTGCAATGCGGCGCATTAGATGCCAACTAAATATAGCTGCCGTTTAATATCTCCCAGTTTCATCTCTCTCCATTTGCAGTGTTTTCCACTAGTTCCATCCGATACCTCAATGCTGCCCTAACGTATGCCATTTATTAACGTTTCAAGTCAACTGACACTCGAATAACAATGGTACAAAAAACATGGAGATATGTATGTCACTTAAAATTAAATATATAAATAGCTATAAATTAATTTTATACTAACTATTGTACCGTACCGACCTGTATTTTACCGTCGATAACGACGTAATAAATGTCATATTATGTCCAAAGCAGGTTGTAAACCGTTGCAATCTAGGAAATGGTGGTCGGGGCGATGATCGAAATGAAATTATTACCGTTGTCTAATAATTAATGTATGCCGACGTTTTGACTACTTTGCAGGTCTCCATCGGGCCAACAAAAAAGATAGGAACAATATTAAAAACTCCTATAAGCCAGCATACATTAAATATTTAGACAACGACTCAGTGGTTTATTATGACAACGGCCCCTCCACCTGTTACCATAATCTTGTACTTCAATAATAATAAAACAGATAAATATATAATATTCTCGAAAAATTGTCTTTTATTTATTTTTTACATTTTATGGAAAATGATAACTAGATTATATAGCATTTAACTGAAATCATAAATTGAAACAGCTCAACTTGAATGGAAATCTCAAGGGGAGCTCATTTGCAGCGGTACAATGGTTAATTTCAATGTATAAGGTCACGGAACCAAGATACTAAAAAATATATAAATTTAAATACTATATACTACATACAGCACTCTATTATTTCTTCTTTTATGTTAAGAATATGTGGTTATTTTTGATAACTAAAATGAAAGAGTGTTTAATAATCTTTTAAATGTGCTTTAAATATGGAAAAAAAAAAGAATTGCCTGTATAATATTATCTAATATATAATTTAATATTATATCCGATATATAATTATATAATATGTAATATATCCAGTATATAATCCAATATATATTAAAATATTATCCACAATAGAATCCAATTTACCGATTTTATTCAGGTTTACCGATATCGCTGCATTCCGAATAATTGCTGCATTACTCTAATCACTCAGGGACTTAATTGACCTTGTATCAATGGCCATTGCTAATAAATGATTTTATTTACATATATTATTTATTTAAACTATTATAGAATTGAGACATTGTAAATAATTACAGCTAAATTAGTTGCTGCCATCCAATTTGAATATATTGTAATGATACTAAAAGGTAGAATGGGAGTTTTCAGTCCCAATACATGTCTGAAGTTCTCGATGTAACCAGACATTCTTAACTCTTTGAATTTCTTTCTGTCTGGACCTTGTCATATCATCTTTAGGTAACAAGTACAACTAAGCCATAAATTTTACCTATATTCGATTTCGAACCGAGATCCTTCTTGGGAAGCAATAATATCTAAAACTTCATGCATCTAGGTACTTAATATACAAAACCCAAAATTTTTGACTAATCTATTTTTATAAGTTGCAATAAATATAATACAACATACATGTTATAGTAAACCACTTATATTGATTGTTATTAAAATGAGGTTATAATTAACCCGTCCTGAAATAAAGGAGAGGGGGTGCGGCCAGAAATATTTACCTCAACCATAATCTCCTTGCTATTATTATTATTATATGTTTTATAATAACCGGGAATCGGACATACATTACTTTCAAGTTTTGTAGCGGTTAATTATCCTTCTCTGGTTACATATTCATAGTATGCACAAAAATCAAGCCATAAATCATAACTTCATATTCAGGTCTTTATAATTTTATGTATGATATAATAACGAACTCTGAGGATTTTACGAAGGATTTTATACTGCAAGGATTGAATACGGTAGAAATTCGATGGGCTGGTTTTAGGTTTAGAGCGTTAGTCTAATAAAGGTAGAAGCGGTCAGAAACTGCGAGCAGCTTGCAGTCGTTTCAATCTTGTATGAGGACTCAAGGTTAGACCCTTGTCAAACTGAGGCTCTAGATTGCGAATCTGTTCAATAGAGGTAAGTGAGAATATTATTGAAGAATTCTGTACGACAGGATGTCGTAGAGTCTACAACGAGGGTACATTGTAATTTAAAAAATAAAATTGAGAACATTAAATAAATTATATAGGAAATTTTTGATAAAGATTTTAGGAGATCCCGCCGAAGCGATACCACAAAGATAGGCTGAAATTATAATCAATATCGAAACATTGCAAGTCCAAAATGCCTATATAGGATTCTATGATCAGCCAAACACAATTCATAGACCATACCGCAACTTCTGTTTTTTACAAGCTATTCATTTATGCCCACAAAGCGAGCATCTAAGCATCCAAGCGAGTTCCCATCTAGACTAGAACCTCTAAAATTTTCAGGGGTCTCGGAAAAGAAAACCGTGCCTCCAGCAGATTCGCTTAGTCACTAATGCAACAATCCTCATCTACCTATTCATTCACCTAAAGAATGACGTTGAGTATTGGGGCACAACACGAATAAACAAGACAAATCGCTCAGAAATCCTAGAAGAGAATGCCAACATACTTTATTTAAGTTAGATGGCAATGGGACCAAGTTAAATTAATAGTTCGATACGTTTCATCGGAATTCTTTAAGCGAACGGACTATAATTATCCACCCATTTCTAAAATTTAAGGTGCAGGAAATAGATAATGTTTGCGGTAAGATATCATTATATGTTAATAATGGTAATATAAAATTTGTTATTAAAGTTTTATAATTAAATGCCATGCATTTGTTTCAGAATAATTACCTCAAAAGAATTTAATTCACTTCGAGAATTATTATCACATACTTTGGTTGGTTGAATAATCACCACATATACAATAAAATGAATTATCAATGAACTGTAAAAAACTGTTGTCACTACGTCAGTTGAAACATTAATTTTCATCCCCTTTCCGTTTCTGGTATTACATTAAAACTTCCAAAAATGTAAAAGTGTTATTACATTTTTAAAATATCAAATATTTTGTTGTAAATGATATTTTGGTTTTATCAGGAAGACATTGAGTTTCTCAATGTGTCAAGTATGCTCCGAGAGATAGTAAACTATTATTAGTACACGTGATAATCTAGATCCTATTAGCTCTTTCTTATGTATAGAAAAAAAAACAACATAGCTATTCTGGCCCCGGTCACGTTTTTCCAATCATGGGTCACGTTTTCCGATTTCAAATAAACAATTTGAGATATAAAAACAGCAGTCGTATATAATTGAAAAATAATTATTTAAATCGATTAATTGTGGCATCAAATTATCATTAATTATGAAATATAATTAGCTACAGACTGGTTATAAATTAAATAAGATGAATAACAAAAAACTAGTCAGATAAAATCTGAGTTGATAATTATTCAATTTAAAAAAATACGATTGGTTCATGCACACATTCGAAGCATCCTATTTTAAACAACAAGATAAATTAACTATTACGGCGGATATTATACAAACCGCGTCAGATACAAGACGAAGACAAAGGCCACTTCCAATGTTACTGTTATTTAATATATTAGATTTTCTCGAAACATATTAGTCAAAAAAAAATTCTGTTAACGTTACTTCAAGGTCAGATCTGTAGTGGGGAGTGGGTAGGGGAATACACTCGATTCTTGTCGATTCAGAATCTGATTTATTTCGAGCAGAGATTAGAGGTGTCGCAGATTGGTCTCATTACGGTTCGGGATATTTTATCCTTTTCAATTATAAATTGGGTCATTTATATCACCAGATGATATCCGATTAGTCATAACCATTTTGAAAAGATACACAGAAGCAACTCAAGTTACCGAAACTGAATAGCAAATATTGAGGGATCCGACTTCACATCATAAATGGACCACTGTTTCTCGACAGGCTGATGAATCCATTTCGAAATGGGGTGAACTGAAGATCCTGAACCGGTTTATAATCTCTGTTAACAGTCTCTGTTAAAAATATTTGTTTTCAATGAGTGATGTTCATTGATTTACAGACATCTTTAGTTATATAAAAAATATAGAAAATTTTGAGGTGGGGTTGACTTTGATCTAATCATTCCAGCCATGAAAAAACATATCATTTTCCCACTTAACAATAAAAACCGACGGCTTTTTTTCGGAAATACTCGTCATTTCGAAGAAAAAAAAATATAAATACGGCAATATTATAGAATTATTGTACAACATCAATATTATGGTATCCTTTGGTTGTTGGATAAAGAGGGTGGACGCATGGTCGCCTAAATATGCCCCTGGTTGAGCATTATGCAGTTGCCATAGTTCATACATAAATATCACTGTGATTTCTCGGCCAGAGCTTTCTCCAGCTCGTCGTAGTGCATGGACTTTATTTGCATCGGATTTGCAGGCATTGGCCCATGTCACCTAATTCCATCGAGTACTCTATCACAGTCACTCAGTTACCTCCAGACAGATCTATAAACCACTTCGAGGCATCGCTCAATTTTCAACAGTCCTGTCAATTCGTCTGAAGAGCAGAGGCAATTTTTTTTTAGCTACAGTGGTCCTGAACTTTTGCTATTTATTTTTTATGAAAATGCTGCGTTTGGATTTTAAAAAGTTATTATCCATTCAGGTGCCGGTTTGAGAAGATGTGCTACACGGCACCGTGACCTTAAGGATTTCGACATGCCTTGAGCGCGATCGTTTAATATGAAATGAAAGTCGTAAATCTTTGAAGCTCGTTTGTTTACAAAATAATATTTTACAAAATATTGAATAAAATAAATAAACCAAAAGCATTAATGCTTACAAAAAAATCTTGAACACGTAATCGGAGAAAGAAATTAAATGATGAAATGGTAAGCCTCATTTTGCAACATTATATTAATTATACCGATATGAATTTTTAGTTTTACAGATTATTACATCGAACTAAGATAAACATTTGGCAAAGGGGTAAAATATATTCAATTAAAGTGTTCCTTGAAAAATGATAAGAAGTATACCCCCCTTCCCCCCCACCCTCCCCGTTCATTTTATTCTTTGAAAAACGCGATTACTGAACGATTAGAAATAAGGAAGATAGGCCATTCGATGACAGTTCGAGTGACTGCTATGTTTGAACAATAACAATGACGAGTACTTACGAAGCTTAATACTGAATAAATGAAGAAAAAAAATGAATCGTCTCCTGCATTCTAAAGTAATCAGATCTCATAAAATTGTGAGGAGAAAAAATCCTCACTCGGTGTGTATGTGGACTGATTAGCAGTGACGCAGCCTGTTACATAAGAGACACGTGACTTGTTAATAGCTGGTGGTGGTGGTGGCATAATGTATGATAATATATTTGGATATTCTTCCAACTTTAATGCTATTTTGTTACTCGTTTTATCTTATCACGTGTTCGGCCTCTTGGAGCATTTTCAAATACTTCACTAAATGAATGCAACATTATCTAACTGACCCTTGAATTCTACCTAACAGTTGTGAAAACATTCTGCTCATAAATATTGAAACTCATTTAACCTCTCGAACACACACATATAATAATAATAATGGAAATTAATATTTAAAAATTACTGATGAGGTGATATAGGTCAAATTGTTCACGTTTACTCTGATTTAGTAATATCTTCGTAAACAAAGATATATTACCCGGTTTATATAGTTTTGCCAAAATGTACGTTTTTTTTATTGATTCTAGTGCGCTGAGTATGGGTAAAAAATTGAAAAAAATCTGACATATCTAATTCAAAAAATATTTATTGCATACTTTAAAACAAATAATAGCACAAAATATTAAAAGAAAAAAATAGAAACGATTTATTTCTATGATTGACAAGACGTGAGCGTGTTGCAAAGTGTTCGAGATCCAGACAGGCAGGGATCCTTACTCCTAATCATTCACATCTCAGTTCTTAAACATGTTTTACTTTGAATATTCCGGTTTCACTTGAAAAGCAAATGTGATTGAGGAAATCAGAAGGCAGATTCTTATTCTGGATTAAAAATCCTTCAAAAAAAGTCTGAAATGATTTCTGGGACTGTTGAACTGAGTCCATCAGGTAACATTAAGTTTGAAGTTAGTTACGTTTTTTTTTTACACATTATTTCTTTTAATGCTTATATATTTATACCAACTCAATGAATTTTAACGCGGGAGATTTTGTTTTAAAGGGAATTTAATCACCTGAAATTTGGGTTTTTTTACTTTTTTAGAAAAGCCAACAGGAACTTCATTTTTATCAAAGTTCTATTGAAAAACACTGTTTTTCGTTTTTCTCGTGTTTTTTTTTTTTAAATTGGTGGGTGATGGAGAAAAACGGGTGACACCTCAGTATTATGTCGAATAAGTCAAATTTTGTAAACTAGTGTAATTATCCTTTTACATTGAGTACGAAGTGTATGGATATATCAGCCTAAAAATCATCGAACTCATTCATTTTACTGAGGTGCTAATGAATTGGTTGAAATGGGGTATTTGGAGATGATTAAAGTGCATTTGCGAGCGAAATGGTTTAAAAAAAAAAAAATAGCAACGCAAAAGATTGATGTTTGAAATAAGTTTCGACGCCATTCAGATTTTTATTCATACTCGATAATGAATCTAAATTGTATGAAATATAAATTTTATAAAACTTATTTTTGTGGATATTGAAATGACTTTTGATTGGATAAACAGATACGCCAAAAAGACATATACAAGATAAAAGACAGTTTGGCAGCGTAAAACAGAGTAAAAATAAAAATGCAAAATATTTTTTGTTGATTCGATTGCTGTGAAAATTTTGAAGAATAGGCGAGGTGTAATGTTTCATTTAAACTTTGTTTTTTGTTGGCTTGTTTTGCTTAGTTTATTATTCATAAAAACTGGAACAAACCATCTAGTTATCACTAGACATTTTAATGACTTTAATACCTGTTCATAATGTGCCAAGTTACTTTTTTGGTCTATCACTTTTTGAAAACTACAAACTGTTGGACTTCCGTGAGCCCTGAACGAAGAGGAACTATTCAGCACCGTAGAGAAAAATGACTACATTGAAATAGTGAGGAATGACTACATTGAAATAGTGAGGGGAGAAATAGATTGACTTTTCATAAAAAAATTGATAAACAGAGCCCCTTTATTTTTATGTTTTTAAACAACAAAAATGTTCCGATATGACAACAATGAATTTTTGTTGATAATTCAGTATCATAATTTTGTAATGACTCTAAGGATGTATGATATTTATAATGCGATAATTGTTATTCAATAGATAATGATCCTTATCTTCTTAATGCCTTTTTCACTAGAACAATTTACCCAGCAATCAGCAATTTTTTTTAAAATAATTTAGTATTCATAACGATAGCCGATTGCAGACTTGCCATAAGCATGATGCTGCTCCTTTTCATCGATAAAAATGAATAAAACTTTATTCCAACTTTTTATATTATATTTTATAAAACCGAATAGCGCAGCATGTATACGAAAAGGTGAAGACAAGTTGAGTAAAGCTGGGTAATAATGCATTAAGGGCATATTATTTGACGAGCAAGGTCTATTGTAACAAATCGTCCATGACTTTTTAGACTTTGTATGTGTAGGGTATGTGCAAACATGTTGAACTAATCATAATCAAACTCTATCATAATGTCCAGTAGCGAGGGGGGAATGGAGGCGTACGCGCCCCTTCCCTGGAATATGAAAAAAAATTATTTTCTTGAAAACTGTTTTTTATTACATATACAACAAGTGCTTTTAGCGCTATAATTATTATAATTATAATTGTCATATCCTCAAATTATGTATGAGAATAATAAATAAATAGTTTTAAAAATATATATAAATAAAGCTGAATTTTATTGGCGGTAGTAACATACGTACATCCAATGCGGGAATAGATCTGGTTCGCACGATCCAAACGTCAGATATTTTTTCACTGCGACGAAAAGTCGTTTTTAGAGACTAATGAAACCCAGAAAATAATGATCAACTCCAAAAGTTCGATTTTGAATTTAGAGTTAATAACACCATTTAATTTTTGTAATGAACGTTTTCTGGAAGAAACTTGAAGTGGAAATACAACACTCTAAAAAAAATTGAGTCTATAGGAGAAAATCTTTTTACCAACAGGAAACAAGGCATCGATGATTTGTTGTTATCCATGTCTTTAAAATCCAGGAGGGTTTTCGACCCAAATTAATCCATCGCTGAAAAAAAAACAGAAAAAGAACTTTTGCCACAGCCGGACTCGAACCTAGGCCTAAGGGATTGAGATTCCAGTGAGTACTCATTGTGTTCCTACCCATTACTCTTACCATTCCTACCCATTCAGACAATTAAAAAAAGTTTTGATTTCTACAATGGCTGTCACTTCAAATATTCTATAAAACATTTTCGTGTGAGCAGCTTCATTGTGACTTTAGGAAGGAAATAACTCTTTATCATTATTATTATTTATGTTTAAAACATAATTAATATATAATAATTAATACATTAATTAACATTATATATACAAAGTTAAATATTTTTTTCATATGTATTATGTAATGAATGAGATTATTGTTTCTAAAGGACATTAAAAATTATTTTAGAATATCCAATGACGTTTAGCAGTTTCATAATTGACTGAGGCAATACACGTGACTCGATAATAGGTTATAGTGTATGTAAATAAGTACAGCTATTATTTCACTCCTTGTTTTCCTGTTTGGCTTGCTGCATAGCTATCCTGTTAGCATTTCTTCCAAGAATTTTTTTTTTTTAATAATTAAATAAAAAAACAGAGATATAGATTTTTGAAATAGAGAAAACCGCAATTTAATTTCAGAACTACTGAAGAAACAAAACAGATGTCTTGTTTTTTTTTTTTAATTTTACATAATAGATTAGATAATTGAGTTAAATCAAAGAGAGATAATGGAAATATGGATCTAGAATTAAATTCATAATAATAATAATAATAATAATAATAATAATAATAACAAGATTAACGAATCCGGAGGTTCGATGCCGATACCGCCAATGGCTGTAAACCTACGTGTCACCATAATATACCAGTGTCAAATCCATAATATAAGCCTTAATACAATCCTCGCAGTTGCGGTCTATCCTTCGGACATTCACCTGACGGTTGAGCACTAATTATCTTGTTAGAGATCCAAGCCCAACGACTTTACATGCCCATTTCAACCATGGCGATCCTATTACTTGAATTCTCGGTCCAAAGATTTTATGCAATACCTTATTCTCCAAGACTTTAGAGAGAATTCTTTTTACCAAATTTCATAGTGAACCAACACCATACTTTTCCGTTCCTCCTTATCCAGTGCCATCCTAGGTCAAGTCGCTTCTCCACAGATCTTTCTTATCTCTTCATCCCAAGATAGTTTGGGACGACCTCTCGCTTCCGCTCTCAAAGGCGCCATTCCATGATCTTTTAGGATCGTCCGTCATCTTCAGTTCTCATTATATGAAGTGCCCATTTCCATTTTCTTTTGTGGACACACTGAATAATATCAGGAAGGTTTGTAATTTGTCACCCACTTGTTGGTCCTTTTATCACTTCTCGTAATTCCCAATATATATCTTTACGTGGACCTAACAGTCCTCATCTTGTTTATGGTTCTGTGGTTTCTGCAGATCCACGTTGTGCAGCCCTATGCTGAGACCAGAAAAACAGCCATGTTCCATAGCCCTCTCTTAAGTTCATATCACCTTTATAATAATACTTGTTTTTGAGCATGGTCCTCCATCTCAATGTGCATCTATTATAGCATTAAGCTATTATAGTGTACTTATTTTAGCATCTTGTGCTTCTTTGTTATGAGACGCCCCCAAAACATCATGTTATCTACCTGATTTATTTTATTACAACCCATGCATATATCGCCATTATTATTCAATAGAATGTTATAACATTTCTCAGCTATAATCTAATTTCTCTGATTTTTATTCTGATCTCTACAAGATTTTCTTGAGCTTATACTGTATCTTGAGCCATAATAACGAGATCATCAGAAAATTCGAGATGGTTTAGCCGTCTCCCTATAATGTTTATTCCTTTCCCATACAAATCAATTTCATACAGTTTATCTAGAATGGCTGAAGTAAACAACTTATGCGGCAATTGGCCACCTTGTCTCATTCCCCTTCTGATTTCTATCCTAACACTTTCATAAAATTCATAATGTTATTCATAATTTGTTTACGTAGTTATCTAGTCTTATAGTTAACTCATGGATCGCAGTTAACTTATGAATGAAAGAAAGCAAGGCTACTTATCAGCAATAGAAATATTAATATTAACCGTCATACGATAAATTTTCACGAGAGTATACAAAAATATATTCTGGATAATACTTTGGATTATTTTTACATAATTATGGACCAATGTATAATTTATAATTCTAATATAAATATTTTAATACCCACAAAGTTCCCGAAACGCGAACTTAAAAGCTTGCAGCACTGATTGTGGATGTATTTGTATTTGACACAATCATAACAAGAGCTTAAGTTCGCACATTTTTTCAAAACGTCATTATCAAAGTAAACCCTTTAAGATAGTATGAATGTACTTAAAGCTCTGGACATTTTCAAATTCAGAACTAGGAAAATTTTCTAACATTGTAATAACATATGCTGATAATATAACAAATATGAGGGCTATATCACAAATTGGACTCGATTATTTTATGAATAAGATATACAGTAAAATTCTAAATATTTATTGTATTTGTTGTTTTTTTCGTATAAAAGTTAAATACAAATATGGAAATGTTAAATGTTAAAATGTTAAATATGTTAAATACAGAAATGGAACTGTATTTTATTTGTTTTTTTTTAAAGACCTTTAATTCACGGTTATATAATGAACATGCTAATCAGTTATGTGTATTCTATTAATATGGACAAGTAATTGCTAAAAAATAATGTAACATTAAGATAATAAAGAGCTTATCCATCTATCGCTTTAAAGTGAGGTAGATGTTTTAATTCCAATCATTAATTAAATATAAAATAGTTAATAAATATGAGTCATTTCTAATTCTATTCAGGTTATTACTTTTTAAAGCAAGTGATTGTAGATTAATACATCATAAACATTTTAGTGAATATTATTATGCCAGAAACTATTAAAACACAAATGAACCAGTTACATATTAATAAGCCAATTGATAAAATAGGTCATCCAGCTACTGTTGAGGTCGTGTAGATTTCTGTAACGCATTTATACATAAATATATATATATATATATATATATATATATATATATATATATTTTTTTTTTTTTTTTTTGATATACCAAACTCTATTTACTGCACATTACATACATTTCTAAATAAACAAATCCATGGTCAGGTGAACCGAGATATTAAGTATGAAGTTTGAACGGTCAGATATAAAACCTTTTTCTGTTACTGATTTGGAATCATATTTTTATAACAGACTCACTCAAATTGAGGGTGATTTGAAAATCAATACGCTAATTAACGAATTTCATTTTCACAAAATATTCTTAGCTCCAAGATTATTTACTTAACTTGATATTAATTAGGTAAAATATAAAGTAAAAGTTTCAATTAAAAATAAATAAAAGGTTCTAAACAAGCCTGAAAAAAATATGAAGAAAAAAGGGTATATTCGACCATTAATGATTTTTTCATTCGCATCTGTACTATTTATTGTAAGCGCCATTGTAAATTGTTTTTTTCCTCTACTGGCTTACCTAAAATGTTTGATATTACATTTTATAAAAAATATATATAAATAATCAAACAAAGTAAAAAAAAAAAAAAGTGATAATGAATTAATAGGAAAGATTGATATAGTCAGGAACCCAATCCACAATAATCTTCAGTGGAACGTATATTTTTCAAAAAGGTTTGTCAAAACAAAATACAACAAAAAATCCATGTTATTTGTGACCAAGGACGGCGGGCTGAATGAAATAACTGTCACACTTGAATAAAATATCTGATAGATGTTTCTAAGTCATTTGTAACAGTATTCCTTTCTAATAGGTTGATGTAAATATCTATTATTCAAGTATCTAATTACTGCTAGATAAAGATCAGTATACAGTGGCGAGATACAAGACAGGTCCTATCTATTTTATCAACATATCACTGTTTACATTTTACATTGTTTATAAAGTATGAATATGTTTGCATCATTTTCGCCTCTCTTTCTAGACAAGTGTGTTCAGTAAAATAAATTCATCGTAAGCAAATGCTCCTTGGAAATTCTTCATATACGGTAAGAGTCTACTGTCTTTCTCATCTGGTAGATCCTTTTCAGCTTTTTGCGGGCTTCTTAGGCAGACCTTTTGTTCCGTTATGATCAGAATAGGAGGGATGATAACATAGGCACTTGCCAACACCCGAGACACACCAATACCTTCACTTATCACTGCCGACAAACTGATACAGAACGCTTTTCATGCTGAGCCCACTTCAACCACTTAGTCATTTTACAATGGTCACTTTATAGAACATTTATACTAAAGTAATTTAAGAATAATACATTATGAAGAAGAATAACAAAATTCATTAATAATATACGAATTGTAACACAACTTTGACATTGATAAATTATTGCAAACATTGCACATAAGGATGCTTATTTGAAGCATGACCATCTCAACAACCACTGCCTATTTACATTCGACGTTGGGTTGGTAAAAGAAAACTAGAACGTTGTATTGTCGTAATCTACAAAAATAATAACGAAATGGTGAAAATACGTTAGGGCCAAAAATCGTTCACATTCGCTTGATTATACACCTCCAGTTTGCGTAAGTAAACCCAATGATCCCTGTATCATCCCTGCTTTTTAAACTAAAAGAAAACAACGAAGAGTCGCGTTTAAATTGTATCATCAAGTGGTATTTTAATCAATTTTTATAGACTTTTAGAGATGTCAATAAACATTTTACAAATTATTATGCAAACCATAACATTGAGTTCAAAAGTTTACAAAAAAAAAATCTACTCAGACAATTTCTTTCATTTTATAATTTATTTATTTTTTTAGTTTTGAGAAGAATGTTTCGATTAATGTATAATCAATAACTTGCGAATGACCTCCTATGATATTTCATTATCAATACACCATCCACCAAAACATATCAAGACAGGACACAAACTTGTAATGGAGAGAAGAGGGTCGTATTCATGGATAACAGTCCGTAATAAATAGGTAACCAATCTCCAAGGAGACCTTAACGCGTTTTCAAACTTGCTTTTACTTGTCCATCATATTTGACAATATAAATTTCGATTGTAATCACTATATACAGATCATTTAGTTGTATTTACTAAAAGTAATATTATATTCAAATGATAAAATCCAAACTGATAACCAGCAACATTATAGTCTAAGTGAACATAAACAAAATTTCCATCACAGGGCCGCTCGAACCTCTTCGAAAGGAGACTAGGGATAAATGTAATTTATCAATCTCTGTCAAATATTTATGAATTAATTTGTGTTAACACAACTCGGGAAGCCCCACCCCCTAACTTGGAAAATAAATGGCGTGGAAACATCACTGTGGCCTTGAATGATGAGATAACAGCGCTATCTATTTACTTCTTACCTCCGGTGCTTAAAGTATTTAACAATATATCATTTAACAGTTGTGAATGACAATATTCGAAATAGGCTAGAATAGTTGGGTGATAAAAATCAACAGATGAATCACCTATATTAATAGTAATTTAATATCCAATTATTTTTTTTCTCATACAACTTACCTAAGGGTGATTAAAAGAAACCAGAAAACGGTTTTTATTTAATTTATACCAGTAGACGTTAATACTACCTCACACACAGAGGTTAACCCAATGATCTAAATTCACTTTTACACTCGGAAGACCCAAGATCTCCAAAGCTCCTTACACGTTTTCACCACTCGACCAACTGACCCACATAGGGCCTAGCTAGGAACGCTTCACCGTCCATTCGAAAGTCATCGCAAGAACAGGAAAGTGTCACACGCAGGTTCCTCCACATCGGTTGGCCGATATTTCATTTTGAATATATGACCGTAAAATTTTCTTTCAAAAAGTTCAAAACTCGCTATAAGTGATGAACTGTGGCATGTGTAGTACAACGGAGCCGGTGATCATAAATCCTGAAGAGTTTCGTCATATTTTACTAATTCTTTCGGTAATGATGTTTACCGTAAACATTAACGAGCACTGTAGATGATAAAGGCACGATAAAAAAGTATAGAAGATTGTAACACTCAAGCTAGAAATGAAAGACCTACTTGGAACTCAGCGTGAAGAGACCCATAGCGGAGAGAGGTTGGCTGGCATGAGCGTCGTGCGGCGACCAGGGGCCGACTGGCGGAGGCCCTGCGCCCCCACCGCACAGCACTTACGTAACGCCCGCTACCGCACGTGGTCCTTACTCACGTGGCCCCATCTCTTCGGCTATTTTCATCTACCTTATTGTCCGACTCCTTTGGAAAAAAATAATACCTTATACATATGCATTTATCTTACATTCCTTTATAGGATCTAGAATATCCTTGGCATTGCATTCCCTCCAAGGACTTACCAGCCTGCACAACATTCAATTATTACTTGATACAGTTAAAGGTATTTCAAATAAAACAAAAACAAAGAAACGCCCTGCGGTCCGTTACTCACGTTCAGTGAATGAAATTGAAAAATCATTGATTTGAAAGAAGTACGATATGGACCAAATATGATGTATTTAATCACTTATTCGTCGCAAGGTAATTATAAACCATTTTTGGCCCCGTTTTCATTATTGTCCCACCAACCTTTCATGAACACCTTTCGATGACAATAAATAAATGTTTTGATAGACATTTATCTTTGTTCAACATAAAGAACATTAATATCATTACTTCATTTACTTTCCAAGCATTTCATTTATTATTGAATTTATATATTCGATATTAAGGATTGGACGTAACCCTGCCTTCAAATCCACTACGGATGTTCCTGTGTTCGCAACGCAGGAATGAAATTGAAGATGTTTTTGTAATATGGGCATTCAATTGAAAAATAATATTCTATAAAAGGAAAAGGCATAGAATAATTCGTAAAAGAATAAAGTTTGACCCAAATCTGTTATTTAATGTTGATATTTAATAGATTTAAAGATTTTTTTTTTGATTGAGCACAGCGTGTCAACACACAGCTTCAGTCCCTTTCTTCTTATTCAATGCCAGTTTAAAAAATATTTTCAATTAAAACGATGATTACCTGCAGATGGGGTTGGGACACACTCTCTCTTCAGTGATACAGCTTAAGGAAGAAATGTTATCCAAAAATCCACCGAGCCCGCCCCCTTGTAAGTCGTTTTCTCTTCCTCTGGAACACAAACAACACTCATTAAATATAAATAAATGTATATATATATATATATATATATATACATATAGAGAGAGAGAGAGAGAGATTGAATATCAAAAACGTTTCCAAAATGATAATTCACAATGCAAATATATATTTAAATAAAGAAAGAAAAAAATAAAATAATGATGAGAAGGTTTAAATAAAATAAAAAAGGAGAGAGAGAAAGATATAAATTTTTTTTCTCAATAATATTCTAAAATGATATTTGACAATCATTATCTGCCAAAATATCAGTTTTAAGAGACTATGCATAAGATCTGACTTTTATCAAAAGAGTAAAGTTAACCAGGATTAGACAATTCAACAATTAAAAATTACGTTTTATGACCGCATGAAAACGAAAAAATCAATGGTTGGGAAATGTAATTTAATGTAAGAATTTAAAAGCTTCATAATCAGGGAAAGGAACAAAGATAAGGAAAATAGGAAACTCTGAGCGATTGAAGAAAGTTTTATTTATTTAATTCCTGTAGTAAAATACATTTATTCAATGGTTAGAAATACAGATATAAGTAATATACAAATCGGCAAATGTGTGTTTGTGAATGTTTGAAATTGGGCTTATTAGTACTTAATAATACGTTTGCTAACTAACGTACTTAGGGGAGCTTTGTTTATTCTTTTCATATTTTATTTAAGTTTTCAATGGCCCAATAATATTTGCGAATCAGGATATCAAAGCTAATATCAACCATATTCGGAATGAGTTCAATAATTTCAAGGTTCTACTCTTATAAACTAGTTCGAAACATAAAGAAGAAGAAAATGAATTTATCTTCATATATTATTTAATAAATAATATTAGAAGATCGGTTTTAAGAAATTTATATTATGTAAACTGATTTGGAGGAGGTTACATAATGCTAACTTTCATTAGTCGCTTGCAAATGTAAAATTATGAAGGTCGTTAAGAATTTATTGATGGGGAAAACCACTTTATTTGCTCATGTTTATCACATTTTACCCATTTAAAGTGTTTGTTTGGATAATTATCACCATATACACACCTCAGGCCGTTTATCAAAAAACTGATAATTGCAAATTTTATTCATGCCTAGCCAATAAAAACTAGTAAAATTTTTAGCAATATAATTTATCATTTGATGCGCTTCTTGATTGCCTTAATTCAGACAACTAGAGCTTGAGTGCCCTATGGCCAACGATGGTGATTCCAACTTGACGGTTATTTATATTCTCTTCAACACAAGTTACCTTTTCAGAGGTTGGTAAATCATTTGGAAGGTTAGAAACAATTCTACATCATTTGTCCTCCACCAGCCAGTTTAGGAAACAAAACACTCACAATTCAAACATGAGTTTTATAACAATAAAAATAATGCCTCTACTGATTAAAGAAATAATCTTGAAGTGTCTTTATCGGAAAATTCAACGATTACATAAAATATGCCGCATTAAATCTATTAATATAATTTTATCTTTGTTAACAAAGTTCGCTGTAGTGACCGGGTTCTATGATAAGCTGTAATAATTACAAGAATTGATTTTTTTTTAAAATATCCTATGTATGATAGGAAAAAATATTAATCCATATTTGAAGTGTTATTTATTAATTAGATAGTTATCTGAGCGTTATGCTGTCAATAGTAAGAGATAAGCGACTGAGCTTTATGACATATACAATAAATAGCTTCGGATCAAATTACATCTGGTTTGCGAATGACTAAAAGTTAATGAATTCGAGATAGCTTACTATATCCTCATCGCTAATTGTTATAATTCAAAAACAAAGATGATGATGAGGCCGTGACGGGGTCACCTTAGAATTCACAAGTCACAAGCGACGCTGGTTCGAATCTGGCCCGTGCGGATTCAAATTTATTTTATGATTTCAGAATTAATCTCGGCTTTCTCACTCTAACCTGTAGGATAGCCCGCACATCCTGCCCTATTCGGAGTGCATAAACCCGAAATATACTAATCAAAGATGGTGATGGAACCTATTTACTGCTTTGAAATAACTCGGATTGCATCACCTGGCACATGACACTTATTTTCTCTGAAATATATCCCTTTATAGATATTAGTCATCCTCTATTTTTTTCTGTTTGGGTCTTTCGAACATGCTGAATGTGAATTGTCCTTCACAAAGTTTGCAAAATAAACAGAATTCCAAAAACACGTAAATTGAAAGAAACAAAAAAAAATCAGAATGCTAAAATGTTTAACAGTTTAATTACGGTACATCTTCACAACTAGATAGTCTAATTGAATAATGACGTTCAATGCGGTGACATTCAACGGCAAGTAAGCAAACTATTACCAATTGAATACATTCCATAAATCTTTCAAACTAATCATGAAATATAATTTTGTATAAGAGTATTGAAAAGGAAATTAGTTTTTATAAATAAAATTTTAGTAGGTGGGACTACAGGATGCAATATCATTCCGGGACGGTAAGACGGCGTTGTCAACCGGTTACCGTACTGATAAGGAACCCCAGTGGTAAAAACAATCATTTGTTTCATCATCTCAGGCTAGATTTAATATTTCAATATCCATGATGTTTTTTTTTTTTTCATATAATCTTGAGTAGATTTTTCATAAGACCTTTCAGAAAGAATATTTTTTGAATGCACCGATCCTTCCTATAGCTTCCTATAGCTTACAGGTTGTATCTGTTTGGAAAATATAGCAATTAATTGATAGGGTATTTGTTAATTTGTCTTTCAAAATTTTCATTAAAAAAAGGATTTGAAAATGGTGAATGTTCTTCATGATTCGTATACTTCTTAAATTACGAACAAATGAATGATCACTAGGCAAATGTCAATATTAAAACAACTGTGAAATTTTCACTTTTTGAGAGCATTTACTAAGTGTATAGAATTAGCTAATGCTGATGGAACGAATCTTCAGCATTTGGACTAGGGATAATTTCAACAATATTCACAAACTGAAACATAAGCAAATTTGAAAATTAAATATTGTTGTAATTTTCAAATTCCTTATTTAAAAAAAAATATTAATTGAAAATAGTACAATCTTCCACCTGTGGACAATTGGTAATATTGTTAACTGCTTTCCATTCATTTTATATACAAAATATAAATAAATAAATTATAGCAGAAGAACAAACAAATAAAACATATACAAACATAAACAAATAAAACAAAACAAACAAATAAAAAGTCTAAATAACAATACATATTTAAAATATGCATACTCAGCATTGAAAATTCCACACCAAGCTCGTATCCCAGGCATAGAGAGCAATTCAGGACTCAAGGAGATCCCAATGCTTCCGCATCGGTAAAGTCGATTTTGACTTTCAGTATTTTTAAATAATAATTTAACAATCGTTAATTGTTTATTGGTAATAAATTCTGGCTATTCCCACGACTTTGAAACCCATTTTTTCAAAAAGGCCACTGTCCTATCTTCAAAACGGATTGTAGCTTTAGAGAATTAGTTACAGAATGCAGTTCTTGGCCATTTAATGACATTCAAACTAAATTACCAAATGAGATACCAAAGTAATGAGAACAATATAAATAATTCACCCATGATTTATTAATTCTCATTGAATTTGAAAACATTATCCAAAAATTTTAACACAATATTCGGTGTGTCAAAAATTAAATTATTAATTCTTGTTTAAAATTTTTTGATCGAGAAATTTTTCAGATGGAGAGTAAATTTAACAATGAATAATTTTTTTTTTACTTCTTTAACTATTGAACAATGTAAAAAAACAAGTTTAATTTATCATAATGATTATACAATATTACATAGCCATCACTAAATATAATCTTACGTACTGAAGGAGATGAATTATTTATTAAATTACCCTATCATTCATTGTTTGTAGTAATTAATAGCCCAACATTTATTTATTTATTCAGCGAAACATTGTTAGTAGTTGTGGCTTTAGAGTCCATGATACAGTAATTATTTATTTATTTTATAATTTTATCTTCAGATAGCTGAAGACAGAACAAGACAGTAAATAAAATTTTGACCCTCAACTTGAGTTATTTTCACTGAGCGTGAAATTATTTTCTAAGGCTTAATTGTCTAAGGAGGATGACGGATATCACCATTGACATTCATTCACAGTATGAAATCAAAGGAACTGTTCCGATCATATTAACCTTATGGACAGTAAAGAATAGAATAAGTCATTAAACGGGAAATGAGGATCTGAAATAGAATCCTTATAATTCATAATGTATTAATGAATTCAATAATATCTGTTATAATTCATTGTTTTAACGAAGTAATAATGTTTGTTCAAGTAAAAGAAAATTGTTCCCAACCCATCCTAGCACCATCCTCACTACTTACGCTGATGACACATGTGTGTTATCTGTGAACAATGACCCATTTGCCGCATCTCAAACCCTGCAGTCACACATCACAGCCATTGAAGAATGGTGTCAAAACTGGAGAATCAAAATAAATCCTAACAAATCCCATCAAATCACCTTTACCCTACGTCGTAAACCCACTACATCCTGTCCTACAGTATCCTTTAATAATATACCATTTATCCCAGTCGAACAAATCCGCTACCTAGGACTCCATCTTGATAAACGCCTTACATGGAATCCTCACACAAGACTGAAACGACAAGAAACTGCTCGAAGATTCCGATTACTGCAACACTTACTTGACAAACGCTCCAAATTACCGATTTTCTACAAAAAGCTCATTTACATCACCATTATCAGGCCTATTTGGACATACGGGATAGAGCTTTGGGGTACCACTAAACCATCAAATTCCTCCCGCATCCAATCCTTGCAATCCAAAATCCTTCGAAAAATCCTTAATGCTCCTTATTTTGTCACAAATAAAATTATCCATAAAGACCTCAATATCCCATTTGTTGCAGATTTAGCCCGAAATAGATATACCTCCTTTAATTCCAAACTCCTTGCCCATACCAACCCTCTTATTCGTAGCCTTTCATCCCCATGTATTCCTGATAATCCTCTGAGGCGTCTGAAAAGAAGATGGCCACGGGACCTTCTAAGTTAAAATAGACATTGAAGTGCTACCAATGGGTGGCTCCTTCACAAGTAATTCTCATGTCTTGTACTTCAAATTCCCATTTACTTGTTGTATTATGTAATACAGTTGTAAATTTCAATAAATAAATAAATAAAAAAAAAAAAAAAAAAAAAGAAAATTGTAGACAAAAATTCGGATCACAGGGAAAATCAAATTGTAAAGGTTATTTCTAGTTTAAATCCATCTTATTTAGTCACCAAGGATGAAGAAACGATAAAAACTTTGATAATACTGACTGAAGGTACCTTGCAACGTAATGAGGAACTGTTTGGATGTACTCCTAGATGGGTGTACATAATACATAGATAACACGTAATACATTATTACTATTACATTACATATATTATACAATAGCTTAGTACATCTACCGATACAGAAAACTAATTGCCAATGTCATACCAGATCTTACAATTAGTATTAAAATAAGTTATGATTACTTATGTCGCATTTGGCAACTTCGTTCAATTAATGGTTTTAAGAATATATTTAATCGCCACTGAATAAGAGATTCGAGCTTCAAAAGGAAATACAATACTAAAAGCTTCGAGAATATTTAAGATTTAAAAATTTCAAGAGATATAGTCCCAGAATTCGAACTCTCTAAACATATCAATTTTTTTCATATGTTAAATACGTCTAGCATTAATGTTAGTATATTTAAATTTTTAAAGTAAATTTCATAAGAATAGAGTTTCTAAAGTTCAATAAAAAAAACTTTGTCAAGCTACATACTAGTGATAAATTTAAGAATTACCATCGTATAAATATCCGTATTTTTAACAATTATTATAACTATTTGCTGGTATACTGCCAACATTTTCGACTTCAAGATACTGTTTGTTGGCGTGCAATTTACAGGGAAACGATTTGATCACAAATACCTAATGGTTTTCGTAAATCACAGGAGAGTTAAAAAACAGTAAACTCATTCCAAGTCATAGACACTGGTTTAACAATAGTTTACGAACAATATCAAGCAGCAATAGATTTGGCGCGAAAACTTACAACCCTCCTGTTTCACAACACAATCGTAAGTAATAGGATATACCACATAATTATAACCTCCCAACAATAACTAAAAAAAATTATTTGTTAAAACATATTTATTGATTTTAGCAAAAATCTCTCAGTCAAGATGAGGCAAAAAAAAAAAAAAAATAAATAAACAAAAAAAAAAGAAATGTCTACTAACGTATAAATAACCGCTCGATAAGCCAGTCTATTTTAGATATGGAAAGAAAAATACTTTCTATCATCATAAAGAGATCAAATGTAAAATATTCGTGATAAAACAGTTAGATAATTTTGTATAATTTTAATTCAGTCCATATTAATATATATGTATAATATATTAATATGCATATATATATATATATATATATATATATATATATATATATATATATATATATATATATATATATATATAATCTCTGGAAAAGGCCTAAATAAGGGTTGAAACTCGCGTTTTGGTTTTGCGAAAATTACTCACTTTCGGGGACGTCCAATACACAGCCATTTTAAGCCTATTTCATACTCCTATCCGTGTGTGGGGCGGAACATTTAAATAGCACAAAGTAATATCTCTCCTTTATCACCTCATATCCATCGGAGCGGTGCACTGTTTTCATTCACCTTGTTCCAGAAGCTTTGCCGCACGGATCCTCCGCAACAAATTCGACTTGGGAACGAAGGACACAACAGTAGGCGATCACGTGATCAACTGGCAGCGGCTCTGTCATTCACCAACTTTATGGTTTGATAAAATGTGGGGTCTATTACGAGAAGAGGGGATTGTTTGTCTGTGTATTGTTATCAGGGAGATAGCATTGTTTCAACCAAATCCTTGTAATTAAAAACATTTGGTTAAACAGACGGTCCGAGCAAACACCTCGGCACACTCTTATGTAACATTCAGTCTATATAAACTATTATTACCCACAACAAGGGTCATAATTTCACTTTTATCTGACTGAGGCCGTTTTTATGACTAACCCCCCTCCACTCGCTCACCGGATAAAACCAGTCTCAATAAATGGTTACTCCCGTAAGTACAATCAACCATAATTGATTAAACAAACGCTAATAAACTAGTACGCGTAGATATTTTTCCTCGAACTGTTGCATCACTAATTGGGTTTAGGTAATGGATATATTTTTTAGGTAATAATTAAGCAGTTTAACTATGACGAACTGATTATTTAAAAACTAAATACAGGTGTAGAGTGTATTTATACAAGCTAAAAATAATGACATAAATATATATAATTATTATTTATCTAGTACATATTTTTTCAACAAAGCAGCAATTTATTTATTTACTTCAAGATTTTATTTCCGACCTGTTTGATGAAAATATCATAATATGAGATTTCTTAAATATTATTTATATATATATATATATATATATATATATATATATATATATATATATATATATATATATATATATATATAGAAGCTTTGATATTGAAAAAAATTACATTTACGAACGCGTGTGTGAAAATTTGACGGCGGATGGAATGAACAGCCCAAGTCCAATTTTAGAGAGAAAAGAAAAAGAAAAAAAATTTGTTTTACATAAACTATATTACATCAATAATAAAATAGACGAAAATAAAAAATTAAAATGCAATTTTAATATCCAAATAAAAAGAACGAGAAAAAAAAATGACATTAATGAGCGTGACCGGACTGCTTAATGACCCATAATAATTTTAACACAGCATATCCATCGTAAAAATAAATGATCAAATATTTCCGTTCTAAATTGTTTATTGTACTAAAATGATTATATGAAACTCCATGTCTTGAAAAAAATTATTCGGCTTTAAAGATCATTTAAGGTTTTATTCCATGTTAAATAAAATAGTAATTGGTTAAAATAAATTATTATAATAAAATAAATTAGTTTTGCTAATTACTAATATTATGTATACTTAAGGAAATATATCGAAGCCTAATAAATATAATAATCCGGATGCTTGTGTGTGTGTATGAGTGTGAGTGTGTCAACAACTCCATGATCAACAAGATTTGATTCCGGCCTTTGGAGGTTTATTAGATGACGGGGCCAGGGGGTGAAGGTGGAGTCCTAATTCTGTGGTAGGAAACCCATATGAATTGTAACCCGCTCTTCCTGGCATAGCTGAAGCATATAATGATGATAAACTACAAGTGGGCCTAATTGATATGGTTAAAACAAAATTACAACTATTGCATTAACTGTAAAATGGTCGGGGTCTGTGAAAATATAATGTTCATGTTCACAAGAATCATGAAATCTAGATAATATTATAAATGACCATTCCGATCTCTATTAAACATTAACATTAAGAAGGTGTGCTTACCGATAGTGAAATTAAGAACCAGTTTTGCATTTGTCAATTACGTTTGATATTAAAAATGTTATGAATCTTGTGAATATACCTAATCGATCGTTTCTTCTTATTATCACAAAAAAAAAAGTTTTGGGGTTATTGAAATTTTGATAAATGAAATATCATCCTAAAAATAAAACTGAATGGTTTTCATTACATTTTGAATATATTCCAATTGATTTAAAATATTACTATAATATTATATTATTTCAGAATAGTAAGAATTTTATAAAACACTTTTCATACAATATTAATTTTCCATCAACATCTTTTCATACAATGTTAATGTTCCATCAACGTCTATTTCCTCAGCTAGCTCAACCAAAGTCAAATCACTGCCTACCAACTCTGACATCAATGTAATAGCTACTCAATAATATGTCCAGCTGCAACTGAATACGATTTATTATAAATATATAGACATATAACATATTAGAAATATATTTTTATTAAATATATACAAGGAAAATAAGATCCATTAATCAAACGAATGGCGATCAAAGTAGATATTTGACTAAATCATGCACATTCCTGAGACTCAGGTAGATCCTGACACAATAGCAGGCAGATATCAAAATTGGCTTGTGGCACAGCACTAATATTAATTACGTTCATTTTTCTAGATTCAAAACGCTAATCTATCTTTATCAGGAATAATATTCTACTACAGTTCCGTAATGTGATTTCCCAATCCAACATCCCTGAAGCACAATCATTGTGAAACTGAAGTAAACTATATATGAGATCGATTAATAGAATCTCACTGAAATACTATTTTCAAAGTATTAAAAATAAGTAAAGTAGGGAGAGAACGAAGAACAATAGTTTTCCATACCATGCGGAACAATGGATGTTTTAAGTTTTTAGGTTAGCCATTTCCAATGTAAGATATAGAAAACAAAAAAGATGGCAAAACGAGGCGACTGACCCCGAAATTACCCACATCCTGCTGGAGGGGGGGGATACCGCGCTTCTATACCACGGGCTAATGATTTACAGGGAAATGAGGCAACTCCCACATAAATCAAAACATGTCGGCCAATTTTTCAAGACCAATTACCATTTAATCGAAATCAGAAAATATTCATAACAATATTCCATTAGTATTTTTTTGTTTTTGCAGCATTTCTTAATATTATTTTATGTATTGTTTCTCGGTGTTTACTGTAGGATTCAGTGGGGGTAAAAGGAGTCGAATAGATCTTTAGTTCAATAAATGTAACTGATGTTTTCGTCTCCAGAATGACGTTCGAGGTGGTATTTATTCGGATTAGGCTATTTGTATTGGGAAGCTTTTGAATCTGTATTCCTTTAGTACAATTGGATATGCGACCATGCCTCCCTGAATGACATACTAATGGAATGTTGATGTTAATGTTCGAGGCGTCGATTCTAATTGGAGTAAATTAAAAGTTTAGTAGACAATCATAACCTTTCTCTCCTGTCCATTGACAGGAAAAATAGACGGCGTTCGGACTCTTTTATGAAGGCATATGCGTGGAAGAAAGATCCACTATCCTCTGGAATTTCCTCTCTTCTAGTATCCGTCATGCTTCTTCTCTATCTTCATTCATATTCCACCTTTTTCAACATCTCCTCACTTTCCAAAAAGATGCTGTATAAGCAAACTTCAATTGAAGGTAAAAAATATGATCTAAAGTTTATGATATGTAAGTGTCAATTTATTTATAATTTATATTTCCTCTCCTTTTTACTTTTTTTTGTTTTCGTTCATGCATGTACATTTTTGTTAAGAGAAAAATTCATTTTTTGTTTATTTATTTTTATTATTATTGATGAGAAAACTTATGTACTTTTATTATTTTATTTTTTTGGCCAGATTTTATTTTATTTGGCCAGTTTACTTTTTAGTTGTTCATTTTTGTTATTCTGAAAGACCTGGCCCCAGAATAAAGTAAGTTTTCTATCTATCTCGCAAACTCCGAGAGCCCAGATCCGAGACCGACGGTACTAAGTTGCTTATATTCTGTTTTATCAGACGTGGAGAGGCATACCCAGCTTTAATAAAGCAGAAAACATAATCTTAGCTAATAATAGGTTGGGGGAGGGGACCTGGCATTTGAACATAATACTGAACACATCTTCTGGTGCTATCGTTGGTAAAGAAAAAGTAGTCCCCATCTTCAGACAGTAATATTTTCTTTGATTTAGTCATAACACATAAAATTATTGTATGAAGACAAATCATAAAATCCATTTTACAATTTCGTTCATTTTTTTTTTTTTAATTTTTTTATTTTGTAGGAGAGTCTATCAACAGATACAACCGATTGTTAATAGACCCTCCAACAGCAATAATTTATATAATTTTTAAATAAAGAATAGGATATAAATTACAAAACATATGAAGTACTGGGCTGGGTCCCATCCCAAGGACGGTTGTAAACATTATGAAAAAAATAGAAAACTTAATATTTATTTATTCAGCCTTATTTCATTTAGCCTTATTTATTGATGCCTCCCCCCATAATAAAGTTTTCTACAGGTATTCAATGTCAGATAGTCATAAATTTTCTATTGATATAACTTAAAAATAGACACGGGGCTTTACAGTATCCGCAATATTTAACGGTTGTATTGGTTTAGCGGGTTTAAACGATAGACACGGTCAGACGCACTGGATTTTATTATATATATTCTAGATTTATTTATTGAAGCATGCTGATACTGCCAAAGATGAGTTCCATTGAGCATTACGGAAGATGAGACAGGAGTAAGAAAAGATGTCATCCACCGATTCCTCAACATAAGAACTCATGCGTTTCAACACCCATTAATTTAGAGTCGGTCACATCAATCTACTAAAAGAGTTAGTTACTGGTGGCAAAACCTAGTAGGGCATTACAAGAGTGACCTTAACGGGTTCTGTAATTCTAACTCCGGCTCACAATCCCCAAGTAACTCTTGTCCCTTTGTTTATCATATCAAATTTCGGCGCATCAATATGATTTTAGTTTGGACATGTTCGGAAATTTCGTATCTTTAAACGTATTTTATATCTATCGACATAAATAATCGGGATATTTTATTTTTTAAAGAAGACCCAATCAATATATTTTGTGAAATGAATGTTAATTTTAAATATTATGTTTCATCTATCTTTATTTTTTGTTGTGTATAATAATTTCGCAGAAACAAAATTTATTTCTTGCACATAATTTTATTTTGTTTTTTGTAATATTAGTTTTATGTGCTTGATAATAATCAATGTTCCTCTTGAAAACAATTAAACAAGAGATTGACAACCATCGTGAGAATAAACTTTGCACATCAGAAGCTTTTCACATTTATTAATCATTAAACTTTTTATATATATATATATATATATATATATATATATATATATATATATATTCTCTATATATCTCTACTTCAAAAATCAAACTTTTTTTTTTTTACTATGAGTGTATGTTAACTAAGATGTAGTAGTATGCAATCATAGCAAGTATTAAAAATGATTACAAGCTTCCTAAGTACTTAAACAGGGCATAAAATCTTAAATAGTAGAAACAAAAAGAAACGAAAAAATATTAAAACTAAATAGCAAAAAACTAAATAAAAATAAAGCAAGATTAAATCTAGATTGTACATCTCAAGCAAATACGTTTTTCATTATAACCTTTTTATGTACATGAAAAGACTATTACAACAAATAGCCTGTTAATATATGTACGTAATACGTATATATTATATTAGATTGTTCTGTTATACCCTTCGAATTAGGTCTCTTATATCGGTCTGTTTGAATAGTGCAAATTTGACATTTATATACATGATTAATGAGAAATGCAAATAACGGTATAGTCCCGTCTTGCATAATTACTTGAAAGATAAACAATAAAAATATAAATTAATATGAAATATTTATCAATATTTACAGCTGCACCTCTATATATTGAACACGAAGGTTCCTTGAAAAAAATTTGATTTATGGAATTTTCGATAAATAGAAAGATTGCAATTTTCACCCTTTTTAGGCTAAAACTGTAATTGTTTTATAGGGTTCTTTAGGATTAAAGAAAAACAAAGCTTAACGATCAATAGCACTTATTTGAAAAATTGTACAATATACATCTGTTATTCCAGATTTTTTCACAAAATTTAATTTCACTTATAATTTAATAAGGACATGTATTAAAAATATGCAAACATGCATAAAATTAATTTATTTTTGTTTTCGCGCGAAACAGCTTCTAATATTGTGTATAATTCATCACCGAAGTTACCATATGCTTAGGAGCAATGTTCACAACAAAAAAGGCAAAGTTAAACTGAATTTACAATGAAAATTCCACTCTATATTAGCAAGAGATTCAGAGAGTTCAGGTAGGTACTCCTGTACTCTTATGAAACAGGATCTTCCACGGATTTCCATTACTTTGCAAACTAGTGGAACATTTTTTTTTCTTATTTAATCATTACCCATTCTTATATACGTAAACTAAGGGTTCTTTTTGATGGCAATCACATTTTATATTTTCTTAAATGGGAATTTTGGTTCGATATATAGAAATTTTATTCGATATACAGAATATTTTTTTCTTAAAAAATTTAAGGTACCTAAAAAAAGTTCGGTATATAGAGATTTTCGATATATGGAAGTTCGATATACAAAGGTTCAACTGTATATAAATTTTATCTATCATGGTATCTATCAATTTATCTAATCATCATTTCGACCCACATGTAAGAATCTTATCAGCGGTCCTCTTTTCGAAGTTTCAGTTTTGTAGTTTGATGCATGATTTTTTAGTTTATATTGGTCTAACATTATTATCAGTGTTTAGACGAAGTTTATGTAATTATAAATATATAATTTGTGAAAAAATGTGATTTTGACACCGCGATACTTTGATTTATATTTTTGGAGGAAATTAATTTTAAGGGCGTGAGAATTTCATAAAAAAACAAAGGAATTTTTTGATATTCATATTTATACAAGATTTAAGAGAGTTGGTCCTCAATATCATTTCAGCATTATATTTAACTGACTTAATAAACACAAAAACATTCTCAGATTTTAAGGTAATAAACAGTGTAAAGGATCATTGCGAGAATGTACGCTTTAATTATACCTGATAATTTCAATGATCCCAGTGGTTAAAACCACGTAGAAAAGGCAACGTCACTTCCCCGAATTTCATTAAAATCGGAAAATTATAGGAAGAAGCAATACTTAATGATCATTTTCGAAGAAGCGATTAAGATTCGATAGAAAGGTGGGTGCAAGAGATTCCAAGTCTAGAATTATATCATTCGAATTTACCCTCAAATTTGACTGGTCATCTTAAGGCTTTGCTCCGATCAAAAGTATAATCTAATAAAAGTATAATTTCACTAATTATGATTATACTTCACTTCATTTTGCACAAACGCAAAAACTTTTCTTGTTACCTAAAACATTGGTAAGGTTATTTTTGGTCAACTATACTTTTGAGTTCTGAATCAGTCGAATTCACGAAGTTGAAGACAAGAAGTGCACTTGGGCGGGCTTCACGGGCCGAGGAAATGAGTCAACATGAAGGAATCCTATCGCCCTCTAAATCGCTTGCCATCGTGCGCAAGCCATGATGTTTCTTACACCCTGGACCAAGAGACGCTCTTTGGTTATTATACATGTAACTCAAGGATAAAACAGGTACTTTCACAGTTTAATTATTCAGGTTTTATAGAATATTAGAAACATTACGGAACTTGAAATGTTAGAACACAGAAATTGAATAATAATTAAATGTGATGAGTTTCTGACACCCATTGAAATCCAGGGTAATGGAATGTGTTTTTATATTTGTATTTATATGTTATAATTATGGAAAGCTGGTAAAATCTTCTATGAACTGTTCCTACCAAACAATTACCTCAAGATTGGTAAGTTAGTTAAAGACGTTGACTTTTTCGGTGAAATTGTTTTTTTTTTTATTAAAATATTTCCTTTACAATAATTTTGTCGGTAATTTCAAAATCCACGTAAGCCAGACAATTAGAATTTCATTGAAATCAATAAAAACTATGTAATTCAGAAGTAAACCATTTTTCAAGGACTTTTATTTAATTATTCAAGGACTTGGACTGAATAAAGTGTTTGGACTTTAAAGGATTGAAATAACGAATAATTTTTATAATTTGAGAATAATAAAAACTGAAAAAAAACAACAGAAAAACTGTTCTAGCAAGAAAAAGGCTTAGGTGGTATTTAATCTGAACAAAACAGTCATATTAATTATATTTTTAATAAAAAAAACACTTAAATATTACATTATTAACGTATAGGAACTGCATATCAATGCATAAGCCTACTTTCGATAACCTAAATTCTTTGATACCAGAATTTTTTTCCTGATTCCTTGAGAAATGCTCGAACAAATAAATAAAATAAGAGTATAAATTTAAGATTATTTCGGGAAAAATACTAACTCTTCGCGTCGAATGAGCAAACTATGCATGTACCAACATCTACAGTCGGAAGGATTCGGTATACGTCTAATTTTCATGTTAAATCATTAATGATGATTATTCCTTTCGAACTTTAGTTATCAATAGGTCACAATTAATGCATGGTTTAATTATGACTATTTGGCGGTTTTACTTAAATTTACTAGTGGGAACTGAGAAAATTAAATTAATAAGAGGTCTGAAATAAAGAACATGAAAGTATTAATAATAATAAAAAAATGTTAAAACAAAAAAAAATTAATAAAAATAAGAATTAAATGTAAAAATCATTAAAAAATAAAAATAAAATAAGAGAAGCAGTTGTTAGCAATAAACAGTATTTAATGTTCTATTCGGGTAAAGCCAATACAATTTGGGTGGGATGTATACATGCCTATGTATGTACACCAGTATAATCGACATTAGCCTCCAGCATTATTTGCTCAGTCCCATTTACAAAATATTACTGATCTCAGAAAACTCAAATCTCTTGAAGAATTCTTTAGACAGAAGAAATATAATAAACTCGATCAATAATGCAGGTTCCTCCACTAATTTAGTTACTTTACTTTACTTTAATTCAGTTACTTAAGTTACTTTTTTACAAACGAAACCCGTACCTGTTGTAAAGAGATTTATGGTAAAAAATTTAAAGTTACTGCAATCCGGACTTACTTATAGCAAAGACAGTTCGTATCCAGTAGAATTCAGAATTTCTGGATCCAGACAGTTTATGGCCACCGTTTTTCCATATTTCACTCTTCTCCTTTCCTGAAATCGTACCCGATAATCTGTAAAAAATAAATAAATAATTATAATAATGAATAAAAAAAATCTTAGGGTTTCCAGATATGATAAAAAATAAAATCATTTAATTAAAAAAAATCTTATATCAAACCGGTAATTAAAAAATATCAGCGTAGCTTAAAAATATTTTTTGCTATGCATCTAACTTAAGTAATGAAAAAGGTGAGGTAATAAACTTTGTTATGTAACAGAATGATACAAAACTTTGTTAATCACATGTAACATGACAAAATGAATAACGCTTTACTGTAAAATAGACTCTCAGTATCCAAAGCATTATTTTTGTTCTAAAAAAACTAAATGAATGCCCAAAAGGCTTAGCCCTGGGTTAGGGAGTTTCATTCCTACGAAAATATGCTATAGCTGAAATATGTAACCCAAAACTTATCAATAATGCAGAATGACGTCATCTCCTAGCTTGGCTTAGGCCAATTCTGGGTATTAAGATCTTCTCCAAAACGTTTTAGCTTGATGTAAGTAAACTGACTTCGTCCTAAGCAATATTGAGTGTTAAGGAATAGGTTCTTGTACTTGTGAATAACATTAATCATCTCAGTGCTGTTAATGAACACAATGCAATTAGTTTGATGAACTCTGTAGTCTTCTTGCTTGTTGACTGATTCCTTCCTGCAACAGATAAGATCCACGCATAGACTTCAACTCGACATCCGAATTACATTGAAGGATCCTATAAAAATGCAAATAGAAAACATAGGATTTCTACCAGTGCAATATTTACTTGACTAGCACACATACTAATAGAATAGTATTGAACTAAGGAGGCAAACCGTAAAATTCTTCTTCAAGTCCTTTTAGCTTTTTTAAAAACAATTTTCTCGTTGTATTAAATGCCAACTAGCTCCTGGGACATTCATTTCTATTTCGCAGAATAACCGAGTGCAAAGATGTTTTTGGATATCCGTGACATCCATCAATCAATATTCGAGATGAATGCAACAAGACATGAGTGAGATGATCTATTGGAATAATGGATGGCCAGCTAATTTCAAACATGGAATAAATATGGGAAATGCAGACTCCAATGGTGGTCCCTGTTTTGAAACCGGATCTGTTTACCATCATTCCGGTTTTGGAATAGTTGTAAAATATCTGTATTCAACACTAGATAACCCAGGAATAATAATAAATATGGGTCTCAACATATTTGATAAACAGCTATCATTAACAAATTTAATAGACCCACGTCATACCAAATCCTTTCCTAATGTTTTAAGGACATGCATTTTTTTCATTATTGCCTGAAAAGTATTGGTCACGATGAACTCGGCACTGACAAGCCATAAAAACTTAGGAACGGTCGAAGAGAAGGTTTACTTATTTACCTTCCGCTAAGCTTGAAGCTCACACTCCGCCAGTACTTGCCAATGTGCCTTGGTCTTGTCACATCCATTATTAGTTACAGAAAACTTTTTAACAATCAATTATAATACCAATAAAGTATTCTTATATTATATTTCGGCTATACTGATTATGTTTGAGAATGAAGTTTTTCAAACATCATAGAAATGAATCTAACAAAATAAAAAACATTTTTTAGCAAAATGTAACGTATTTACAGTAAAACTATGAATAGTTCGAAAAAAAAGCACTTGATACGAATGAAGGACTTAACATGGTATCTTAAGTACTATACTACGTCGGATGTTCCTGGATACTTTGTTTGAAAGATGTTTAGAAAGGATATCTTAGTTTATCATTATACTAGGCTCAAGACTTCTGAAATCTTTTCAGAAGTTAGAAAAAAAAAAGCATGATTTTTTAGTTTATGTTTTTTGTAATTGTATTGTATTGATTCGGGTTTTTCAGAGAACTAAACCGTTTGTATTTAAGAACTGGTCAATCGAAAATATTTTGTTAATTTTCATTGATCTTGCATTACATCATTGTTAAAACACGCCCATCACCTTATAACGTTGAGTGGATGCGAAGATACCTAGTATGGGCGGTCAGTTTTTTTCCATTTTTTAAAATTTAAACTCAATCGTGAGAAGACAAAAGTAGAATGAACGTAATTCACAAGAACATTTAATTTGTATCATATTTATTGTATTCATTAAGCTAATAAAAACGTGATTACATCTAATTGGGTTCCATTTTCAACTTATTTTATGTTCATGTTTAGAACGAACTTTAATTCACTTTAAAGTTTATTTTTATTTAAAATTTAATATTTTATTACCTTTCTTTAATTTGGCCTCATTTCACTCCAAAACTTAGTATAATACATTATATTACGATATATTGTTTGGGAAAATAAATTTATGTATAAGAAATACACATCTATTTCACTAAGAAATACAAAAATAGACATCTATCCCGGCGGTAGATATCGGCTGGAAATAAATTAAACTAGAAAAAGATAGTCTTATCTTTTTTTTTTTTTTTTTTATCTTTTTTTTATTTTACGGTACATGTATCTTTTTCTCTTATTTTTTTTTTCCTCTTAGTTCTCCAATATACGTTTATTTTTAGAATTATTTAATTTATGTAACTCTCGAAATAGTAAATGATGTCAATTATAATATAGGATTATTAACCTATATTATACTAAACTATCATATGTGACTGTTATAAATAGAGGTACTTACTTAAGCAGTTAAGACAGCTGAAAGCATTTGAAACATCAAACGCAAATTGTTTCTGCAGGTGTGATAAAAAAATTGACATGTCACAGCACAAAATTTAACAAACATATAATGCTTGAATGCGATGCCAAAAAAAGGTGAACAGACCTAGATCATAAGAAGATAATCTGGGACGCAAAGTTACATCAGAGCTGTTTCGCCACATGATGAAGGCCCGTAACCAACACCTGCCAACTTGCCCCAGTACGTCATAGTTCTCCACCAATAATATTCTTCAAAAGAGGATAAGGAGCGATTAGCGTTGTAATTTTTTTGGAATGCAAAATACTTCCTAATTGGCTTGCTATTGTCTACCCAATGGAGATTAGCTACTTGTTGACGTAGAGGTGAGATATCAGTGTCAGAGTCGATGACAAACATAGAATAATAAATGCTGACCCCTTTTCGCTTCCCACAATTTTCAATTTCATGTCTATACTCTTGATAAGCGATAAAATAACAATGAGGAACACCCAGGCGTACTTAGTGCTTAGAAGTATAGTGGTTCAACATTTACCATACTCTCTCTCTCCAGCTTCCAACGAAGCTAAAAAAAAATGATCTAAAAGACTTTAAATTACTTGTTTTTCTGGCAACTACAAAATTATAGATTACAACCAATCTTTAAATATGGATTCCATATCAAACCACCCAAATTACAAATTCTATCTAGTATTAATACTGTTCATTATCAAATCAAACTATTCATCATGACTTTAATAACCATACACCCCGCATGGGGTAGAAGCATGGAATAGAAATCTGTCCTTCGACTTACTCCATACCTACATAATACCGTTACCTCATTGCCTTGCCTCCCTACCAGTCTTTGATAATCATAACGGGAGCCTAAAAAAAAAAAAAAAAAAAATGTTTTGAGACCTTCAATATAGTCATTAACGACGTACGTTCAATGTTAAATGAAGCTGCCTGTAATATTCTTGCTATATGGTGAGAACTAATGCTTTCTAAGCTTTCTAATAAGTTATAGTTAGAAAATGAATTTAAATGCTGTATTTTATTTTCTTGAAGCATTTATATTTGTTGTTTTTGATTTTCTTATAATATAACAACACATTTTTTGTTAGTGCACTTCCCCCAGCACATTCAGTTATCAGGATACTTCAAATAAATGCAGGTATTTTTTAAACGATTTATCGAAATGATGGAGTTCCTTTTCTTAAATCTTCAATAAACATAATTATCACTTGAATGTGATTATTATTTCAACCGATGTCCAATTTTTTTTTAATGAGATTTGGCCTAGCATGATGTTAATTGAATAGAGGTGTCTGATGGTCATCATATGGTATAAATCAATAAATAATTAGCATAAATACGGTAACTCTAGCAGAAAGAAGAATTAAACCTCCTTTAATGTCTAGTAAGTTCTGTTTGAAAAAAAAAAAAAGTAATAAAATATTGTTTACTGAAATGGATTGTTAGTAGATGAGATCTATTTTTATCAGAAGTGTATAATACCATTATTGTAGAGAATTTAATGTGTTTTATTTATTTGTTCTTTTAACTACTATTTATCTATGACTAATTGGTCTAGAGTTATACGCGAAAGAACAGAAAAAGTCACCTGTAGTAATGCAAATATAGCACCCCCACTCGCGTTCACCCTCTACCCTCGACTTATAGTATGTTGTTCAAGACAGCATACAGCACAACTGTACCAAATTTCAGAGCAACGCTATTTTTTCATCCAATTTTCCTTTGTTGTCTGGGCTAATTCTTGGATTTACTGCAAGTTTCGTTGCCAATTACATTCGTAGATACATAAAGATTCCATTATATCGTCGTTCCCATGGTAAACTTACGAATGTGAAAATCACTACTTTTCAGGAGGTGAAAGAAATTTTTACATTCTTACTTTTATCTCATAGTTTCTTGTGTAATTATTTTTTTACCTTCATAATATTACGCATATTCGTTAATTTAACATAGAAGCTTCTGACTTAAAGATGTTTTTCGTAGAAATGCAACTACAATTTCAGCACTTTCTAATGCCGAAACAGATTCGTAACTTTACTACAGGCTGTATCAACCGAAATACTATCGAAAAGTAATAAAAACGAAAAATCGATTTTTTCACGTTTGTAAGTTTAACATGGAACCGACGATATATTCTCACAAATTTTTCAAGCTTTTATAAAGATAAAAGAAAGAATATATTGTTTTGGAAAGCTCACTACTAATAGTAAACAAAATAACATGAAAAATTAAGTCATTTGCTGTTCTCGTAAGGTGTGCCACGGTTGGTATACCATTCTTTTGCTTTTCTTTTATCGGAAAACATAGATCTGAGTTGTGGTATTTGGTATTATGGATACAAAAATAAAAGAACCTGGAATCACAAAAAAAGAAACAAATAATAGTTACAAAGTTGGTTACTAAGACATAACTAATCACAATCTTTCTGTTGTTCCAATATTTATTAAATAAGATAAATAAGGTTGATTGTACCATAGGCCATAGGCTCCTCGCAATTGCTTGATTACTTTTAGAAACGTTGTGTTAATATATTTACTTGTCGCTTCAATAATTTGAAAACAAAATACATATGAAAATTAAATAAAAACGACGAGAAATGTAGAACCATGACTTGTAAACTAATTTATAAACTATAAATTAAATGATAAAGATAGGATAATTGTTTGGTAAAGATTGAAGAAAAAACGATTGATCATATTATGAATTAATAAAACCAAAATGATATATTAAAAAAAAAACACACACAAAAAAACTATCTAAGCGTTCTTGCGACGGTTGAAAACAGGCCTTAAGGCATCAGATTCGAGCAAAATCTAATGGACATATGAGAAATATCGGGGTCTCTCGAAGACGGATGGTACCCCCTGTGTACATTGTGTGGTAAGCCGCACAATGAGAGCCTTGCGCTCCAACGCCAATGCCGGGATGAGAAGCCATGTAGACCACACGCCTTCAGTACTTACTTATAATAAAACATGAGATTTCAGGCCCAAATTATTTGAATAAATGATAATAAAAATTTATAAAAAAACAATTGAATACAAAACGAAGTAAATATGGAAAGAAAAAAATAAATATATATATATGAATATTTACAAATATAAATATGAACTTGGGGCAAAAAAAAAACTTATTAATTTGGTGTAAGACAAAATAGCAGGATATATCATGTGCGAAACCAATGAATTCCATTTCGTCGGTCGCAACAACAGGTGTGGGTAGATAATTTAATTTACCCTACTGAACAGAGATGAAAGGAGAATTGCCATGTTGGGTGGGGTAATAGGGGGGAGGGGTAGAGGTGGCCAGCGGGATGGACAGAAAGCAGAGGGCAAGGGCGTTGTACAAGGTCCGGAACTGGCGCTGCTGTTGTATAACCTTACGCAACCCAAGGCCCCACCTCTAATAATAACCGCCGCCTGACCGGGTAAACAAACACCGAACATCTCCCTCCGTCCTACGCCTCAACAGAATATAGAATAAATAAGATTCTTGTAATGGTACAAAATCTGAAATATTTTTAGGATATAGGAAAGCTAGTCAGTTCATGTAATTTGTCCTCAGACCTATTCACGACTTATTATTGATTTATAAATTAAAAAAAATTATCAGGTTTCCAAAAGCAAACAAACTAATCACGAGCTAACTTGAAGTGTTGAATTCATTTCACTGATGAATATTAATTATTAAATAGTTGCTTTACAGTAAATTAGGTGGGCAATTTTTATAAACAGTATTCTTTTTCAAAGCCTATATATGTTTTTGATATAAAATAAACTTTTTAGGAAGTATAATCACCTTCAAACTTCAAACAGATTGTTTATTCATTCAACATGGTGAAAATACTTCCTAAAAAGTTTATCATACATAAAAAAAAAACAAGATTGTTTTATTCGAGATTCAGGGGCTTATGTTATGAGATTTCGATATACACATGTAAAATATGATTTTCACATAGCGGTTACTTTGTGTTTATAGTTGTAGCTATGCTTTCATATTTAATGATATTAAAAAATAATAAGAATTACTTTATATAAACAAAACACTAAATATTTAAAAAACAAAACAAAAAGGTAAACACGAGAGGATGACTCAAGAGAAATCTTGCTAACTTTGGTTTAATCAGGCTAAGTTTGAAAATCCGAGTAACGGTGCTAATGTTTTTATAATCTTGGCTTTCATCCAGTTCTTCAAGTTGTTAAAGTAAATTTAGCTGAATGTTTTTGTTTTTTTATTCGGCTTGAACTAGTAAAACTTCTCTCCAAATTATTTTTTAATTATCCTCTGATTTTTTGTAATGAGGTTTACTCAAAGAAATCAGGAAGAGAAATCATGTATTTTTTCGAGAAATATAATTCAAAGAATTGGAGCTATCAAGAATCAATTTTACATCAAGTTAATATTAAACGTGATGCGATTTTAAATAATAGTAGTGACAAAAGACGTAAACTTATTTTATTACTAGGCAAGACATATCACATAGACTGGAAAAACAGAATGCAAGTATTTCTTTTACTATTTTTTTTTCTTTTTTCCTTAGTTTTTACGTCTTCTTCCAAGCTTAGACTTAATATAGATGGTGATGTAGGATTCCAAGAGAGTCAAGAACAATGGTTTCCGCCATGCTCTGTAACTGGCTCGTATCAATATCCAGCTTCTTCAAAAAATTACTTGTTGTATAGAAGAAAGAGATAATAATAATAAAGTTAAAATTATATCTATAATTATAAAAAAAAATTAAATAATAAAACCCAAGATTTAAAATCAGCAGGTCACCACCATTATGGTGCACCTTGTTTGAGTTTTTTTTTTAATATGCAACTTCCACTCTTGACTGTTTTAATAAATAATTGTTAATATCGGATACAAATTATTTATTTTATACCAAACCGGTTACCATATTGTTCTTTCAGTATTAATACTAAAACAATTTTAAGTATTGATTTATTATTTTCAATATTGAACCTTTGAAATCGGCCAAAAAAAAAAATTGTTTTACCTCCTCCACCCCTCAAAACTTGTATTACGTTTCAACATATGTAGAATTCAAAAATTAAAAAAAAACCGTCAGTCCACTGTCCGCAGTTTTTTCCGATATTACAGGATCGATTTTTTTGAGATTTGGTACCAAAGTCACGCGCCACCCCAGAATGATCCTCGGAACTCGACATTACGATCCGCCATTTCGTTTCAAAATGGTGATCGATTAAATTTTTCACACAGTCATATAAAGTCTTTTGAAATCTTTATAATGATTTTTATAATTTTTTTTAATAGCTTTAGTATAATTATACCAAAGCTATTAAAAAAAAAATAATGTGTATATATATATACACATTATTTACATTATTAGTTACAATAGTTACACATATATATATATATATATATATATATATATATATATATATATATATATATATGTGTGTGTGTGTAACTATTGTAACTATTCGGAAATAATAAGCCATAGTGTAATAATTTGCAGGGTTTTTTAAATTTTATTATTCAGTAAGAACATTTTCATGACCTCCACAGCCTGTTACAAAAAGTCTTGTATATTTGAGTCTTGTAAAACGTGGTTAAGATAATTTTTTTCTCTATTTGGCTATTAGGAGAATCCAATGTAGTTATTTCATTGAAATATTGGTGTTGTGTATATTTTTATGATTTGTATAAAACATTGTTCTTTTATTTTTATTTGGAAATTCATTACATTTTTATTTCTGAAAGTTATGGTTATCTAATATCTTTTATCTTCTTGGATTTCTGATTCGTTTGTTTATTTTTTGTAATTAATTAATGAATATTGCTTTACTAACACACTTTTTTTTAATTTAACCCTCCCCATTGAAATTTTAGAAGTGGTAGATTATTTATACTATTGATATTTTGGATACGATATTATAAATACTATAATACTAATATATATATATATATATATATATATATATATATATATATATATATATATATATATATATATATACTAATATGTACTAAGTATCACCCATTTCAACAAAAAAATATATAAAAAATTATGAATCATAATATATAAATTTTGATTAAGCTAGGACTCTTTTTATAATCACAGGAAAACGAGTTTAAAATTGAAGCCTGTAGATTCACATAGTTGTTAAAGTAAAACAAAACTAATCTAAAGAAATTTCTACAACTCTTCTCTAACTTACAATACGATATAAATTGAATGCATAAAATAATATAAAATAAAACATAATAGACAAAATAATGGTCATATTTATTTGTAAAACAAGAGGTGAGTAGAAGCATGAAGGGGGCTACGAGGCGAGTTTTAGAGCATCAATGAGGAAAATAGTAAAAGCGTTGTTTTGCTAACATCTTGTAGCAATCGTTTGGAGGTTGCGTAACCGAAAGGAAGGTTTACTAAACTTGTTCACGGCAGGACAAGTTCCCAATATCTGCCAACATTATCTTCATGTCTTCTTTTAGCAAGAATTGGACGAAAATAAATTGGGCACCTTACACAATAATTCATTGTACAAACTTGGAATATAAAATCTCTTATTTTTCGGGGCCCATTGACCTTCTGAACCTCCAAGACCCTATTATTAATTAATTAATTTAAATTCCTTCAGAGTAGATAATTAGCGGAATTATCATTATAAAAATAATTAGATTGCTCTTATTTACGTCACTCTTACTTAACCAGAGTTGCTCTCCCATAGCCTGTTTTATTTTATTGATAGTTCATTAATTGATTGATTGTTTTATATACTATTAATGAAAGTTATATAGGTCCCAGGTTTGATTACCTGTTAGACGGACTTATAAGAAATTTTGGATATATCTGTGTAACTGGGATATGAAAATTAAATACAACTGAAAGAAAATTCAATATGATAACAAAGGATCCAAACAAGTTGTTTTTAAGCAAAATAAAAAAAAAAGGAAGGAAAATAGTGAAATAAAAAATAATACAATTTAAACATTAATATAAATAAATAATAAAGAAAGGAACCAAGAACTCGGGACCAATTATTTTTTAATAAGCTTATAACAAACGTATATTTTAATATTAAATATGAAAAAAAATACGACAAGATAAAAAAAAAATAAGGATTTAGATTCAAAAATCATATGTGATATATGGTTTTTCTTTATTACTGATTGGTAATTGAAGAACAAAATTATCATTATAATTTATACACCAGAGATTAAATTATTAGTGAATTGTTATAACTGTATTTTTTTCAAAAACTTTTATTACTCGTTAACATAATAGTAACTAGAAGAAAATTATTTTTTTTTTGTGAGGCACTACGTGCCAGTTAAGACGGACTTGGCCTGCTAAAGCATAGACGGTCAGTTTTCACGGGTAAGTGACAGTTGGTGACACCAAGTAGATCTTCTACATCTTTAGCAACGCCGTTGCCATTGCAGTCCGGGTCTTCCGACAGGCCTGGTTCCATAAATCTGTTCAGTTAAATCTGGCTGGTATTTCCTCCCGACATAGTCTAGCGACATGGCACGCCAAGAGTAGACGGAAGAGCTTGATGAACAGGCCAACATCCATATAGTCGAATTTTTGCGTAGGATGTTTTTTTTCCATGGTTGTTCATAGCTTATCCTGTAAAAGATTCTTAGGAGAGGTTTTCTCCCAAACCTAAAGAGTGCTAGTTCATTGGTTTTAGTCAGAGTCCTGCATTCGGATCCACATGCGAGGACGGGTTTAACAAGGGTTTTGTATTAATTAAGGATTGACAAATTATTTGCCACTTCTATAAATTTGTTTTATTGAAAACTAGTTTCGAATGTTATACATTCATCCTCAGTTCTAGAAACACACAAAAAATTCAAAAATAAGCAATTCAAAATATAGTTTGATATTATTATACATATTAAATTAGATTACTATAAATCAGTATATCTAATTTCATATGCATAATAATACCAAACTTTATTTTGAATTGCTTATTTTTGAATTTTTTGTGTGTTTTTAGAACTGAGGATGAATGTATAACATTCGGAACTAGTTTTCAATAAAACAAATTTATAGAAGTGGCAAATAAGTTATCAATCCCTAATTAGATTGATCCTTCTATACTATCACGCGGATGTCAATTGAGGGTTTTGTATTACCTTAGTATTCCGGGAAAGGATGTTCCTCCGAAAGAAGAGCGAAATAAAACCGATTATCTACCAATAATTCGCGATGCTACACTGATGTTGCTCAGGAAGTTCACTTGTGTGCCAAGATATACAAAATCCTAGACTAATTCAGTTATGCCACCCAACGTCACATACCCAGTAAATTATTCAGGAGTAGGGTCGGTGCACATGTACTTCGTTTTTCCACCATTTATGAGAAATTGTCATTCTCTTAGCAATCGCGGTTTCTCTATTTTAACAAATGTATATTGGACCGTATAATGTCCTTCTGATAAGATTAAGGCATCAGAATATTCAAAAAGCTGTACACTTCTTTTTAATATTCTGCCTTCTGCCTGGATTCCATAATCTCTCAGAGCTAAGGAGAAATTAAATACAAGGCTTGTCAGTCTATCGTCTTTTCTTACTTCCGTCATAGTACCGAAAATTCTCGACAGCTCTCCACGCATTCTTACAAATCATTCGTTTCCTTCCAGAGTCGTTTTTACCAGGTAAACTAGTCTTGTTGTCGTGTTCATTTTCGTCATTGTCTTATAAGCTTCTTTTCTTTCAGTGGAGTCATAAGCTTGATTAAGTTATAAAACATGATGGTCTGATACTCTCTTGTTTATTTCAGGAGCATCCGTTGGGGGAAATTTTGTCAATGGTTGATTTACCTGTAACAAAGACATATTGATACTTTCTTATTTTTTTCAAGGAGAGACGGTTAATTGTTTCAAATAATCAAAGTTAAAGGAACTTCAGAGAAAAATATTTTGAAAATTCGGCATTTAAGCGACTGTTTCAATGAGGATAAGTAAGATCTAACTGATAACAAATACCATTTGATTGTTTTTGGATATAACGAGTTTGATCAAAATCGTTAGAGACTTTTTTGGGGTAAATAGTAAACATGTGTAAAATCGAGGATATAAAGTGACACTTCTGGTAAGTCCATTTTGGCGAAAAAGTTGCTGTAACATCACAGGCTTATACCTACATTAAATACCTAATTTCAGTTTCGTACAAATTTTCGTTTTTGAGCTGGGCTTATCACATACACAGCCCATTTTGCGAGACCTTGAAAGGCGTATTTCTGTTGAAAACTCGAATTCGAAATTTTTAACGATCGCAATACTTTCTCTTACTATATATTTCCTATATAGGTAAGTGTAAGTAAAAATGTTTAATTAAAAAAATTTAGGTTTTAGTAAAATAATTTTTTTTTCACATGTTGCAAAAATCATCGTGAATGAAGAAACTTGGTTTCTTCTTCTGATTTATACATAGTGTGTATGTTTTCATAGAATACAAACAACGTTGGTAACTTTTATTATGTAAGCACATATTATTTTTTACAAAAATAATGTAAAATTTAAGTTTCAGATTTTTATTTTTATTTAATACTTAAAAATTGTGATAAGCAAAAATCATAAATAAAACATATTCATATAAAAACTATATTAGTAATTTTAAAAAATGCCAATATTAGCGAGGGTGGATTATGTTGTTTCTCTCTTGTTTTACTTTTCTACGTTTTTAAAAACATTTGCTTTCTCGAAATAAAGGAAACTTGGCTTACCCCACTATCATTCTCACCGGCTCATATTGTCTAAGAAGCTAGATCTGAGTGGGGGAAGTGGCTGGAGGATAGGGCTGCCAGACCATATCATGTGTGACGAGGCCACCGGGTCATTATGATTTTTAAAGAAATTATCAGTTTTAGCAAGGTCTCCAATTAGTTTTATTATAAAAACTTATTTTAAATTATTATTTGAAGTTAATTTTACATTTTTTTGTTTGTTGCTGTATTGTTACTACACGAGAATAGCATAAATATTTATATTTGTGGGATATAGTATTTCTAACTGGCGAGAATCAAATCCTGGCGAAGGCCTACAAATTAGGCCAAAACGTCGGCAAACATTAAACTGTATATTTCGCTACTATATGTTTTATATTTCTGACCGCAACCCTAACTAATATACTTTACATAAATATTTATATAAAATTACAATAAAAAATCTGTATAATAGTCAGACTAAATATAATAATCAGTGTACATATCGCACATTTAGAATGAAAAGAGCACAACTCAAAAATTCTGTTTTTGTTAAAACGAAAATTAGACATAGGTTAAGCTATACATATGGTAGACCCTCCCCCACCTCCACACCGTCTCTTGCTGGCAGATCACCTATCGTGCTTATTGGTTCGGCCTGATATTTGAACGCTGGCTGTTCTTTGTGATGATAGGGCTCCAACAATCTATTAAAATTTCTGACTTTATAGATTTCTTGCATTCTGGATGTGCGATATGGAGGATTTTAAATTAATAGCCTTATGGTTCTAGAATCAAATATTATTACAAACTAGTAAAAGTTTCGTCACCAATGCATATTCAAGACCAATACTTGTTATTAATTCTTAGAAGAATTAAATGATTATATTAAGTTAATTTTAAAAATGCATAATTTTTTTTAAAACCATCAAGCGATTTATTTGACAATGATTGAGATTCATGTAAATGATAAATCTAATGAAGACAAAATATAAACATTAAAAATCCTGCCCCATCTCACATAACAAAGCTAAAAAAAACAGGCATGTTATTAAGTTATCGTTTTGATTTATGAGTATGAACTAACAGTAACTTTTGATCCAGAAGATTCCTTAATCGGCAAAACGTTGATTTGTTTGTAAACAAAATTTGTTTGGAAAGGCTTAATCTATTGGTTAGAGATCTTCGTCCAATACCGAAATATATTTTATGTTGTGCCATATTATAATTTACATGAACGATCGAGCATATTATGTAAAAGTGGCTCGACCAATTTATTATTTATTGATTTGTTTACGTCAGAATATTTCAAAAATCACACAATCTCTTTAAGTCCAATTAGACACTGAAAAACAAAAATAAATATAATTTATCCTGGAGCTGAATCCCTCTTAGAATAATTTTTAGGGTTAAAGTAGCTAGACCCAAAATCATAAAAGATAATAGGTATAACGCATTTTCCATTATAAAAATAATGATTAGGATAAAGCATTGCGGGCTAAGATGGTATAGAATTCCAAAAAGATGTATCACGATTAATAAAGAATTTGTCAAATATAAGGACGGGAGCCTGTAATGCGAGAGTGGTTTGGAGATCAGAAGGGCGGGAGCCTGAATTGCGGGATTGGTTTGGAGATCGGAAGGGCGAGGGAGACTGTATTACGAGAGTGATTTGGAGATCAGAAGAGCGGGAGCCTGAATTGCAGGATTGGTTTGGAGATCGGAAGGGCGAGGGAGTGTGTATTACGAGAGTGATTTGGAGATCAGAAGGGCGGGAGCCTGAATTGCGGGATTGGTTTGGAGATCGGAAGGGCGAGGGAGACTGTATTACGAGAGTGATTTGGAGATCAGAAGAGCGGGAGCCTGAATTGCAGGATTGGTTTGGAGATCGGAAGGGCGAGGGAGTGTGTATTACGAGAGTGATTTGGAGATCAGAAGGGCGGGAGCCTGAATTGCGGGATTGGTTTGGAGATCGGAAGGGCGAGGGAGTGTGTATTACGAGAGTGATTTGGAGATCAGAAGGGCGGGAGCCTGAATTGCGGGATTGGTTTGGAGATCGGAAGGGCGAGGGAGACTGTATTACGAGAGTGATTTGGAGATCAGAAGGGCGGGAGCCTGAATTGCGGGAGTGGTTTGGAGATCAGAAGGGCGGGAGCCTGAATTGCGGGATTGGTTTGGAGATCGGAAGGGCGAGGGAGACTGTATTACGAGAGTGATTTGGAGATCAGAAGGGCGGGAGCCTGAATTGCGGGAGTGGTTTGGAGATCAGAAGGGCGGGAGCCTGAATTGCGGGATTGGTTTGGAGATCGGAAGGGCGAGGGAGTGTGTATTACGAGAGTGATTTGGAGATCAGAAGGGCGGGAGCCTGAATTGCGGGATTGGTTTGGAGATCGGAAGGGCGAGGGAGTGTGTATTACGAGAGTGATTTGGAGATCAGAAGGGCGGGAGCCTGAATTGCGGGATTGGTTTGGAGATCGGAAGGGCGAGGGAGACTGTATTACGAGAGTGATTTGGAGATCAGAAGAGCGGGAGCCTGAATTGCAGGATTGGTTTGGAGATCGGAAGGGCGAGGGAGTGTGTATTACGAGAGTGATTTGGAGATCAGAAGAGCGGGAGCCTGAATTGCAGGATTGGTTTGGAGATCGGAAGGGCGAGGGAGTGTGTATTACGAGAGTGATTTGGAGATCAGAAGAGCGGGAGCCTGAATTGCAGGATTGGTTTGGAGATCGGAAGGGCGAGGGAGTGTGTATTACGAGAGTGATTTGGAGATCAGAAGAGCGGGAGCCTGAATTGCAGGATTGGTTTGGAGATCGGAAGGGCGAGGGAGTGTGTATTACGAGAGTGATTTGGAGATCAGAAGAGCGGGAGCCTGAATTGCAGGATTGGTTTGGAAATCGGAAGGGCGAGGGAGTGTGTATTACGAGAGTGATTTGGAGATCAGAAGAGCGGGAGCCTGAATTGCAGGATTGGTTTGGAAATCGGAAGGGCGAGGGAGACTGTATTGCGAGAGTGGTTTGGAGATCAGAAGGGCGGGAGCCTGAATTGCGGGATTGGTTTGGAGATCGGAAGGGCGAGGGAGACTGTATTGCGAGAGTGATTTGGAGATCAGAAGAGCGGGAGCCTGAATTGCAGGATTGGTTTGGAGATCGGAAGGGCGAGGGAGTGTGTATTACGAGAGTGATTTGGAGATCAGAAGAGCGGGAGCCTGAATTGCAGGATTGGTTTGGAAATCGGAAGGGCGAGGGAGACTGTATTGCGAGAGTGGTTTGGAGATCAGAAGGGCGGGAGCCTGAATTGCGGGATTGGTTTGGAGATCGGAAGGGCGAGGGAGTGTGTATTACGAGAGTGATTTGGAGATCAGAAGAGCGGGAGCCTGAATTGCAGGATTGGTTTGGAGATCGGAAGGGCGAGGGAGTGTGTATTACGAGAGTGATTTGGAGATCAGAAGAGCGGGAGCCTGAATTGCAGGATTGGTTTGGAGATCGGAAGGGCGAGGGAGTGTGTATTACGAGAGTGATTTGGAGATCAGAAGAGCGGGAGCCTGAATTGCAGGATTGCTTTGGAGATCGGAAGGGCGAGGGAGTGTGTATTACGAGAGTGATTTGGAGATCAGAAGAGCGGGAGCCTGAATTGCAGGATTGGTTTGGAAATCTGAAGGGCGAGGGAGTGTGTATTACGAGAGTGATTTGGAGATCAGAAGAGCGGGAGCCTGAATTGCAGGATTGGTTTGGAAATCGGAAGGGCGAGGGAGACTGTATTGCGAGAGTGGTTTGGAGATCAGAAGGGCGGGAGCCTGAATTGCGGGATTGGTTTGGAGATCGGAAGGGCGAGGGAGACTGTATTGCGAGAGTGATTTGGAGATCAGAAGAGCGGGAGCCTGAATTGCAGGATTGGTTTGGAGATCGGAAGGGCGAGGGAGTGTGTATTACGAGAGTGATTTGGAGATCAGAAGAGCGGGAGCCTGAATTGCAGGATTGGTTTGGAAATCGGAAGGGCGAGGGAGACTGTATTGCGAGAGTGGTTTGGAGATCAGAAGGGCGGGAGCCTGAATTGCGGGATTGGTTTGGAGATCGGAAGGGCGAGGGAGTGTGTATTACGAGAGTGATTTGGAGATCAGAAGAGCGGGAGCCTGAATTGCGGGATTGGTTTGGAGATCGGAAGGGCGAGGGAGACTGTATTACGAGAGTGATTTGGAGATCAGAAGAGCGGGAGCCTGAATTGCAGGATTGGTTTGGAGATCGGAAGGGCGAGGGAGTGTGTATTACGAGAGTGATTTGGAGATCAGAAGGGCGGGAGCCTGAATTGCGGGATTGGTTTGGAGATCGGAAGGGCGAGGGAGTGTGTATTACGAGAGTGATTTGGAGATCAGAAGGGCGGGAGCCTGAATTGCGGGATTGGTTTGGAGATCGGAAGGGCGAGGGAGACTGTATTACGAGAGTGATTTGGAGATCAGAAGAGCGGGAGCCTGAATTGCAGGATTGGTTTGGAGATCGGAAGGGCGAGGGAGTGTGTATTACGAGAGTGATTTGGAGATCAGAAGAGCGGGAGCCTGAATTGCAGGATTGGTTTGGAGATCGGAAGGGCGAGGGAGTGTGTATTACGAGAGTGATTTGGAGATCAGAAGAGCGGGAGCCTGAATTGCAGGATTGGTTTGGAGATCGGAAGGGCGAGGGAGTGTGTATTACGAGAGTGATTTGGAGATCAGAAGAGCGGGAGCCTGAATTGCAGGATTGGTTTGGAGATCGGAAGGGCGAGGGAGTGTGTATTACGAGAGTGATTTGGAGATCAGAAGAGCGGGAGCCTGAATTGCAGGATTGGTTTGGAAATCGGAAGGGCGAGGGAGACTGTATTGCGAGAGTGGTTTGGAGATCAGAAGGGCGGGAGCCTGAATTGCGGGATTGGTTTGGAGATCGGAAGGGCGAGGGAGACTGTATTGCGAGAGTGATTTGGAGATCAGAAGAGCGGGAGCCTGAATTGCAGGATTGGTTTGGAGATCGGAAGGGCGAGGGAGTGTGTATTACGAGAGTGATTTGGAGATCAGAAGAGCGGGAGCCTGAATTGCAGGATTGGTTTGGAAATCGGAAGGGCGAGGGAGACTGTATTACGAGAGTGATTTGGAGATCAGAAGAGCGGGAGCCTGAATTGCAGGATTGGTTTGGAAATCGGAAGGGCGAGGGAGACTGTATTGCGAGAGTGGTTTGGAGATCAGAAGGGCGGGAGCCTGAATTGCGGGATTGGTTTGGAGATCGGAAGGGCGAGGGAGACTGTATTACGAGAGTGATTTGGAGATCAGAAGAGCGGGAGCCTGAATTGCAGGATTGGTTTGGAGATCGGAAGGGCGAGGGAGTGTGTATTACGAGAGTGATTTGGAGATCAGAAGAGCGGGAGCCTGAATTGCGGGATTGGTTTGGAGATCGGAAGGGCGAGGGAGTGTGTATTACGAGAGTGATTTGGAGATCAGAAGAGCGGGAGCCTGAATTGCAGGATTGGTTTGGAAATCGGAAGGGCGAGGGAGACTGTATTGCGAGAGTGGTTTGGAGATCAGAAGGGCGGGAGCCTGAATTGCGGGATTGGTTTGGAGATCGGAAGGGCGAGGGAGGGTGTATTACGAGAGTGATTTGGAGATCAGAAGAGCGGGAGCCTGAATTGCAGGATTGGTTTGGAAATCGGAAGGGCGAGGGAGTGTGTATTACGAGAGTGATTTGGAGATCAGAAGAGCGGGAGCCTGAATTGCAGGATTGGTTTGGAGATCGGAAGGGCGAGGGAGTGTGTATTACGAGAGTGATTTGGAGATCAGAAGAGCGGGAGCCTGAATTGCAGGATTGGTTTGGAAATCGGAAGGGCGAGGGAGTGTGTATTACGAGAGTGATTTGGAGATCAGAAGAGCGGGAGCCTGAATTGCAGGATTGGTTTGGAAATCGGAAGGGCGAGGGAGTGTGTATTACGAGAGTGATTTGGAGATCAGAAGAGCGGGAGCCTGAATTGCAGGATTGGTTTGGAAATCGGAAGGGCGAGGGAGTGTGTATTACGAGAGTGATTTGGAGATCAGAAGAGCGGGAGCCTGAATTGCAGGATTGGTTTGGAAATCGGAAGGGCGAGGGAGACTGTATTGCGAGAGTGATTTGGAGATCAGAAGAGCGGGAGCCTGAATTGCAGGATTGGTTTGGAAATCGGAAGGGCGAGGGAGTGTGTATTACGAGAGTGATTTGGAGATCAGAAGAGCGGGAGCCTGAATTGCAGGATTGGTTTGGAAATCGGAAGGGCGAGGGAGACTGTATTGCGAGAGTGGTTTGGAGATCAGAAGGGCGGGAGCCTGAATTGCGGGATTGGTTTGGAGATCGGAAGGGCGAGGGAGACTGTATTGCGAGAGTGATTTGGAGATCAGAAGAGCGGGAGCCTGAATTGCAGGATTGGTTTGGAGATCGGAAGGGCGAGGGAGTGTGTCTTACGAGAGTGATTTGGAGATCAGAAGAGCGGGAGCCTGAATTGCAGGATTGGTTTGGAAATCGGAAGGGCGAGGGAGACTGTATTGCGAGAGTGGTTTGGAGATCAGAAGGGCGGGAGCCTTAATTGCGGGATTGGTTTGGAGATCGGAAGGGCGAGGGAGACTGTATTGCGAGAGTGGTTTGGAGATCAGAAGGGCGGGAGCCTGAATTGCAGGATTGGTTTGGAAATCGGAAGGGCGAGGGAGACTGTATTGCGAGAGTGGTTTGGAGATCAGAAGGGCGGGAGCCTGAATTGCGGGATTGGTTTGGAGATCGGAAGGGCGAGGGAGGGTGTATTACGAGAGTGATTTGGAGATCAGAAGGGCGGGAGCCTGAATTGCAGGATTGGTTTGGAAATCAGAAGGGCGAAGGAGACTGTATTGCGAGAGTGATTTGGAGATCAGAAGGGCGGGAGCCTGAATTGCGGGATTGGTTTGGAGATCGGAAGGGCGAGGGAGATTGTATTGCGAGAGTGATTAGGAGATCAGAAGGGCGGGAGCCTGAATTGCGGGAGTGGTTTGGAGATCGGGAATGCGGGAGTATAATGTTGTGGTAAGAGCAAAAGAATAGGCATACCCGAAGGTGTGTGTATTCAGGAATCGTAGAAAACAATTTATTAAGATATTCAATAAGCCACATAACAGAAGTCGATATGAGGATAAAACGAGAGTAAGAAAGGGAAGAGGCAAGAAGTTGGCGAATGCATATCGGAGGAAGGAGACGAAGTTAGAGAATTTAAACTGGTTAGGCTGCATAAAACCCAAGTTAGGAAATACATGCAATGGTTTCAATTCTAACCCTATGTGGATCAAATTGCTTATTACAACAAATAATGTAGTATTTCTATTGAAACCCAATGCTACTCTAATAATGTAATATTTCTCCTTTGAGAATCCCGAGCAGTTAAACCATGTTTTTAATATACTTCATCATTTTATACTATTATTTTATTTTATTTCATTTTTTGTATAAAATACGAAGAAACAAATGACGTAGTCCTGTCATATCTGTAATTACTGAGAATAACTTGGTAAGTCAACAATATCAACTTTTTTGGGGTAGTACCTACTTTATAAATTTGGCCTTACTCCTAAAAACGTACTCTACACTAAGACCTGTGTATTCTTTTTTGGCACGAATGGTAGAAAATGAAATACCGAAGAGAATGCTTACAGAGCCGCTCCATGGGACCAGGAAAAGAGGCAGACCTAAGCTGAGGTGGATCGACGGAGTAGTAACGGACTCGAGGGACATCCTTGGTAGGGTTGGAACATCGAAAGAAAAATATCGATATTCGATATTTTGATATATCGCAAACGAAAATATCGATATCCACCGATAATCGCTAGAAAAATATCGATATATCGAAAGGAAATGGATGAAAATGCAAAGAAAGTCATCAAATGAGTATTATTAAATACTATTAATATTATTAAACTGTGAAGAAGGTTATGAAATAACATAATGATTATTATTTATAAAACAATATTTTTATTAGTCATGAATCATTATAAAAAAAGATAGAAAAGAATTATACTTCAAACAAAAAAAAAAAAAACTTTATTTTGAAGACTTGAAGCCATATTTGATATATTATAGTCTTATAGAAGTTTTTCAATAATAAAACCTTCAGACTTCGCAAATTTTTATTTATCTTATAACTCTTCCGACTATCTAGTGCATTCTCAAAACATTCATCTAAAAGCATGTAATTTATTTGATATACATCTCAGTACCATCATCATTTATATAAATCATCAATTTTTCTTTATATAGGATTAATCAACATTATTTGTATGTAAATCTTATCTACTAATTATTGTTTGGTAATTAAATATTGTTTATTGTTATATTTACTGGTAAAACTCCAGAAAAATCTAGACCTCCGCCATTTTGGGGTTACGATTCTGGAGTTTTACCGAATAAAGGAAATTGTTAAAATAAAATACAGTAGAATCTCGATAATTCGTAAGGTCAAGGGTTCGAAAGGTAAATATGAATTATCGAGATATCCAAATTATCGAGGTTTCCAATACTCGGCGGTAAAACATAGAAATTAACAAGATTAATACAAAATTGTATTAATATGAATGGAAAAACAAACGATATAGTTAGATCAACAAAAAAATTCGCTTATTTTCTTATGGTGCAATCCTTGAACACGGATCTCATCGATGGCTTCGTTAAGCATGTTCACAGCAGAAAACAGGTTTACACAAACATCCGATTTTGCTAAAAAATGACACGCTGTAGATGCATTATTTCGCCATTTTAGAACTAATCGTCGGAACATCAATTTCTTCTTCATCTCCTTTTTTTACGGAGTCGAAATTTTCTCGTCAGTTAGGACCAAGCTACTGCTAAACCTTCGTCAAAATAGGCGAAATCTCGAAAAGTCATGGGAGTTCTTAATTTTGAGGTAGGTGATTCCCATCCTTGATGCTTTCTAAGAGTTGCATCACTACTTCCTTGCGTTAAATGTCTAAAATCGTTTAATTATGGCCAAGTTTAGAGATTGCAGCTTAGAGGTTGTGCTGGGAGCCAAAAACAGAAGTTAACTTCGCTGAGTGATGTGGCACTGTTGTGGGCCATACAATTATCAATAAACAGTTGAAAACTTTCGCTGTTTTTTATTCCATATCTGTACCCATTCGTTGAAAATTTCACTTATGATACATGCTTTTGTGTTTGTACGATAGGCGTTCGGTAAAGTTTTTGTTTATAAAGCACCTTGCATTCGCGGATTTGCCAGTCATGAGCGAACTTAATTTTTCAGATCAATCTATGTTGTCGGCTAACAGTATGGTCACAGTTTTTTTTACAATTTTATTTAAAGAAAACTGAACAGAAAAAAAAAAAGGGTAAACCGACCGAAATTCATAGGAACGATTCCTCTCTCACTCACTCACCTCTCCTCTTGAAAAGATTAAGAGTTAACCACATTTTTTATATGGAAATTCGAATTATAAGGCGTTTACATTACTTGGAAGACGAAAATAAATACGAATTATCGGGGAAACCGGATTGTTTTCATACGAAATAAAGGGAGACTTTCAAGAGACCAGAAAATACGAATTACTGGGATATGAATTGTCGAGATTCTACTGTAATATAGTTTAACATATGGTGTGATCGATATATCGTTATAAAATATCGATATCATTGATATATCGGATGTTAAGATATCGATATAATATATCGGTTTTTCAACTCCGATATATCGATATATCGTGTGTCGATATTCCAACCCTAATCCTTGGTATCAGGAATTGGATGACAGCTGCACAGGATCGCGACGATTGGCGGAGGCGGTTGGTGGAAGCCAAGACCTGTCACCGGGTTGTTGCGCCGCAAAAATAATAATAATGATTCTTTTTTTGTAAAATCGTATTTTAGGCATTACTAATACCTTACTACTCAATTTTTTTACGTAGATCATTTGATAATACTGAAACTAACTAATTATTATTTGTCACTGTATACAAATGTATACATATACACATACAAAAACATGTATATATATATATATATATATATATATATATATACGCCCGCGCGCACACACAAATACACTAATCTATGGTAATTCGAGGTATAAACTTCGAAGTATTACTGTTTTACTGTCTGTTGATCAACATGCCCCCATAGGAGTATAAAATCATTCTTGAAATCTGGATGTGCACAAATCATGTCAATTTTTTATGATCATATTTCATTGCCATTTATGAGAAAAAATATTTTGAAAGTTCCTAACACAACAATTTTTGAATTATGAAAATATTTTGAAAAAAGCTTCCCTTGGCGGAACGAGAATGCCAATACGGGTCAATTGTGTGCTGGTTCCTTCAAAAGGGAATTAAGCTACCTTTTATGAAATATGATCAAAACGGTTGTTATCAGTGTAGCTACTTGGTTCGGTGGTAGCGAATGACATAACTGTAAGCATAAATAGGGAATGGTGCGGGTGGGAGTGACTCTCAGTTCACTGTAATAAACCGTTGAGTTGCCACATGGTGTCTGCGGTCGTCGAAATACCGAACAGTCTTCGGTGATCGTAAAGCTTATTTGTTACTTGGGAAGCCCCAAGGACCATAATGGTCGATATTTAGGTCGGCATAAACAGAAAGCCCGATTTTACGGTAAATCTAGACTGAACAGTGAAAACTATGCAGCTTTCCAAGATGTGAATAGTTTGATGCAGTGTTTAAAACGGTTCTAAGAGCCAATTTCTGACGACAAAAGCGAAGCCCTTTTGTTTTCTTTCTTAAAAGCATGAAGAAGAAAGAAGAGCAAAAACGGTTTACGACATCTATTGGACAGGTTTACAACCTGTCCCTGATACTCAAAGTGTGTGTGATAGGCATTGAATTTGGCAGAGAAAAATGAGAGATTAGACAGGACATCAAGTAATCTCAAGCTTAATTTTTATGAGAAAAAGATTGAATTGGCCTGATCTAATTTCAAATAATAATTTTTGTTCTTGACTTGGTGTTTCTGATCAGGCTAAACGCAGGAGCTTAGGAGATTAATCCATTACTTCCACTACATTCTTCTACTAAACATGACCTTGATATGCACATAGTAACACACAAATTTTTTCAAGAGGTCAAATTCGTTGTAAAGAAAAAATGATCATATTATAAGAAGAAAGCACATCGTTATCCCTATAAATACGTTATTGACATACGAATCACACTGTTATTAATAAAAAAGAAACATCAATTGATTACAAAATTATTAATAATAGTTTTTGAAGAGGGGAAAAACCAACACATATACCCTAACTCTTGCATAAAGCACATGGTAGCTTCAATGATTATCTTTTTTTAATAACTATATAAGAAAATATACTTTATTTTTTAATAACTTTACATTTCACTTAAAACCGATTTTTTTACTACTGTTGTTAAAAACTGCGCAACGTAACCGCTTGCGTCAAAAGGACAACTCTTAAGGTGTCGGAAACTTTTCGTACATAGATCTTTGACCGGAAAAAATATGAGTCCACAGGAGAATATAGAAGGCTACATAATGCGGAATCCAATAAATAGAATTGAAGTAAAATCATATTTTATCTTTAACAGGATATAAACCTTGAACTATTGTAACAATCAGTCAGTGGTAGGAAATCTCTCCTATAATGAACACCAAGCGAAACGTTATCTCCTGCAGTTTTACTGACAATTTCTAATCTACGGAATCTTTTAACAAGCTACACTAAAATTACGATACAATTACCAGAATAAACTGTTCTTTTGAAAGGAACTATATATGCATTTAGAAAATTAGAAGATGTATTTGGATGACATTAATTGTAATAAGAGTGTAACTTATACCAAAGGTAGAGCAAGTGCACGTATGCTGAGTCTAACAAAAATCAAGTTCGAAAAAAACTCCATCTGTGTTTTTTTTCGTCTCCTAGTTCACTCAAACTACTTAACTGCTTTCCATGAAGCTTTAAAGCCATGCGGGCGTAAGTATGAAGTAGCAAGGAAGGTTTCAAGAAAAATCACTCGTAGGTGTAGGCAGTCCAATAATAAGTACAATAATTTGCGTGAATGGTTTTTGGTTGAACCTTTGACCTTTTTTGTCTGTGAGATTAGTGCCATTAATATATTCACTCAACTCTCAAGTAGAATCATCATTCATCGTCTAATTTTATAAAAACAATCATTTAAGTAGATGTAATGTTTAATATCATCCATGCTTGTGGTAATTAAAAAAAAATTCTATAACAAATGTTTTTGTCTACTATTTTTAAGGACATCCTTAATATTGTTAATTATTTAGAATGCCTTCTTCTGGCCTGCAATACACAAAAACTCGAAATTTGCAATCGATGCTGGATAACAACGAAACACAACTTCTTGCTAGAGTTATCAAGCAAGTTATTTCCAAGCTGTGCTGCCCAAATACATTGGATTGCTATTTACACAAATTACGTATCAATGTTATAGGCAAAATATAAATAAATGATTCAACAATTTACTACTTTTGATTTTTTCTATACTCTTTTTTGGAGCTCAACTCCGTCGTATCTCCTTCCAGAAAGATTTTTTCACAAATTGATGCCAATAAAGCTATATCATTATTAAAATTATTTATTACTATATATCGTGCATTATTTTAGCATTAAATTATATTACTTATAAAATTAATGCATTGACTAAAATTTAGATACAGGAACGTTAGATAGTTGATGTGATATGAATGTAGTCTTACAGCACTAATACGTATTGCCCTTAAGTGGGGAGGATAGTATTATTTCTCGGTCTGTTATTAAGTTTTAATATTTAAATCATAAATTATTTAGTTTTAATCGGTCTGATATTGCATTGTATCATGGACAATATATAGTCAGGAATCAGTCAGTATTTTATATTATTATACAAGCCTACGTTTCGACCCAAACCTGTGGGTTGTCTTCTAGACTCAATTCCTGTTCATTTATTAAACAGGAAATAGTATAACGGAAATATCAGGGAGAGTGGTATCGAAACGATCTTGTCCCAGAACAAAGAAACACCTTTTGGTATCTCTTTCCAGACTCACGAAAATCCAAGATATTCCCTTGGTTGTTATCTCGCCTAATGAATTTCACCTCACCAATTTCTACAATGTTGCCACAGTCACCGACAGTGAAGAGAATTTCTAAAAATTGTGGCAGATAAGATAAAAAATTTTTGCCGAAGATGGTGGACCAAAAGCAACAAACATACGAACTGGCAAATTATTTTTAATTATATATTTGTACAACTCGACAAACGGCAAACTATTACTCGTAATTATCAAAAAAAATTTAAGGACGGCAGAACAAAATTCGATGATTATTTGAAAGAAAGAAAAGAAATTTTATTCTAGGACACCTAAAAGAATAAGATAAATGTATAATTGCAGTTACATTTGTATGGCTTATTAAATTGCTATCAAATAATAAAATTATAAAATGAAATATACAATAATGTGTAAAATAAATTAGAGTATTGAAATTACCAATAAATTAATACATACATATGTACACATTTACACTGATAGACATACATTTGTTATTATTTTTACATGTTCGTAGAATATTGATGATTAAGGAGGTGGAGAAATGAATTAGTTTCTAAATGAAGTGAGAGATGAGTAAGGAATTATTCGTGAAGTCTTATCTGATAACACATGCATATTAATAATAAAAAGTTGGAAGAAAAAATATTAAAATATGAAATCGTGACAGATTTATTGAAAATTCTTCTTGATAGTCTTTTTCAGGGTAATATTAGTGTTTTTTGTAAATTAATATATAATGCATTCAAATAAAAAAAAACGTATAATGCGTAAAAAAGCAATAAATAAATTAAGATAAACGTACACTGGTCGTCGGGATATTACGTCCGTTACTGAGGCCAACGATTTAAGTATTTTTTTCTAAATACTATTATAATATTGAATTTCTATTATCAACGCAAAACTGAATAAATTGTTCACAACACCCAGCTCGGTTCTATCAATGGTTATTAAAACTGATGAAACATTTATTATTATTTTCAGATTTTTAAATTATTCGTCAAAACAAAAAATATAGGGAGGGAGAGATGGGACTAACTGGAAACGGTTTTGAGGTGCTAGGTAGGTTGCGGTCCGTTACAATACAATCTATTTAAGCTGATATGATTGGCTGGAGCTTCCTCAACCGCTCCTCTTTACAGCAGTAGTCAAATAGCACATCATTCCTCCCTCTCTATATTTATTATAAGAATAACATTCACTGATAAATAAATTTAGTGATATTTTCTGCTTCCGTAGTGTGATCCCATGAACTAGTCATAGATTATTAAGCCTAAAAGCGTGCATCTGGTAGAATTTATTATTATATTTATATTTAAAAATGTAGAATCCGAGTTTATTGTAAAGTTTTACTCAGTCTTGGAATTTTTGAACTATTTTTAATGGGTTACTGACGACCTTTAGTGAAACTTTTTGTTAGTATTATTAATGCCAGAAATATGAAATAATTTCTAAACGATTTTCAGAATTATACTTTATTTTTAAAAATAATAAAATAGCGTTATTTTTTAAAGGTACCTAAAGTCTATTACAGACCCTTCAAAGTTCTGTCAATATGCGTGAATTTTCAGAGCTAGAGAATTTACATTTAATTGAAATTATAGGATAAAGACAAAAAATCATTCATTTGTACGCTGATGAAATCCATGTAACTAGTAACATAAACATTAAAGGCAGACTTAAATCATAAGAAATCGTATTTTATCTCATGTCAAAAATTAGTATGATCTCTCATGGTTTTAGTGGTCATAACAAATTTATTTGGCTTAATTCATGAACAGCAACAACTGACCAACTAATTACTTAATGATTTTATAAGAATAGGAATTTACAAGTCTTAATCCTAAAGATGAAGGAACTTGGAGAAACGTTTACAGATTTCAAATAGACTTTAGCTAGAGAGCCTTTGGGTTCAAATCGAACAAAAATAACATAATTATAATTTTTGCTACTATTTGGACATTTACTGATTTGGTATATATTAATAAAATGTCTAGAATACGCAGAGAATATTACCTATAGTAACCAACAGTAGTATTTAAAAAATTAACTGAACAGGCACGGGATAAGTACAAACAAAAAATATTAAACTCAAATTTCTGCAGGGCCTCTTAAAACACTTCTTTTTTTTTTCTTTTTTTTTTCAATAACCAAATGATAGTAGTCATATGCACTAATGTTATTTATTATTTGCTCTTTTCGTCGTACATCAAAAGTTTATCAATTAAAATAAAAATAAATACAATTAAACAAATTACTTTGTAAAACAAATTTTTTTCAAAATCAAACATCATTAGTAATTTTAAAGGAGACAAATTAATATAAATACATAATTATCTTGATTTTTAGATTAAAAAAAAACAACAGATAAAATTGAATTGCAAAAAAAATATCAATTTAAAAAGAATAGAAAATGAAAAGTGGAATATGTTATAGAATGCCAAAAAGAAATATTAATAAAAATAATCATGACAATAATAATAAACCTAATAATAATAAATATCCTAAGGAAATAGTATTAGTGGAGTAAATATATACCAAGTTATGCTACTAGAAATTCGGCTACTGAGGTCATTGACTGAACAACCGACACGGTCTGCCTCCGCGAAAACCTTCAGATATCCGGCCCGAAGAAGATTATGTTCATATTTAAAGGGGGAAATGTTTATCTGAAACATATATATGCAGGTATGCTATGAAAAATGTAATAATAATAATTTCTTCAAGGCTAATTCATTTTTTTAAACATCGTAAATCTTAAACAACATATTTAGAAAAAAACAAAAATATCAAAGTTCTCAAGTCCCCTGCTCAGGTTCTTCCAAAGTTGTATGAATGAAGATCTAACTAATAGAAAAAAAATATGAAGGTAATGCAGATTAAAACAAAATTTCATCAGTTGCAATTCATCAATCACGAAAGAAATTTGCGAAAATGGAATGTGAAAATTAATTTTTAAAAGAAAGAAAATGAATACAAATTTTCACAAATTGAAATTAAGTACTCCATTATTGGGAAACGATATAAGGTTTAGATGAAGAAGAATTTGTCCCTGCCAAAGCAGATCGGATTATGAAACATTTAGCATCATTTGTTAAAAAAAAAAAAAAAAAAAAAAAAAAAAAAAAAAAAAAAAAAAAAAGCAAATTATTCCATAAATAATAAATTTATTTTACTATTTTGAAAATTTCTTTATTAATTCGTCAAAATATGGAATCGATTTTGTTCAAAACTGAACATTCACCCAGATAAAAAAACAAAAAAGATACACAATATTATTATATGAACTTCATTGTATTCCGGCAAATATATATGATCATTTCATAAAAATAAATTGAGACTCATACCTAGTAATGTGATATTCTTATGGAAAATCAACTGATTTCATGATTTGGTTTCATTTTACATCTCCACTGCAAAAAATATTTACAGATTAGTCAGTCGATCCATTCAAGTGGTGTAAGATGATTCCCAACGGAAGTAAATATCTAGGAAAAATTCCAGATCATGCACAAACATTACATCCACAAACAATAGAATTTCAAACAAGTACCGTGTAAAAAGTTTTTAAAAGATAACCAATAATCGATTTTTAAAAATGTATGGAAAATGATCTCTAGAAATTGAATTACAGTTACAATCCAATTTAAAGGAAAGTCTGGGTTTTATTAGTCATAAAACGAAAGGTCTGTGGGACAACCTAAAATGTTTTAACGGAATAATTGTGCTCCTTTTCAGTTCCATAAATAAATTTCTTTTAATGAATGAATTATCCAACACCCTTATATATGAACTATATAAAATATAATATATGAAACGGCAAAAATTTAAAAAATCATGGTAGCTTTCCAACCATTACAGCAATAAAATTAACTGATGTATAATTCATCACTTCGTAGTTGAATTTTGCAGAATTTCAAATAATATTTTCTATATAACACAGATAAGACAATTTTTTTTTCCAAATGTGCTTTCTATAAGAGATTAATAAAATATTTATACATACTATCTAATTATTATTATTATTATTATTAGCTAATATAATTTTTGTTCAACCCCATGTCTGTCGTTTTTTTCGAATTTGAGACGAGAATACTGAAAATGGAAAATTTTTCCTTTTATAGTTTCAAGCAATTAAAATGACAAGGCAGAGACCTTAATTTTCCAATGTTTTACAAAATTCCCTCTTTTTTTTTTATCCTCATAGAACAAATGGTGTTTCAGAGCATCCGATGCTACGTGAAATGTCCTCTAAGCAGAAAATACAATGTTAGCCAATTCAATAAAAATGACAAGTTTTCGACAAGACAAATATCCAAGTCTAAAAATGCTTCTGTTTGTTGTGAACAAGAACTCTTTCTCATTTATACCGTATTTTAAAATATAGTTCGAAACACCAAATCAATTTAATTTCAACAAACGCAACCATTTATCCATAGAACACTGGTTCCTTCACTAGAACTGGTTTCCATTGTTCTATTCCGTTCATTTTCATTTTTCATTAAGAAATTAAGTGATATTTTTTTTCATTAAGATGAAATTAATCAAAAGTAAAGCATAGATGATAATAATTGATAATCATTTTGAGATTATGTGACTTCAGAGGATTTAATTTAATTGAACATCACTACCCGATTAAAGATGCACTTGCAGTTTTTTGTTTCTGATTATCGGCTTCTTTTATGGTAAGACGAGGTAAAACCTTTGGTTTTTATCAAAACCATTTAATATAAATTAATATTTTCTATAAATACCATTCAAATTATACAACACATTTATGATATCAACATTATAGCGTAAGAATCAATCATATTTTTCCTTTTGTTTTTTGTTGTTTTGCTATTAATGAATTACATAATTTAATACTATACTTTTTATGAATGTTAAAAATGCATATAGCTAGTAATTTATTAAATTAAGTGTCGATTAATCACCGATTAATCAATAAAGTGGGGGTTTTCCAAACTGTTTTCCATAAGGAGTTTCTCTGACCACAAATAGGCCGTTTGTTTATTATATCATAGTTATTTGCCATAATTAGAAAACCAGATCCCGTTTTTGTTCCCACAATTCAAGTAATTTGGAGGCGATTTGTACCAATGCATAGTGTTCAGAATTGCATAATTAGCGCGACAAAACAGGTTTTTTGAAGTTCTGAATTCTAGTTGAGATCAGTTGATATTTGTTGGGAGACTACTATGTACTATGAAGGGATAAACTGAAATGTTTACATTTTCTCGATTGGCGAGCAGTGTTTTTTCCAGATAAATCAATTGTTTTCCCACGTCAAGAAAAAGATGTCAGTGTTTTAATTTTTATTTATTTATTTCCAATTATGTCAGTTCCCAGAGAAGTGAAGTGAATCAAATCTATAGTGAAAGCAATAATAATTAATATTAATAATTATTACCTCCGTTCATTGTCATCTAACGGACAATTGAATAAATAGAATCGATTACTTAGAATAGACAACATTCTGAAAGAGACAGAAAAAATTGCAGCTGGTATTCATAAAATTCATAGAGCTGGTATTATCCCTGAGTACAAAAAACTGCTAAATGCAAAAAAGAAATGCACCGGATGAATCTCTAATAATTACAGAAATTTCCTTGCATAATCTGTTAGATCTTACTGCAAATAAGATCTATAAATCTATAAATTCGCGAAAAGCCAATCCTAGATAGATCAAAGCAATTATACGCAATGATTTTCAGACGAACGAATTACAGATTCTTCCATTTTTTATGTTAGTAATGGTACCATTTCAATTAAAATGCACTTTGCTCACTGATAATAAAGAAATGGTAGTATGGCGATATCCCGTTCTATCGTCCAATCAAGTTGCTATTTGTTCATGAACCTGACAAACTGATCAAGACAGCCATTTAACAACAAATTGCAAGCCTTTCTCCGACAATTTGTAGAGAAAGCGTTGCGATATAACAGTGTAGTTTTAAACGTGGTCGATGGTAAAATTTGCAACTCACTATTGAATACACTGTTGAAATATGGATACATTTGTAGAGTGAAACTCAGTGGTATGAACAACATCAAATAAAGCTAAAGGAGCAACCCATTGATATTTCTCCTCTTCATGCTTGGATTAGATGTTTAGAATGCTGCCTAAAAATTAGTTCTAGCCTTGATTATAAAAAAAAAAACACCAAGTTAGAGGTCCTCTTAATGGCTTGAAAGACAGTAGAACAATTTAAGAGATCAGCCAAAACATGTTATTCCAGTATTTTTTTGCTCTAGCTTGTAACTAAATTGTTTGCAGACCTATGTTTACTGGAATAAGCGGTGAATTTTCTGTAGGATAAGTTTATAAAATAATTATGTCCACCTAAATAAGTTATTTTGACCATTATTCAATATGGTGGAGCGATATTTTTGTGTCAGAAATCTGACATGCCTGAAATACTAATTGTTGCTAATATGGCTAAAGCCTACTCACTAAAAATTTCGGGGCGAGATTCGATTGTCTTGAGGTTGCGCATGTTGCTTTTAATTTTAACTATATCAAAATCTATATATTAGCAGAGTCTATTGCGCTGACGGACGTAATTACATGTACTGGTGCAAAGCCTGAACCGTTTTGAGACATTGTAGAATCTATAAAGGGAAAATAGTGTTAATTCACAAATTTCACCATTTCCTTGTTCCAGTAAAATGCACCTATCTTGACCAAATTTAGTTACTGTTTGCTATAGAACTGGTGTTTCAGAATGTTCTATTGCTATTATTGCCGTTCATAAAGACATGAGCCTTGAATCACTAGAAGATACAACCAGAGGCGAAACTAGGGTAGGGCAAAGGGGGAACATGCCCCGGGCGGCAGAATTTATAGGGCGGCAAATTTCGAGCGATATTTTATTTTATGGTTAAGTAAGAAATATTTGTTTAGGATTTTTGAATATTTTGACCTTAATTCAATCAATAAAATGAGTTAATGATATTTATTTAGAAATATATCTCTCATCTAAAATACTGTTATAAATCTGTTGACCTTTGGGAGGGGGAGGTGATAAAAGAAGGGGCGGCAAAATTAAGCTTGCCCTTCCCTCTGGCAAAAATCCGGCCCTGGATACAACAAACGTAATTGTTAGAAGAAAAATATGAAGAGATCGCAAGAAAATATGGTTGGAACTTCAGGCCGAGACAAGAGGGTCAGATATGGTACTGCAAAGCTTATATTTTGATGGAAGGACAAAATTATGGTATTCATGAAAAAAAGGGACCAGATATACCGCCTTACAACAAAAGAAGCAGTCGTATTGTCTTGCTAGCTGAGCCTATTACCCTGGGTACACCTCGTCAATAAATGTAATAAGGTTCATCAGCGCAATAGACTCAGCTTACAGATAGATTTTGACAGAGTTAAAATTAAAGGCAAGATGCGCAATCTCAAGACAATTTCGCATGAAAATTTTAAGTGAGTAGGTTTTAGCCATATTGGTAACTATTATTGTTTCAGCATGTCAGATTTCTGAAACAAAAAATTATCTTTCAACCCAACTGTGCAATGCAGGAATCTCGTACGAATGTTATTCGGCCTATCTCATGCTCAAATTTAGTAAATCTAAGATTCATCACACAAAACTACGAACCACGAAACTTCGAAATTTAAAATCAATACTATTTGTCAAATTGGATATTGCAATATGAAAAAAAAATGTATTATATAATTTAGACAATTATTGTGAAAGTCGTTTGGTATACTTAGTATCGAAAATATAACGAATCTTTCATATGGCTGCAGTAAGTTCATTTAAAACTCAAAATATTTCTGAAACCAATCGGTTTTTAACGGTAAACTAGCGAAGTGAAAAAACAAAACCAAAAAAAAAACATGGATAAGATAATGCGCATTTAACAACTGAAAATAAGTGGACTTGTTTTATTTTACTCCCTCAGCTCGATAACTTAGAGGAAGTAATGTATCCTAATACTTCGAAACTATTCTCAGAGAACTAATATAATATACACATTTTAGAATCTCCTGAATCTAAAATGTTATTTAATAAAATGTCGTTCTCTATTTCTAATAACTTAGAAATAAAAATATTATCCGAATAAGGGGTATGTAAAACTTATTCCACGCTAGTAGACATGCTGCGCGATATGTCTATAGGCGGTTTATAGACTGTCTCGAGAGATTGCTTATAGACCTTATATTGTCTCGGTCTAGCTTCTACAACTAAATTTGTTTTAGTCAATTTAATTTCGTCTCTTCATCATGAGCGACTTTACTATATGTGAGATAAGTGCCCCTGGATGGTCCTCATTTTACGTGAAAAAGCGCGAGTTGGTGGACGCGCGAGTTATTCGCCTAAAGACCAAGTTGTTGGTATCGGTTATTACGATAGAATCGGTCAATAAATTCGAACTGTATTTAGATAAAAAACACGCAAAACTAATATTAACTTATTAATCATTGTCATTATAATGATTAATGTATCAATAATTATTATATGTATGACCAGGCTGATGCATCTCTTTTATAAATGTAAAAATATTAACATTATACTTTATTATGAAATAAAAATTATTCCATTCAATTCAACAGACCATCAAATCTATTAATTATAATTATAACTAAAAAAAATGGGAGTAAAAGCGAGAGAGAGACTGAGGTCTCGTCTCAAATGCGTCCACACTGTAGGCACGTTGGGCAACGTGTCCACCGTTGTACCTTTCCTTTCATTCTCAAAGGGAAACCGTAGGCATGCGATTTTCGGTCTAGCAATGAGTCCGTAGACGCCGAGTCGTCTACCCAGTGACTATATAATTGATGAATACTTTGCCATTTCTATAAAATTGTTTTATTGAAAACTAGTTTCGAATGTTATACATTCATCCTCAGTTCTAAAAACACATAAAAAAATTCAAAAATAAGCAATTCAAAATATAGTTTGGTATTATTATACATATTAAATTAGATTAATATAAATCATTATTATAAAACATTTATGAATTATGAATTTAATTAAGACAAGAAATCAAATACATGTTGGTACTCACCAAGGTTTAAATGGATTATATCAAACAGAAAAGTTTGTACTGGTTTCTTCTCGCACTGAACTAACAATGAACGAAAGGTAGGTGGGATGTTTTTAGGCAAACAGTTTAATGGTCAGGGTTTTTCCAGTAATGCCGGTGAGTAATTGTTTTTTCTGTTACAGATGGGAATAAATTTAAGATTGGACTATTCGAGGTATTTATCTGGTCATTTAAGCAAAAATCTGGATTGGATTTGAAGGATTTTATTATTTCAAGTGCTTCATATATATTTAATTTGAGGCTGTTTTCAACGTGATGTATTAATTTAACTCCTGAGTCTTTGATGAATTTATGATTATTTTCATTTAAATGAATTGCAAAGTTGGTATTATCTGTGTTATTATTATATGCACGTATATGTTCCTTTAATCTCTGATTTAGCGATCTTCCAGTTTTCCCGTGTATTTGGTTGTAAAATCATTACTATTTAGTTCGTAACTAACTAACTCCCCGGCGCTACAGGCCCTTGGCCCATGACCCTTGGCCTCCTGAGTTACTCTCCTCCATACCGCTCTGTTCTGTGCTTCTCTCTTCCAATTGCGGACACCCAGCATCCTCGCGTCTCTTTCCACTTCATCCTTCCATCTGCTTCTCGATCTTCCCCTTTTCCTCTTTCCACCGAAACGCGCTTCTAGCATCTTCTTCTGTACTCTTTCATCCTCCATTCTGGCCACGTGTCCTGCCCATCTCAGCCTACTTGCCTTAACATGGTTAGTTCGTACACTCCGCTTTTTTGGAAAGGGTTTATTTTGTCTTTAGGAGAAGAAAAATATGAGGATAGGGTTTTTTCTATTTTAAACGCAGGGTTTAAGCCTAGTTTTTCAATTCATTTCCGACTTTGGTGGATATAGGGCCGTAATATGGAATCAAAACATAATGTTTTGGGATGGGCCTATCTTCGGGGATTGTTGAATAGATATCATTAATTGTCTTTTTTTGTATTTGTTTTTTTAAAATATGATTGATAGTGGTTTTATTATACCCGTTATTTTTTGCTATGGAATATATTATTTCAATTTATTTATTATAGTTCTTTTTATTTAATAGTATGTTCAAAAGACGGTAAATCATGCTATTAAAGGCTGCGAGTTTATGTGCTATCGGTCTCCCAGCACCATTGTTTATAACGACATCCGTGTGGGTAGGTTTCCGGTAAATTCCAAATTCATGATGTTTATTTGTTACTGAGATTTCTAAATCTAAAAAGTTTATGGTTTTGTTTTTTTCCAGTTCTACTGTCAATTTAATCGAGGGATGAATTTCGTTCATTTCCTATAAAAAATTATTTATTTGTCTTGTCGTACCAGACCATAGGCATATAATGTCATCTACATACCGATACCAGTATATTGAGCTAGTTGAGAATTGTTTGGGTCAAGAATTTTTTGATCTAATTTGTCCGTAAATAAATCTGCCAGAAGGGTTGAGAGAGGGGAGTCCATCGGTAAGCATTCTTCCTGTTTGAAGAATTGATACTTCTATACCATCATGCGGATGTCAACCAACCAGTGACTATAGACAAATCGCTAGACGACGTCTCTGTGATCAAAATCGCGCAACGTGTGGACACGATTCGCTAGTATGGACTAGGCTTAAGTATTAAATTCAGAGTCGTGTTTTGAAAAAAAAAATCACACGGGGAGAAGAAATAGACAGTCAGTACGATGACATGAATAAATTAAATGAAATATAAGCTATTTTTGTATATTATGGTAGATGAAGTTAATAATTTTTTGTTTTTTTGGTTCACTCCTAGACAGGATATTTGCCTAAATCCACAATTTTCTATTTTGTTATAATTTTCCGGATATCGGGTAATGCCTTCAAGCCTCAAAAACGCTCCGACACAAATCTATAAATCAGCTCCCAAAGGTTATCAAACATCGTACAACTTAGGTGCTTATGCATGTGAAAGGTTATAAAACAGTTACTGAATTCCGAATATAACCTAGTCGAGCAACCGAGTGGGAAATGGTTGTACATCTTGAGCCACCAAGTGCGTGTATGTTAGATGATGAAATATAATTGCATTTTTTATCATTACAGCTTTCTGTACTTTTTCGGTTCAGTTTTCATAGTAGAGGACAGAATGCGGAAAAACAGTCATAAAAGGGTAATTGGCCAGCTTTAGTCCCTTTTTAACTTCATGACACGCTTACCACTTTAAGGTGACCAACAATCCTCCGCTTAAAGATGTTCCGTTAAGAAAAACTTTGGCGAAAGTATACTTCGTGGCAATGCAACGAGTACAAAGCATGCAAGCTCAAAACGAACCCCAACCTCCACCTGGACTATTATTTAACAACAGAATTCGAAGTCACAACCCAATAAAACAAGGAGAGCAACTTTTTCAAATAGATTTAAAAAATATATTATTATTTGGTATCGGCTTGGATAAAGTTGATATAATATGCAAACGCAAACAAATGAACTTGAGCCAAAAAGAGATAAAATACATCTGGAAACTATTAAACAGAAAATGATAACGGCAATCACATTTATTCTGGACAAACCTAGGGTGATAACTTATCAGTTGTCCGTTGTAATAATTCTATTTCTCAGACGAAGAATAGTAGGTAGGTCAAGGCATCTTGCGTCTAGTGAACGCTCCGTTGTAAAAGTAATTTCAAGATCAAATGAAAAATAAAAATATGCCTCCACATTACTTTGTTAGATGATTACTTTTCGAATATATTGATGCCTCAGTGTTTGAAAGATGAAAAAAAAAGTCTTCTTTCCAAGACATTGGAAATTTCATTTTTATTTTTTATGACGCTATATTTAGCGTTATCTACAATATTTTTCCAATTTAATATTTCACAAAATATTTCTTTTGAATAAATTGACTGATACATATTATTTTCTTGACTACTTTACTGGCATTCTATACTCTCAGACCGCTGTTGTAATGGAGGCAATTTTTCAATAGAGAAAAGTGTATCTGTTGCTATAGCGCCCTCCCTCAGCCTCCACTGGCTTCAATTTTTTCTTTCCTAAAAAAATAGAGAAAAACTTCCTCCTATAATGCAGTCCTGATGCGAAGAAACCTTCCTTTGCAGGCACTATTTGCATAGTTTCTATTATAAAGTTGAACAGATTCCAGACACAAGATAAATAAAAGTTGCTAACCCACTGAATATTATAATAAGAGCTAAATAAAGAAGCCACTTTTCTATTCTCCCCTATTGTTCTCACCTACGTTCTTTGTAATGTCCTTGTTCACTTCGAGATCTATGATAGCTTCATCCATTAGAGCAAGAAATCCTACTTTCAGCACGTTCTATTGTCGGAATAACATAGTAAGAACAGTTGAACTGTGCTGTTAAACAGGGTACTGCCGCTTTGGATTGTTAATTGTTCAACTGTTAATTGGAATACTAGCGAAAACGTCGTCTTGTCCTACCATACTTTCCGTCACGATCTCTTTGGAGGGGACCAAGACAATGCACAGAAATTTCATTGATTCCCCTAACATTCGCGAAACTTGTGAATTCGCGAACCTTACATAATCTTAATCATATTTCAAGAGGATTATCTAACTAAACTAGAAATAATTATTGAAGAAAACGTCATAGAGTCTGAAATGAACTGTAGTTGAAAATTATATTTCAATAAGATTAAATATTTTTATATAAATAAGTAAATACAGTTTTAAATTTTCTTTAAGGGAAGATTATTTCTATGTAAGTAACTGGAGAAATTTTGCTTTGCACAACTTGTTGAGAAAGCCATAAAAATAAAAATTCACTGGCGAGAAGCCTTAAATTTAAATGAGAAATGGATGCAGTAATTCTTCTTTGCATTGAAATGTATAAAGAGCTTTGTTCTATATAACAGATCACAAAACATTTTCAATCATCTAGCATACAAATTTTAACTACATTTTGGTTTCAATTAATAATTTAAAGGAACCTAAACTGTTTTTAACATAGAAAAATAATCTGAAATTTGATGAAGTTTAGAGATTACTTTATTTCGACACTCTCTTAATCATTCCCAGCAAAAGCATATCAGTACAGGTCGGGCAGGACTTGAGGATGCATAATCGGCGGACCGCAGTTTCTCTTTTGACTCGTACAGGAGGTCATACTCACTAGAAAAGTGCATGTTACGAGCCGGGAAAGTGGGTCATCAGGTATGGGGGGCTGTGCCCCAGACTTTTTAGTAAATCACTGATATCTCAACAACTTCTTATCGGATCAACACTATTATTGTTACATTTTTTTTCTTTTTTTAACTTATGGCAACTTCATATAACATTTCGGGAATCTTAAATCTCCTTGATGGCTACTCACATTTATCAAAAATGTTTTGGAGACTATTTTATGTTCAATGTATTTCTCCTAAATGATCCTGGTTGACAATTGCTGCCGTATCGTAGAACAGCGTATTAAAAATCCAGTGTTATGCCAGTTGCCCAAATCTATTTCCATACGAGATATCTATATACGAGATATATAGAAAATAAAATATTGGAATCATGCACCAAACTGTTTTCAGTATAGATGAATAGGAGGGATAATAATAATAATAAAGGAGTCTTTCGAAATCAGTTTCTTGCCAGGTCGTTAGCGCTTCTTCATCTTGATCCACTGTTTTCAAGACCAAGACTTGAGCCCCTATCCCGACCGGTTCCAGGTGAGTTATTGCTCAACAACGTTTTCAGAGCTTCTTCTACATCATCACCACCCTGTGGTGTTACCGGTTTAAGGCTCAAATATCGTGTTATAATTAAAAATAAAAAAATATTCGCTAAAATTCGATAATGAAATTAAGTGAATGAAAAGAAATTTTTTTCAAAGATTTCGTCGTTGGTCATTGAAATGAAAGCCATCCGACTTAGTGAATTTTTTAATGGAAATATATCCATACCTGCTTTAAAACGTTCATAATCAGACTGGTATAAAACTTTTATGTTAGTTATTTGAAGATTTGAAGAAAAACCTATTGGTCATCAACGCCTTTATTTTTTTTTTTTTAGAAATCCAAAAAACCTGATATAGGATTTAGGAAAATTAAAAAGGAAAAAAAATACAAATAATAAATAAATGATATTAAGAAAATGAAATTAAATAAAATGAAGCAAGTGGTAGATACTTTTTCTTTATAACCAACCTAATAAAATGTATAGAATAAATATAAATATAGTTAGTTATAAATCTAATATATTTCATAATTTTTGTATTTGATGTTTTTTGTTTGTTTATTGTAAATCATACAACTATTAATTAAAAAAAAAAGATTGTTCATAATATTTACATTTTTTTATGAAGTTAATGATTTTGATATAATGTTTTTCTAAACATTTTGTTTATTATAAAGTTATATAGTAATAATCTATTATAATGGTGGAAAAAAAAACTTGATGATTAACTCCTAATTATTAGAACTTTCCTTATTACCAAAACTGAATAAAACAGAAATTAAAAAATAATATGATAGAAAATAAATAGAAAAAAATAAGAAAATATTTTAAAACATATTTCAATACTTTCAAGGGTTCTGAAAATGCATGGCATAATGGATAGATGAAAGTTTTACATTGCATGAAATCCACAAAACAAATATTATGAGGTAATATATTTATGATTCAAAATGGTGATTATGCACCATTGTACTATTGTTTATTTATAAAAGCGCGTCATTGTGTATACAAAATATTAACTGGATCATAAATAAATAATTTTTGAAAGGGTTTTATTTATTTTTTGATATTGGAAACCCGTTGGGCTGAGATGATTTTATGATTATTGAGGAGTATGGCAGCCTGGATATTGGAGCAGAGGGGTTCCCTTGAGGTGGGACTTCCGCGTGCGGACCAGGCGGCCGTGGCACTACCCTGACCTGGATATCCGAGGGTCGTCACAACTAGGCCGAATCTTTTAATCTTTCTCCTTCCAACAGCCTCCTTCATATCTGAGGCTCAACTCGGTGCAACAACCACAATCAGTACGTTTTATAACAATGTAAACATAAGAGATCTCTATTATTCGTGGAATGAAAAACTATAGTCTATAGTAAACTATCCATGCGAGAAAAAATGATAAAATAATTGCTGTATCATCACCGAAGGCACCTACCTAAATTAGATTTTTCAAGTTATCATTGCATCAAAGCATTTATAAAAGAAATGGCAATGCTGTTTTCATGGGATTAAAGAATAGTTGCATGGGCTTTTAATGATAACAATTTGTCATGGAATTCTGAGTAAAGTTCCATAACTGTTCTTTTTCAGAAGAATTTGCATAAGGGTGACGGATAATTTAAAAATTTGAAAATTGAAGTAATAGTTTTCATAAACTCTCTCGTGCACTTTTAAATAATCCTTTGGATGGTCCCGTCGAAATGAGTTAATTTGCTCCTTAAGGAATAACATTGCTGCAATGACATCAGACGTTTTGTTCTACTGAGTGAGGCTCACCAGTGGTAGTAAAAGATGCGAAAGGGCTGGGGGGAAAAGAGAAGTAGAAGTATACCTTTCGATTGCTGGATTCTTTCTTCTCATAGCATGAAGATAAGTGTGATCTGTAGGTTGTTAAAAATCTATCTGTCATTAAGAAGCTAATATCAGTTTTAGTTACTAATCTCTTCCTTAGAAGTGATTTCCAAAAACGTGATTGTGGGTAACTTTGCACAAGAAACTGGGAATACTTTGCTTCACTAAACGTGAAGATGTATTGGGTGGGATAGGCGAACCATGCATGGTACCAACCACCAGGAAATTGGTTGGAATCCCTGAGTTGGATTTGTGAGCCATCTAAAGTGTAATAAATATGTTTCGTAAATTAAAAATATATACATTATATGGATTTATTTTAGTCTTGATTTATATTGAATAAAATTTTCTGTTTTGATATTTTTAATTATTTTACTGTAGTCTGATTTCTAAGGAAACGGATTCAAAATATTAAGTTTGAAAAAAGAACTCTGTTATTTTTCATAGAATTTTTAAACAAAATAAAAATTATTCTCTTTAAATTTCACTAGCTATTGATTTAAAGGTGTTTTAAAAAGTTTTAGAATGTGGTGCAAATTCTCTCTTCATACTCATGAACTTTGTTCTACTTTTAAATAAAAGATATAAAACAAAAAAATGTTAACACAGTGCGTTTTTTTTATTTCATCTATATTCTAAGGAAGCTCAGATACAAATTTCAGATTTTTCTGACTCGTGTAAGTGGGCTAAACACGCAGAATATCAAAAAAACGTCCAAAATCTGCCGCAAAGTAACCCTATTTGAACTGTACTGCAGATTAATATAGCATACCTTTTTAGTAAAAACAACTGAGGTTAATTTTTATATTTTTTTATTAAAAAAAAAAAAATAAATAAATAAAATAAAAAACTAGGCTCGACACCTCTTGTAATTTAAAATTTATTTACAATTTTATACAATATTTACATTTGGCTCATCGGTGAGATATTCTTTTCTGTTTGCATACATACTTTATATTAAAATACCGTAATTTGGGGTAACTTTAAGTCAATCAGGATTTCAAATTTGAACATTTTAAGTGGGCGAATCGCTACAGCCTTTTGATACCGACCAACTAAAATCAGAGACTTAACAAAAGGCGGTAAGAATGAGCCCGTTAAAAAAAAAATCAAATTTGAAATCTCGATTGACATATCTGTATTAAGTAATCCCTTAACATTAAGTTAGCTCAGTCTTAAAGTTACTTAATGATTATATTGTTACAATTTCAAAAATAATGATGAAGTATTTGGGCTTGCCAGTTCCTTAATAATGTAATAATTGTTTTATATTTAAAGATACCTGGAAGATGAAGTATATTCAATGTAAAATTCGATTAAAACAGAAAGAAAAGGTGATGGTTAAGTTGACAACTAGTTTAAAATAAAAATAAGAAGGCGAATTGAGATTATATTCAATGATATTTATTATTTGATATGACCGCATTAGCTCAGTATCAAACACCATGTTCACAGCATAACCTGTTACAAAACCTGTTTCATTCGGTTCCATTGACGGTTACTGTAGCCGATTTTACCACCTCGTCTAATAATTTATATTTTTAAAAGTTCTATATTTTTGTATTCTATATTATTTTTTTTTTTTAATTTATATATGAGCTATAATGGAATAAGCACAAGTGCGTGTTAAAATGGACAAATTCCTCACCAAAAAGTGGATGATTCTTAAGGGTTTTAAATGAAGCCATAACTATAAATGGCTAATAAAGTATAATTAGATCCTCAAACATGAAATTTTGGAAACCTAAGATGTCACAGGCCTAATGGATATAGAGTTGTTTGTTAGGTTCTTATTTGAGCTGATAGATTGATCCAACTTTGCAAATAATCCACGTTATTTTTATTATAGTAACATTCTTCGATATTCCAAAGGGGATGAGTACCATCAGTATAGATCGAAAACTGTCAAAAGCAATATATATATATATATATATATATATATATATATATATATATATATATATATATGTGTACATATGAAAGATGCCTGAGATGATAGTATATGAACTTCATGAATGTAAACTTTGAAGATCTTGTTCACAATGATAAGCCCATAAAAATAGGCTTGGCATTGAGTAACTTAGCTGGCAGACTGATGCGGAACACGAAAAATAGTATTTTCATTTTCTAAATTTATTTTTGGCGGAATAAATAAGCACAGCATTCTTTATAACCCGATATTGCGACGTATACACTAAAATTATTTTTGAAGTTGCGCAGTTAGACGCGTTTTGATATGGATTTTAAAGGTCTTAATAATCACTGAACTTTAACATATTTCTGTGATAGATCAATAATTTCAAAAGATTTCATTATCAAATAAGGTCAAGTGCTCTGTCGTTGGAGTAGTGGACTTCATAGGACAGTTATGGCCAGTTATCATGGGAACAAATAAGCAATGCGATAATACTTGTACTATCTTCGACACTTATTTTAATTCGCACTAGTCTGAATTTTGTATTCGAGCTAGCCCTTAAGTTGTACAAAATGTATAAGCTATTTGATTTACTCTTAAATATAAACAAATATTCCATTTGTAGTTCCATTGAATTGTTTTGAAGTTCCTTCTGGTGTTGATATCCTATTTGTATTCTAGAACCGTGATGGTATTTCATTTAATCATGTATCAACATCAGTATCTGACTTGTTAGTGAACAAATGTAACTTAAAGGAGGAAAGTGGGATAGGTATATATAAGCTTATAGTAATAGCAATTTTAAACCGTTTACATCGTTGACACAAATTCATCTCAAATATAATTGACTTGAAATGTGTAATGAAGTCTTGAATGGCGTCCTTGACACATAAAAGAGGGAACTACGCAATCTCACTCCCATATACCGCCAAATACATGGAATGACAACATTTTCTATAAGAACTATTAAATCATATTTAATCAGGCGAAAATATCATTGTATAAACAATATATTAATTCAAAAATATCTATGATAGATCGCTAAAATAATATTTTTTTTTTAATTTTCATACATAACAATAAAATTTATATTTTAACGATAGAACTAATGATAATGTTGATTGATTATTATCAATTATTCCTTTATACCGGAGATATGCAGTATAGGTATAGTGAAATTCCAATTGATGCTCCAATCTTTCAGATGTGGGATAAAAATGACAAAATAAAAACATAACTTCATTGAAAAAATATATCACAATGATGCAGACACAAGGCCCATTCTTGGCTGTTGTGCCATTTTGTGACGCGCTGACTAGTATCGACTTCTGTGTAGACGGTGTCTTCATAATCTTTTTGTGAATGGTATAGACTGTGCAGGTTCTCAGATGGTCTGTAGGCAAAGTATAATAGGTTACCGAGATGGATATTTTTATTTATTTGTCCAGGTTTTTCTCTATCTAAGGTTTTTTCTTAGTCCAGGATTATCTTCTTCCTCGCTCAACTCTATCGCATGCATCTTTTTCTCTTAAATTTTTTGGATCCTTCCTTGTAGCATTATCATTGGCCTTATCATTATGTTTTCCAAAATATAAAAATAAATGCAATATTCTAGAACTAATGGTGGTAGAAATTTTCCATTCAATCAATTTTTAAAAGTGAAAAAAAAATGTTAATCGATTAACGTCTCAAACGATGCTTTGTGCCAAACAATGTCTAGAGAACCAGAGTTTACAGTGAGGCTGAAAATTGAAACAACTCCACAATAACAAATTCATTCTTGATTCTATGTCAAATACTTCCTGCATCACCTTAAGTCGAGGTAGAAAATATACAAATTAGAAGGGTTTAAGTACAACACTGAGGTAAATAAAGCACTAGGATAAAGGATAAATTGCGAAAGTATTTAATACCAACTAGCGGTCTTGAGATGATGATGAGATTGATATTTTTAATAAACGCTCTTAATTTTTAATAAACAGCGTTCTGGTGATTTTGCACTCGCTCAGGAAGAGGTTTATGTCCCAGCCCGAAAGTTCTGCATTCGGAACATAAACATTGATTGCATAAAACAGCGATGGACTGACAGGAAGTAACAATTGCTTGCTGTCAACGAACTTCTCCTTTAGCAAGGATTCGGAATTAAATCGCTTAACAAAATGAAATCCAATATGACTACGGCAAGTATTAGATGCGCAAAAGATCTGACGCTAGATATAAAAAGTATTGAAAAGTTAGTTTATTTTAACAGAACCTTAAGTTGAAAGGCTTAAAGGTTGAAAGACCTGAAGTCTGAAGACCACTAAGCCAGGAATTGAACCATGTGCGGACCATTCCCACCCCCGACTTGGCAAGGGGGACGAACCTACCGGGGGGAGGGTATAGGGGTCTGGAATATCCCCAGACAAAAGAGAGGTGCCCCCTCAGAAAATATTTAAAAAAAAAATAGGATGCTCAAAAATGTATTTTGATACACTTTGATGGTACATTTGCCTGCTAAAGCTTTTCAACAACAATGAAACCTCAGGAAAGAGTTATAACAATAAGTCACCACAAAAAAGGTACAGGCGTAACGTACTCACTGTTTGCTTCAACCTTGTTTTTAATCTTTAGAATTAAATAGCCTAAATCTCAGGCTGAAGTTGAAATATGTTGATTCATGTGTGATTAATTCAGACAGTTTTTAGAACACATTATTTATTATTGCTATTTCTTAGTGTTTTATTGGTGGTTATAGTTCATTTGCCACATTTAAACATGCATAGATAATGAAAATTTGTATCATATTCTTATAATGATTATTTTAAACTTTTAAGGAATGTCAATAGACCTGATAGTCATCGGATATATTCGATTCGGTCCATCTCATGAACATCGCTTTTAAGATCCTCATTTATCTGGCAACATTTTTATGTGTGCTTCCACAGACCAGTCCTTAGCTTCTCTTGGAACAACGGTCAGGAACCAATGATATAGAGAATCTAACAGTTGGAGGGCGGTTGTAAATGGAGGCCCAACGAACAAATTCTGGTCATGCTTTATTTAACTTATAGATTAATTTAACTACAGAAAAAATAGAACAATACGGATAATAAATCTTCAGAGTGACATGAAGCTACCTCTGAAAATCCTTAGTTCCTGTAATATATTAAGCCATGGACGCCCTGCAATTATATGGTCGGTCAAATGGTCTTCAAATGATGGCGCACCACTTACCTCTTGTAAGAAAGACAAAACGAAGGCTATCAAATCCTCAAAGCACGAATATTTGGCATTAATATGATGGAAACCTAACCTTATCTTTTAAGTGATGAGTGGACAATTTATTATCGACACCCTAATCGTTGTTGATAATGCCAACACATCCCACTGTCAAAGAAATAAGGTTTATAAATATGGTGAAAGAGTGGAATAATTGGGAGCTACCCAAAATTTTTTACGTTAATATTAAAATCTTCTCGTACCCTAGAACTCGGATAGTAGTATGGTGGTGGGTATTCTTTCCGAAAATTGTCATAATTGGACCTTTCCGATATAACGATGTATTACGTAGGTGCGTAAATTTATATTTCATAAATTTAATTTTGAGTTTACACTTTTGCCAAGGTTCATCTCTCATATTGTGGTGTGTCCGATCTATGTTATTTATCGTTGTTTAGTTTTAATGTTTTTTAATTCATGAAATAAGAACAAATTATAGCATATTTTTGCATTTTTATACATTTTCTGAGCATAAATAAATCCTACTGTGGGTTTTTTTGATAAGGTTTCCAAGATATTATTTTTATTTTCGGTATAGGTGGCACAAAATTATTGAAATGAAGCAATTTATATTTGTATTTTTATATATACAACAAAAATGTGAGTCAAATATATATATATATATATATATATATATATATATATATATATATATATATATATATATATATATATATATATATATATATATATATATATATATCGACCAGTCACCCAAGAGATCATAAAGGTACTTGAGGGTAGGATTGGTAGAGGTCCCTAAATGATTCTCATTCCTCTAGGGAGACAGTGTAATCAGTACTGTGCTACAAATAATTTAATCATCGTCTGATTAGTCAGTTACTCATTTATTTAGATTTGCGTGGACCCAGGAATCGTTTGTCGAACCAGGACTCCCATTCTGAATTTGTAGCCTACGCTCCACCTAACTTACTATCCTGATGTATATGTGTACAATCATAATTAAGTAAATAAAATAAACAAATAAATCAATAGAAAAAATCCAGAAAAAAAATATATAAAAAGAATCATTCAAAACTGTGCGACACCGAAAGATATATATTTCTAACGATCCTAAATCAGTGCAGAAATGGAATTATGCAACACTTCTGAATAAAAGGATTCGTTTTTATACATGTTCATTCTCCTCGTGTATATTATTAGTGCACTTCTATTATTAATTCTTACATTTAGTAGGTAAAAAAACCTGCAAGTAAATATATAATTTGTATATTATTCAAAATACTATTGTTCATAATAGTTGATCTATTATTATTGTTGTTTCATAAGGGTTGATCTATTATCCAACCCTTAACCCTAAAAGTTTAACTTTAATTTTTTTTAAATTATATTATATATTAAAAATATATTTTAATTATTATAAATGTAGATTAATTTTAATACTTTCTTAGCATTCAATATTATATGTCAAGTGTATTTTTAGAATAATGTTGAGCTGTTTGAGTTCCCTTTAAAAACAACCTATATTACTATAAATCACTTACAGTTAAAAAAAAAATCGATAAGGAGTGTAAAATTTCCGGGATTTTGATCTAGCGGGAAACTGTGTTAAGAAGAGGGCGAAAATATATTTATGGGGCCACGTGAAGACTCACGTTGAGAGCTCACGCAATCCGTTGCACAACAAAAGCCGCTCCGGTCACTTGCCACCCACTACCAACCTTGATCCTAGTCTTTTAGTGAAAATTCCTGACGGTTTGTTCGACAATCGGAGGGAAAAACGTTTTACCAAAAAAATTCAATACCAGAGTGGATTAGAGACAAAATATGATAATGTTGATTTCATAAACAATTGAATCCAATGATAGGAGAGAATTGACAACTTGGCCGTCAATACTCTAGTAATATATATATATCAGGTGTACAAATAAATTTTCGCCGTTGTTGAGAGATGGCTCAACCGACAAGATTTGGTTGAAATTGTCAGCGGAGCAACGGCACATGACAAGTTTGGATATGTGGCAACAACATAACATTAAATGCTAGTGACTTTGTATAAGCAGTACGTATTTTTTTTTCGTGCGAAAAGGTCAAGGTTTGTTCCGAATAAGTGTCATTTGCGGGAAGTTTTGATTTATTTCTTTAACTTAAAGATATCTGCAGCTAAGGCCCATCGATTGCTTGTAGAAGTATACGGTGATGCTACTTTAAATGAGAGAAGTTGTCGTGAGTGGTTTCAAAAGTTTAAAAATGGTGAATTTGACGTGGAGGACAAAGAACGTAGTGGCCGGCCGAAAGTGTATGAGGACACAGAATTGGAAGCATTATTGGTGGAAGATTAGTGCCAACCGCAACAAGAACTTGCACTTACATTAGGAGTGAGTCAATAAGCAATTTCGCATCGTTTAAAATCGTTGGAAATGGTACAACATGAAGGAAATGAAGCCAAAAGACATTGAACGCTGATTGTGCACATCTGAAATGCTACTTGCCAGGTATAAAATAAAAGGTTTTTCGTACCGTATAGTCACTGGTGATTAAAATGGGAAGTTTTACCCCACCCGCCGTATTCCCCAGATCTTGCGCCTAGTGATTACTGCTTGTTCCGGTCGATGGCACATGGTCTGTCTGAGCAGCGCTTCACATCGTATGAAGATACGAAAAATTAGATCGATTCATGGATAGCCTCAAAAAACGAAGAGTTTTTTCGACGTGGTATCCGAATGCTTCCAGAAAGATGGGAAAAAGTAGTAGCGGTGGACAATATTTTAAATAAAATGTAATGTACCGTTTTTTTTACAATAACTTCGTAAATTTGTATTAAAAACGGCCGAAACTTATTTGTACCCCTAATATATAAAATGAACATTAACAATATACATTATTAGTTAGTGAAATGTGAAATCAAAGCTAGTTCCAGCATTATGCATTTTGAATACGATACCTCAACTATAGCATCAAATATTAATCTCTACTAAAATCGGTCTGGCTCCTATTGACCGAATTTTCGTTTGGTAAATTAATTTGATATCGTTTGTTCTGCTATCAACAACAAAGTAACTTTTGAAATAATTTTTACAAGTTCATCTTAAAATGTTAGTTATATTGAAATTTAAAAAAAATTAAACTATAAAATAGTATCAGGCACGGTTTTACAGTTTATTATTAACTAGGTAATAATAAATTTGTATGGATAAACGCTGATAAAAATTATTTAAAAAAAAATATTTGACCTGAAATCATTTCGAAAATTATAATATTTACTTTTATAAATGCTAAACGATTTTGACATAAATTAAAAATGAGTTTTTCGGGAACTATTAGACATAGAGACATCTATTAGCACTCAAATTTAAATTAGTGAAAACATTGAACTAGTTTATAATGATATTTTTCTTAGGAATAACAGTTTTCCTTATTATTGCCAAAATTAAGTCACAAAATGATATCTCGTTTTTCGGGTAAAAATGTTGTTTTTTGAAAAACTGTATATCGGGAACCATCAAAAGTACAGAACTCTATTAGAGCTAAAATGTTATCAAATTTACTCTACTTTAAAATAGGTATGCATGATGTTTTTGTGGGGAAGGCGGTTTTCAAGATATTTAGGAATCAATAAAAAATAAACGAATATTTTAGATTTTTTTTTAATAAATTCAAGAAGCAACCTCTCCCACCGGTAACATGGCCCACATGCGTACTGGTTGAAAGAGGATGTCCAAAAACATGCCATTATACGAAAATCTTTCAAAAACTCTTAGACTATTATGAAAATTTTGAAATAAATTAAATTTCTCAAAAATCAAAATGTAAGTCGATTTTGTTTCAATGAAGTTTTTCACCCTGTAACGTTTACTATTTTTATGGACAGGTTTACATTTTCAGTTGAGGTAGATATTGGTGATTTCCAGCGGCTGTTTAAAAGAAGATCCGCCATGAGATGATGTGGTGATTGTCGTGGCGGTTAAGATGGGGTCAGGCACCGGGAGATAGATTCGGAGCCGCCTCTGTGTCCAATCGGCTCCGGCTCTGCCCTTCAATCCTATCTCTCTTCAGTCATCCTAACCGTACATATATATATATATATATATATATATATATATATATATATATATATATATATATATATATATATATATATATAACAATTTATCAATACTATCTAAAATGTATTTTGTTATTTAAAAACTATTTATCATACGTATAGTTAGTTATAATACACGAGATTTCACTTCAGTTTATTTAATTTATTAATTCTTCCCTTATTATTAATAACGTCTTGGAAAACAAAGTATTGAAGTAAGCGCCCCTTGATTGGATTTAAGTTCGATTCGGTGTTACCATGTGAAATATATTCAGTCCAGTAGCCGGCGTGAAAACTTAACTTATTAATGTAACACTTTTTGGAGAGCTTCATAATACACGAATAGACTATATCCGGAACATAAATCTGTACTAAGTATGTACTTGAGAATAATGCAATAATTCGTCCGTCAAACCCCGCTTATTATGTCGGACAAGTGGTTAATGTTAAAATTCTTGAAATGGCTGTCCCTCTTGTATTTTTGATATCATTTGTATATATGTACTACCGAGTAAATGGTTAAAGTATCAATGATCGGAGTTCATTTATTAATTTACAGTTAGTCCAATCGTGAATTGAAACGTCCGCCTTCCAATTTGAAAATAAGGCATTTTTTTTTTAAAGACATTTCTGTAGTACATGCCATGTGATTATAATTGCGTTTATTAACCGATGTCAAATGGACTGATAAAACGACTGAGCACAAAGGTCTATTTACACACATCAGTGCCGTGTCAGGACAGTGTGTTGTCTAGGTGTTGTCTAGTAACTGCGCCGGACACGTGTGAACTCCTCCATTCTAATCTTCAGAAAAATATCATTTCACAATTATACAGAAACACGGAGCTTCCACTGCACTGATATTTGTAAATGGACTCTAATATAGCAACTTTTGGTCTATGGCTTTATTTTAGCAGTCTTATTTTATTTATTTTTTTTACAATACTTTTTACAAAATTGATCTCTTATTCAAGATCTAAATACATTAAAATTAACTAAATCAATAAATAAAATGATATTGAACTAAATTTAGGAAACATAATTTTCATTTACCTATTTTGAAAATGATAAAATTAAGTATATTAAATAATTTCTAATTAATAGGGAAGTTAATATAATAAAATAAATTAATAAATAAATTTTAAATAAAATTAATATATAATAAATAAATAAATTTGTGAATGGCACTTCCCCTTTGATCTATACCTTTATATTAAAAAAAAAACATTTTTATAACAGGGTTACGACGTTTCGAAGTACTTCTTCGTAATCAGGATATATGCTTTCTACAATACAACATCAACTATTAATTACACAAATATTAATACCTTAATTCACAATATATTTAGTTACTATTTTAATTAATGTTTAATTACCTTTAAATTACATGATTCTCTCCCCATGTCCCGACATCTATATAATTTTACTTCGTCAATCCTTGCTGGTTTCATTATTAAAAAATTATTTGGGGAGTAACTTTCCTTTTCCATCTTTGTCACATACTCTGTAATATCATTGGAAATGAACTTAAATTAGGTAATAAAACATTAATTAAAATAGTAACTAAATATATTGTAAATTAAGGTATTAATATTTGTGTAATTGATAGTTGATGTTGTATTGTAGAAAGCATATATCCTGATGACGAAGAAGTACTTCGTAATACGAAACGTCGTAACCTTATTATAAAAATGTTTTTTTTTTTTTTTTAAATATAAAGTTATAGATCAAAGGGAAAGTGTCATTCACAAATTAATTTATTATAAGATAAAATTAAGTTGTAGGCCATTATCTATACACTCTCCTATTATCTATCTCACTCTCTCATTTTCATGATTGATTATTATTCAAAATGATAGACTGAACAGTGTTCAATTATATAGAATATACAGTAATAATAACAATTAATGGAAATTCAAATTAATAAACAATCAATTGATTTAATGCATTGTTCAGGAAAAAACAGGGGAATTGTAATATTGGCGATACCAATTTAGCATTAACTACTTTATACATAACAAATTTATCAAATTATGATAATCTATAAATAAAAAAAAATAACTGAAGATGAGTTGAATTAACCTCATAAGGTAATAATAAAACAAATTAAATGCCAGGAGAAATGTTTTATCCCTTAAGAAAAAGTAATCTTTAATTTCCTAGCTAAATTCATCTCATCTTCAAGATAAAATATACATGGAATAAATCTTTCATTTACAATTATAAATTATAAACAATAAAATCATAATAATATTATAAATTTATTAAGACCGTATGCTAAGAATAAATTACTGTTAACAATCGCTAAAGTTATAATTTCTTGATTTGTCACTATTATTTATGAAAATATCATATTTACGCATCTAATATTTGGATATATTTTGAGAGATTTTATTATTATTTTTTTTAATGTGATTTATGATATATCATATGGCTGGTATTATTTTTTAGTTATCTGAAACTAACATTGAATCCAACACCTTAAATAAATTTAAAATTCAATTATAAAAAGTATTGAGCAATAATACCTTTTACACACATTTACTCTATATCCCTTATGCTAAAACATTAATACTGTGTCTGTGTATTTATATATCTCAACCATATTTAAATAAATACATTGTTGAATATATATATACTGTACAAATATACCAAATACACAAGGGGTATATATATACACTCCTTGTGTATGTGGGCGTATTTATACATCTGAACCAGTAAGAATTGAATTAAAGGAATCGTTGAATGTGTTATTGTATCCGATGTCCTACCATTCCGGTATAGGTAAAATGAGACCTAAATTCGCGAATAACTCAAAATCCTGTCATAAATTTTTTTGTATTCCCATCGAGACTTTTGCTCAGAATTACAAAAACTTAGCTTCCTGCAACCTTTCAGAAGATTTGATTGAAACCATCTTATATAAAATACTTTGTAATTTGATAGATTATATTTTGATTTTGTCATATGCCTATCAGTTCATTAATTACAAAAGCTTAATCCTTACATTAAAAATTATCATTCTATATATATTAATCTAATACGTAAAATTAATTTGAATAAGTAGAGTCATTGGAATATTAATTATATTATTTATAAGCATTTTCATTAACCGTTTTTCTGAAAGTTTTAATAAGAATTGCATTTCTCAATTCGTCAAACAAATATTATGATGAAATGAGATGGAGGATTGATTACGCTTGTGAAAGAACTACCAAAATAATAATTTAAAATAAATAAAATCATTAATTTATTGAGAAAAAATAATACAATCTTTTATTACAAATTTCAGATTATCGGAGCTAGTAAAGTGATTTTCCGATATCGAGTTGAAATGAAAATGACATACTACAAAAAAAAAAATTAAATCTTAGTTATTTTTTATTGCTAAAAACTACCTGTATGAATTAGCTCTTTGGATAGATAACTAATTTAGAAAGAGAATTTCGAGCTCCTGTGTTTCGACATATGTATGTAAGTTTTGCCACACTGCGCAACTCTACCAACTCCTTCGCAGTTATATGCTTCGTAATACGACTTTGACTCAGCTGAGCTAAATATCCTCACAAATTTATTTGCATTTACTAATAAATTTGTTCACTACAAGAATATCTCATTAGGATTCCAATGCACACAAAAAAAAAAAAAAAAATTTAAGAAATGCAATTTATTATGGGTCAAAAAGGTAAACAAATGTATTCGTTACAAGACTATAGTCTTGTAATGCAAAAAGAGCCATATACCTTATTAATATTTAAGTTTATTATTTATGTCTTATTTATGTAATTTTTGGATGTTAATCTTTCGGCTAGTTTTTATACTTGCATTCAATATGATTATCACTTATATAATCATAACTACGTATTATTTCAAAATTGAAACAGTAAAATATTTTCAGCTTTTATGAAAAAACGCATTGCACTTACGAAATTTTAATTTTCTTTTCTACAAGCACGTCTGCACCTGAAAAAAATTTAAGGAGTTATAAACAATGTACTTATGCCACATATATATATATATATATATATATATATATATATATATATATATATATATATATATGATTTGAGTGCTCTTATTGTCTTGGATATTTGAATACTGAATTATTGGAGTAATGAGCAATAATTAAAAAAATATTATTTATTCTAAATACATAAAAAAAGTTAATCATGTAGGTAACAAATAATAAATATTTTGAAAAACGAATAACGAAAACAGAAATATGGAAAACAACATTTATTAAAAAGTTTGGTCATTATTTAAATTTTTATAGGTATAGCCTATAATTCCCAACTCAGCCTGTATACACACACACGCACACACACACGGTCTTTCCAAGTCCCCCCCATAACCATAACCCAATAATGGACATCAGTATCGAGGATATGTGAAAAGTTAAAATAAATCGATACGAATACCACATGAAAGCAATCATATGTAAATATGTGTTATATTAATTTATTGAAATAAAAAAAGATTGAATTTGAAATGGAAAAGGTTGAATTTGACTTGGAAAGTTGACATATATATAAAACAAAAGCTTTAGATCGTATAAATAAATTCTATTTTAAATAAAATATGAAGCTCATTCAGTAATCGGAGTGGATAAGGATATTGCTCAATAGATGTTGCTAATGATGGTATTCATTACTGCACAAACGATAGCATGTATCAGAATTATGAAATCATTGCAATAAGGAAAAAAAAAAACAACTGTACTCCAAAGGTCTTTTGTTGCATCATAAATAAAAAGGAATTATTGAATAATATGCATGCTAGAATTAGATCGAGGTAAAAGATTGATTTATTTTCTCATTTCACAAATTTCTTTCAGATTAAATTGACAAACTATATATGCGTATATAACTGCGATGCCATCATATAAAAATCCAAACACCCATGAAAGTCTTTACAGAATCCTACATTCAAATGCTAATATTCACTACATTAAATTGCACAGGGTGCATTCTAGTCCACTGCTCGACATTGTTATTATGTCGTCAATGATGGCTCTTTTCTCTTGATACAAAAATACTGTCGTGTTCATGGGACAGACTTATCTTTTAACAGAATTACGCGAATACACCCTCCCCTACTGTTAATTTTAGTTACAAGATACAAGTTGGAATGTTTAACATTCGAATAATTTAGCAGGTAGTTCGGGTGACTAATGTTTAAAGAAAAAAGTTTATCTTTTACTCCCGGGACTGTGATACTGGGACTTTAAATATCCATGTCTTTTGTTTTTCTTCATCATCCAATCTATAGCCTCTAACTCAAACTCCTCACAATTTTGAAATAACTTATTTTAACGAAATATACAAGTAAAATTAGTTTCAGTTATGCATATATATATTCTGCAATTACCTGATATTCGAATCTCATTGTTCAACAAGACATCTCGGTACTGTCCGACTAACACAGGCCTAATCTGCCATGTTTCTTTTTATTCCACATTACTCAATATTTATGTAATATTGAATATTTAATTTCAAATCATTCATGTAACAACCTTCAAAGCATAATATCATAATTGGAGTTTAATATCATATTTGGAAATAAACTAAACCAACGATGACTGGTTCTCTTGGTTCCACAAATATGGATATCGTCAGGGAATTCGACATTAAAAAGGAGTTATGGAATTTAAAAAGCATTTCTAAGCTACCAGGGTAGTTTATAGTAAACAAACTATATGCATTTTTCACTTTTAATCTCTAAAAGTACTGTTAAAAAAAAACCTGTTTATAAAATCTTTTTCATCATTTCCCATGTATAAGATATATTTTTTAAACATAGAATATGCATATATTAGTTTAGCGAAATGTCTAAGCAATTTTTGGGAAATCTACGAAATGGCGGTGTTGTCTCAAAATTTGTAAAACATCGCGCCGATCCAATGCTCGGAAAATTAATGAATTGAAACGGGTTGATGCGATTTCTAACTGGGTTGGACAGATCTGGTTTTAAAAAAATAGAGAGGGTGATATGATGAAAATAAGTCTGGTTCAGGTTGCTCAGCATGGGGAGGTCCATCGATTCCATGAGTCAGAGATGGATTCAAGTGCTGGCAAACGATGGCTTATATTTTGAAGACTAAGCTTGACTGTATTTTTTTTTCATATATAAGAGTAAAATCACAGATTACAGTTTACACTCTGATAAAGATTAGTAATTATTCTTTTAAAGAATTATTTATTTGCCAATCCAATTCTATTATCAGATAAAATTCCATTACATATTATTTTTATTTTTTATATTTATAGCATTGTCTATTCTTCCGTAAACCTTCAAGTAAAGCAAACTTCTCATATGAGCCAACGAATCATTTCTAATAAACATCAGAGCACTACCATGCCAATAATCGTCACCATAATTTTATGTAACAATTTTGACATTGCCATCTTCAATTTCAAGAAATTAAAACATTAGTGTGTACTTAAATCAAAAAAGTCATCGACTAAGGTAGAAATTTCTTTTCACTGCTTTTATGTTTTGGCAAAGAGCAAAAGAAGTAGATGTTGGTATGCCGATCCATTATCTGAGCGTCGGTGGGTCGTTCACTTGCCAACCATTCACTGATATACCATCACAGCTAATCATCATTCCACTATCCCATAATGTTAGTATAACTCTTGTAATGTCAGTTGAGACCGAAATGTAATAATATTGCATTTTTCTCTTATTTATATTGTTATCCCTGTAATAAAGAATTTTTATGACATTTTTTTTTTCTGATTTATACAATCCAAATAAAGGCGTGAGATTCTTAGAGTTGACATTGAGTAGCAGAATAAGGTTTTATAAATAGTTTAGCACTTAGACTCTAGTGTCTTATTTGTAGCCTCTTATCCCCACTAAATATAAATAAGTACTCAGTAGTTTAGGAATAAATAAATTCCCTAGCTCTAAAGCGATTTCAAACTTCCATTATTTTTGACATCGCTTAAGGCGAAATGCGTTTCACTAAGAGTCTCGAATGTTTCGATCAATTAATTGACTGCCTTCAGTTGCATAAGTTGAAACAACACTAAGGCAAAAGTGTTGGGCTGTGGCAGGGGTAAAGAACGCTTAGCCCACGAGCTATGTTCTCTGCCAACGTGTCCCCGCATGCCAATTTGATTACGCCTCTATTAATAGTGTGGCTGTATAAAGAGGCGTCAGGTGCATCACCTTCTGACGTAACGCCAGTAACCACAACTCCTAAATGGATCACTTGCCTCCATCACAATCGAATCAGGATTTACAGCATTTGGACCTTTATTTGGATCTTTAATTGAGACATTGAAAAAAAAAAAATTGGTAGAATCCTATAGTGCTTTGTTTGTATATATATATGATTTTAGGTCAAATATTTTTTTTTAAATAATTTTTATCAGCGTATATATATATATATATATATATATATATATATATATATATATACAATGCATTCCGTTTCACTCAGATTCATCAGGATGAAACATATTGTACCGTGATAAAAATGCTTAAAAAAAAAAATTCTATATGACTAGCAATGTAATAAAAAGTTTTTAAATAAATGCATATTATAAGTTCATTACAACTATGCATTATATAAGTAAGAATGCATTAATAAAACAGAAATACATAAAAAAAATATTGAGGTGGAGAGGTGAGACATGCTATCTATCACTAGCGTTCTAGTAGGCTATGGGTATTTGTGCTCCCAATTATATGGAATGCAATAACTGATAAATTATTTCATAAAACTTTTACTCGATAGCACGATATAAAAATAATATTTTTGCCAAAAAAACGCCTGTTGGCATAACACAATTAGTTAATGCACTCCAAGGCTATTTCCGATTCTTCCGGTTTCATGAGCGTTACTTAAATTCACGGGTTACAAATTATAAATTAGGGAAGCCGTTTAATTTTACACTCACACGGGTTTCTAAAAAAAACGTGTGCTTCTAGTCTCTTCTGTATAGTGTGGCTTTCCCCGGTAGACGGATCCAAGTGCATACCACGTTCGAAGTTGTTTAACTATGATTACCTATTATTGCAAGCACCTTAGCTCGCTCGGCCACCCTGGACCTTTACACACACACACACGTTGTATAAAATATCAGCGTTTGTTCTCGATGATTCTACAAAAAACTTCATTCTATTCATGTTTTGCATTAATAATATCTGACATAATTTATATTCAAATCTGTGTAATAGTGGTGCATTCGATCGCGAAATGTTTACTTTGTCAATCAATACTATTCTGGTGCTTTTTAGTGTTTCGGAAATTGTTTTGATGCAATGACAAGAAACACTGACGCAGTTTCATCAAACGATTCATTCCCTATTTTAATAGGTATTCGCATTAAACTTTAATTTTATAGCAATTTTAAATTACTCTAAGAGTTAAAAAGTGATGCTCATTTGAAAAGAAACTATCTTCATTCATCGATGTAAAAACTTTGCATTGAATTTAATTTTTAAATTAATTTCATGTGTGTGTGTGTATATACATATATATATATATATATATATATATATATATATATATATATATATATATATATATATATATATATATAAGGTCCAGGGTGGCTAAGGTGCTTGCAATAATAGGTAATCATAGTTAAACAACTTCGAACGTGGTAAGCGATTGGATGGGTGACCGTCTACCGGGGAAAGCCACACTAAACAGAAGAGACTAGAAACACACGTTTTTTTTAGAAACCCGTGTGAGTGTAAAACTAAACGGCTTCCCTAATGTATAATTTGTAATCCGTGAATTTAAGTAACGCTCATGAAACCGAAAGAATCGGAAATAGCCTTGGAGTGCATTAACTAATTGTGCTATGCCAACATGTCCGACCGAATCGAAATAAAAGTCAATCTTTGAGTCGCGAAAACTCCTTAATTTGAAATGATTGAATGGGTATCCATACAGGGTGTCCTTTTTAGATGGCCCGGCTGAATTTCTCTTGAACCGATAACGTTAAAAAAAAAATAAAAAAAAACGTATTTAATATTTTTCAGTCTAGTTTAAAATTTAGACCTATTTTTGAAAAAAAAATAAACGGGGTCTCTCAGATTCAGTACAACTTTAAAATTTTAAATAGAAACCTATGCCTTCCGATACATCATTTTAATGGATTTTTGAAACTGAAGTCAATAGTGAAACCAGATTTTAAATTGGTCAATAAATTACAAAGTTATGGTACAAAGTTTAATAAAAATGCATTTTGTTAGCTATTTTTAATAATAAAAAAAATCCATACTACATACAACCAGAGGTTGGTGAACCTACATTTCATGTTCGAACTGCCTACCCTCTTCGACGATGCAAAGATTGGCTCTTCTTAGCCAATCTTCGCTAGTGGCTCCATGGATCGACAAGCATTTTCCACTCTTTACTACAGTTCTTCAACTGATGTTGCAGAATTATGATTGGCATAAACGCTGCCAATCATATTATTTCTGTTTTTCACTACATCTTTAAGCTAAAAAGATAACAAACCCGATGTGACCCAATTAATTCCTGTGTAACAAAAAAAATATAAAGGTAATTTAAAAGAATTAATACCGAAACAAACAAAATGTATTTGTACCATAACTTTGTAATTTATTGACCAATTTAAAATCTGGTTTCACCATTGAATTCAGTTTCAAAAATCCGTTAAAATGATGTATCGGAAGGCATAGGTTTCTATTTGAAATTTTTAAGTTGTACTGAATCTGAGAGACCCCTTTTATTTTTTTTTTCAAAAACAAGTCTAAATTTTAAACTAGACTGAAAAATATTAAATACGTATTTTTTATTTGTTTTATAACGTAATCGGTTCAAGGGAAATTCAGCCGAGCCATCTAAAAGGGACACCCTGTATAAAAATGAGAGTAAAACTCGAATTATTCCCTTCTTATTTCAAATATAGAGACAAATATTGTACCTAGCTTATTTTTCGAAAATTTAATTCGAAAGTCTCATGTCCCTCTAGTCAAATTTTTTCATTAGCCTGTCAACGTTTCAAGCGTTTTTTTGGCAACAATATTAAGCTAGGTCAAATTAAAAATCTTTTATTGTTCAACAACTGCGAATATTTATATAGGTAATTATATAGTTATTAACATATTAACAATAATAATGTGTGGAGATCTACATTGTTCTTCGACGTAATGACAAAAAAATCAACACTTATTGCAATTTAGAACAATATTCAATGAAACACAACAAATCTTCGATGCATATTCAATTACATAAATAATTACATACATCTTCACTAAGTATTACACCTGACGTAAGAACATATTCAATATAGGCATATTGACTGCTTAGTTATATCTGCATTCAACATGAAATATTAATACGAGGAAATCTTGACTGGTTTTCATTTCATTTTGCACTTTTTTTTTTTCATTCCAGTGTTTTCCCCATTAGCATTTGTTTTTTTCATTTCTTCTTTTTTTGTTTTTTAATATTATTTCTGTCTGGTATTTCATTATCTTTTGTTTCTTTTAATTATCACATGTCAAAAACAACGAAAACATTCAGATTGTCGTCATCCGCCCTTACAAGTATTACAGACTTTAGTGGAGAATGCTAATTAACCAAATACACGACCCTTTCACCGAAATACACGGTGAACAATGTACATATACCGATCCATAATTCTGCTAAATGAGCAGAAATATATGATACACATTTTCTTTTTCGTATATAGCAAAAAATGGATTATTTTTCCTTGCTTATTTAAAAATAATATTCTTCCATTATTTTTGTCTCAACATTTATTGAAGATCTACTAATTTTATTTGAATTTTATTATAGATTTAATTTAATTAGCCGTTCTGTTAACAACTAACTCACCTCTCACCCCTTAGCACTTACATAAAAGACAACTATTTTGAAATATAAAAGTTTATATGTTTTGAAACATGAATTTTATTACAGTAGTGATGCAGTCATAAATGTTCTAAATACAAATTGAAAAAAATAAGGACCGGATAATTTATTTTTAATGGAAATATGATTTTTTTTTATTTTTATGAATATATAAAAAATAAATTAACTTTATGCTATGTGAAGAAATTTGTGAGATAAGAGTAACAACTATTTGACACGAGATAAAAGCAGGACTATGTTGATAATAATAAAGACTCAGTATATTAAATAATAAGAACCCTTTTAAAATATGTTGTGATTAATTCATGAAGTAATATATTGAGTATCTGTGCATAACATCAGTTTTAAAAATAGAACGATAAGCTGTACAAACGCCACACAGGAAAGAGATAAGGTGGTCTAGTTGACAACAAACTATTTATCGTGTTATAACCTAAATAAATATTTCAAGATTCTTACATAAACTATGAATAACATCATTTAAAATGATATTTATGATTATAATAAATTATTAATAATATGACATTAAAATAAAAACAAAAGTATATACTCGATGTTATTGATGCAATGACAATAATTATCACGATTTATTAAATTAAAAAAAAAAATTGTCAATAACACATCTGATAAAAATGCCTTAACCTACAGAAATGGAACACGGTACCGAAAAACGCACAAATAAATAAATTAATAAATTTCTCAAATAAAATATTTAGTTATTTAATATTTTAAGTGACTTTTCAAGTTGACGAATTCGTTGTAATATGATTTTTGTTTAAAGTAAATTCTTATTTTTTCCTAGTTCACATACTAAATTTTCCTTGTAAGGGAAACTAAAAAGGCAAATTGTTAGGATTAAGCGAGAAAAGGAGGTAGGCAAATTCAAATCACACTATTAACTGTAAAAACATACCTAAAATAATTGGACTGATTATATTGACCATAATATCTCAACCAGACATCCAGTATCAAAGAAGACTGCAAAGAGAGAATTATAAGAGCCTATCTTAGCTTGGGGCAAAAAAAAAAAGTACTAGCGATAAGCTCTTGGGAATTTTGAATGAAGATAGTGACCAGTCGAGACCAACTCCTTAGGTCATCCAATATCTCCATATTTATTGTATAGTGAAAATATCAGTATCGCAATATCGTAAACAAAACAGGAAATATTTAAACATATAGGTTTAAGCATACAAAAATATGAGTATAAGGTAGGCAGAAATCACCTTTGCATTTATTAAAACAATTTTCAAACTCATTTTACGTAAAAATTAATTTATGAAATATTACTGGCATTGCATTCTCGTATATTGGAGACGACTCATCGGGCTGTCACGGATAATTTTTTTATAAATAATCACATTGCATAATTTTTTTTTTAAAAGGTAAACCGTTTTTATTGTCAAATGTCACAATCGGTCTCAATTAAGAACGATAAGTAATGGTGATAAAAGATTTCATTCATACTATATTTACCAACAATATAAATAAAATTAAATAATTGTGAAATAAATAAATAGGAAAAAAATCTACTTTACACCCGCTGGGTTGTAAAGACTCAGGCATCAGTGCAAGCAATGATAATTGCAAAGAAGAATATATAATTATAAAATAATAATCTCGTGAAGATCCAGTATTACGTTACAAATTATATGGTTGCGAGCGGTGATTTCATCATATCAACACTCAAAATTGTTCAACTTTACACGCTCACTGTACTTCTGTCTTAAGTCCAAATCATTTTTTTTTTTTTTTTTTTTTTTTTTTTTTGCAATCTGTAATCGCACATATTCCCTGTTAAATGATACAAATTCTTGCTTTCTAGCATTTATAAAATCGGAGCTATGAACGTTTAAAAATGACACAAAAAGCTTCTTAAAACTTCTCCGTCCTAACATCCCAAATAGAGGAACGTAATTCTACGTTAAAAATAAAAATAAAAGTTAGAATAAAATAAAATAAACATTATAACATTGCAAAACTATGAGTTAAATATGAAACCAAATCAAAAACATTATTTTTTATTTCTTTCTTTAGATGAAAAACTAACTTTTCATTTTGAACTAATTAACAGAGTTTCATAATATTTAAAAATGAAATATATTTTAAAACGATCATCCTTTCAATGATATTTGTTATACTTCAGAACATATTTCCTATTCTAATTACAATTTTCGAATGATATAATCATCCTAAAGAAATATTCAATGAGGCGTTTTATCCAGTGGAAGAAGAATAAGACATACGTTTTATTTCTTACGAATAATAATAATGTAATGAGAGCATTGGTTTTCAGAACTTATCATAAGTAGGCATTGGCTTTCATCAATATGGGCAAGGAGGAGCTCAAACCCTCCTCCCCCCATTTTACTTATTTAATTATTTTTAAGACAAATAAATAATTTCCTTATAGACAAAATTCTAAAAAAAAAACTGTAATAGGTTAAAAAGCTTTTTGAGTACGTCTAATAGCATTTAAAATCAAATTTGAAACGTTAAAAAAAATCAAACCACCGGGGAGGACATAGCCTTTTTAAGGGATGCCACCTTAAGAAAGAGTAATATGGACGTCTATGGAAGTAGATATGTACATAAGTATATTTCGTAATGCATAATATGTACTACAAAATTTACGATATTAGACGGTATGGTGCATTATGGTTGTTTCATGGCTTTGGTAAATAATAAAAAATTATTATTTCGAATAGCTATTACAAAAAAAAATGATACTGACGAAATACATATTAGACTTTAAATAATCACGCCATGTTATTAATGATATGACATATTAGTTCTTATTAGGTATAATAATCAGATAACCACTTACATGTTATGCGCAAGAGTAATAAAACTATGAGAATAAGAATTATGTTAAATTTAACATATTATCAATTTACTTTAACATTTAATTAAATTACTTAGAAATGAATGCAATATTTTAAAAATTTTATGGAAAGGTTAACAGTACCGGAACACTTGAAGCTAAGCTATCTGGAAATATAAATCAGCTTAATTTACATCAAAATTAATTAATTAATAATTAAATTATCGAAATCGATTTTTATGTAAGAATACCTTTTTTTAATTTTTTTAATGATCCGTGTTAATAAGGCTTCTAAGTTCTATTTATCTATTTTTCATTTATGCATTCGTCAACTTTTTTAAACCAGGACTTGGAAGCCCTATCGTAACCTCATCAATGAATCTTTTTATATAAGATCCTTTTAAAACGGAACATTTTTATTTTTGTACATAAAAACAATCATAATACCTAAAAATGAAAAGTGGTGGCATTGATAATTTAAAAAACAGTAACTATTATTTTCAACTGTTAACAGGAGAGACATCATTTGCTTGCTATTTAATATCATTTAAGATTACATATAGAATATGACCTCTTATTTGGATTCCAAATGCAAAGAATGGGATTTCCCAATTAGAAAAAATTCAGATTTAAAAAAAAAATACTTGTATTATAAATGTTTTGAAGTTTATCCTGATTGGAAAACTAAATATGAGCATTCAATGAACGTTCTTAGGGTTTCTCGTAAGCTTAAGGATAGTTATATAATTCCTGAATCAATGCATTTGACCAAAATTGTATAAGGTGATATCGATGGCATTGAGGCCTTAGGACGTCTTAATTTCAGAGTAGGGAGAGTTACAAGTAGACTTCATGATGACTTCTACAACACTATGGACAGTCTTGAATATTTAACTCCAATAATACGACTTATAAAGTTATGGCACACGTTGAATAAAGAATATGATCTTGATTTCTCATACATCCTGAATTAATGGTAAGCAGTGGAAGCATTTATGTATTTCAATCAAATAAAAACATCTTAAACTAAGTATGTGTGTATATTTATTTATGTATTTTATTATGTAGGAGACATATTTTGTATTAGTACATAAATACTTAAAATTTGTCTAGAGATAATGCCAGAACTATGGCTTGTTTATTTATTTTTTTCCTTTATAAATTTGTTATTAACATTATTTTATTATTATTCAATAATATGTGTTTTTATTTATTTCATTAAAATTAATATTTTTTGCTTACATTAATACTTAATTTTATTTTATTTTGATTTTTGTAGTAACGTCATGATTATTTCTATTATTTTTTTAACCATATAAAATAATTATATCTGTTTGTTATTGTTTACCACCTGCAGTAAGGCACTTTTGCCTGTTGGTTGAACTTTGTCATTGAATATATATTTATTGGAGAAAGAGAGGAACACTGAAAAACTACAATAACCTATAAAAATGGCTTTTAAATGAGATAATAGGAATGACAGAGAAAGGTAGCGACGGGAATGGGTCAGTACCCCCTTCGTTGGAATGCTCGAGCGAGGAGCTTTTTTATTCCGGCTACCCGAGCAATCTTCGCCTCACCTGGCCAATCTTCCCTATACCTCCCATTTTTCATCAACTCATTCATATTTAATTTAGTTTACCATCAATGTGTTATTAACGTCGCATAATTTACAAAGCATTCAATGCATGACTAGTTATATTGCCATAAAGAAGCAAACGAAAGATAGTTTAAACAAGATACACAGTACTTTATATCTAATTATGTATCAGTTTAGCTTAAATTTTTATTTCATTTTTTTAAAATTTACAATGGAACCTTCAGATTCATTGACTTCTACAAAGAAGTTTTCAAGTGTATTATTTATTTGTAATATTTCATAATTCAGTGTAAAAGAAAGTTCATTAACTGTAAGTTTTATAAGTATTTATATTTATTAATATTATCTATATTATATGTTTGTACTTTAAGCATCCGATTGTGTCTAAGAAATATTTAATAAGAAGAATAAATAATTTTGAATCGTAAAATAATATCTTTAATATAGGATATTTATGGATGATTCCAAATTAATGGTCTTTCATAAAATCTTAATAAAATAAGAATCCACTTGAAAATATCTTCCAATCTGTAGAAGGTATTGTGTTTATTACATTGTGTATGTATACATATATATATATATATATATATATATATATATATATATATATATATATATATATATATATATATATATATAATATGCAAATAACTCTATTTTTTCTCTCATATATATATATATAAAAAATAGAACCATTAAAACGGTTACATATATATATATATATATATATATATATATATATATATATATATATATTTTTTTTTTTTTTTTTTTTTTTTTTTTTTTTTTTTTTTTTTTTTTTTTTTTTTTGGCTCTATAGATCTTTTCGATCTCTGGACGCCTGAACCAGTCTTCTCCATCTCTGCCTATCTGGGGCTAGTGCTTTCCAATTTACTGCATGCAGCTCGTTCGCATCTTTCCGTCTTCAGTTCAGTTAATAAAGAGATTAAGCAACTTCTTTATCAGTTGTTGCGATTCATGTAAATGGTAACATCCCATTCACAAAATCTCAATACCGTCAAAATTTTAACCTTCCTAATGTTCAACCAGATGATAAATTCAGACAAAAAATGTTCACTAAAAACGATATTTCTAATTTAAAGAGAACCACTCAATTATTAATTAACATTATTAAATATAATGTTTTGAAAAAACAAATCAAGTATAATAAAATCAAATTATAATTTACACTTTATATTATTCAGTTGAAATACAAAATTTAATAAACAAAAAAATTGAAACAACGATAGAAAAAAAATACGATTTAACAACATAAGCAGCGTATAATAAAACAGAACCATTATTGTAATTTTATTCATAAAATATTAAATGTAATTAAACTTATAAATGAAGAAATGGAGATTTAATTGCATTGTCTATAAAGAATGGTTCAATTTTAAACGAGCTATGAATTGATATTTTTAAATATTTTGAGTTGTATTGCAAACAAAAAATGGCTTTTTCATAGGTCGTAGCTTTTTATTTCGAGTATAAACTATTCATATTAAATGATCAAATCAGAAATAAATATCAATTTGACACCATTATTGCTCCAATTAATATATGAACTAAGAAATAGGAGTTCTTTTTTTTGTTATACTTAGTGTTTGCCAGGTACAGAGAAACTTAGAATTACTAATCGGGGGTGAAGTAACAGTAATGAGACCGTGGTTGCGAAAATGAACGCAAAGATTGCGATTGTCACCGGTATAATAATGTGTTGAATAAAACATTACACATGGAAACAAATTGCTTAAATTATACGTTATAGTTGGGAAATTATGAGAACCTAACTTGCTATTAATTTCAAAAAATACTGAATCAGTGTTATATCGTAATCGAAAAAGTGGATATCCATCTTTTCGATGACGTTTTCTTTATAAAATCGTAAAGTTAATCATTCTACGGGCTTCTAGTAGCTTTTGTTGCTGATTGTTTTTCAATCAACTTTTATTTCTAATCGTCGATAACTCGACCCTTTGGAATGATAAGGTTCCAACTCTAAAAAATCGAAGAAAATCAGTTGTTAGTGTGACAAGGTACTTACTAACAGTCTTCTGCAACAAGTAGAACGTACTTATGCTGCAATATGTGGAGAAATAGCAAAGTTACGAGAATGCATGATCAGATACCAATTTCTTGAAGTTTTCAGAGGCTGTTTGATGGAACAGTTTAACAAAGAATGAGGTAGGGGGAAAGTTAACAGTTATGTTTAAATTTTATTACAATGTTTTTGTAAATGTTCTTCACAGTTTATTGTGACAAGAATTAACTAGTATCATATCAAAAAATCACTGTTGCAGGTAGAGAGATAACTGAATGAGTTGAATGAAACTTGAGTAGTTGAATGAAACTTTGACAACAATTTACAAGAAACGAAAGAATTGTTAGTTGACACCTAGTCATTCCAAAGTATCCAACTACTGATAACTCAAGTTTCAAGGAAATAACAAATAGTTTCGGATTATATTTATAATCTCCTTTCTTGAGGTTGAATAATCAAGTTGAGAATTTGAATTCAAGTTTTTACAGAAAAATAATACAACCTGTCACTGATGAGGACTAGATAATAGTTGTAACTAGGTTACATTCATGTTATATATAGAAGAGTGAAACCAGAAGAAGTACAAATTAAATAAAAAGTAGAATAATAATTAATAAAAAAATATAAACTCTTAATCACAATCATACATATAAGATTATCTTAAATGAAGCGAATTAGAGAAAAAAACAAAAACATAAATGTATCTTCATTCTGCGGCTGCATTTATCCTAGGCTGTTGCAAAAGTCCTTGTGCATGAACACAACCCTTTATTCCAACTCTCATAATTAATACTATAAGAATGTCTTCGTTCCTATTATTTATGTCAATTTTAACTTTGATTAATCCTTTAATTTCAACTCTCATAATTAATACTATAAGAATGTCTTTGTTCCTATTATTTATGTCAATTTTTACTTTGACTAATCCTTTAATTCCTTGTGACTTGAGTTGGCTTTATGGGATCATTTACATTTTTAAAATGCACTTGCAATGTCAGAAGAAAAAATCGTAATTCCCAGTCTTTTGAGGCATTACTGGAAAAAAGGCAGCCGCCGAAGACATTTGTACCATAGAAGGAAAGTAGCTAGACAGAGTTTATGTAGCTTGGAGTGCAAAGTATCCCGCTTTGGCCAACAGGAACCGACCATTTTGCAACACGACAATGCCCCTGCACATCATTTTCGTTTGACCAAGAAAAAATTATCGGAACTGCAAGGAGTAACAGTTTTGCCTCATCCTGCGTATAACCCAGACGTTGCATCAGATTATGGTTTGTTTAGATCAATGGCTCATTTTTTAAAAAGTCGGATCTTTGATAATTACGAAGATGTAAAAATTGGATGTGAAGAGTTCTTTGCCTCAAAACCAAAGGAGTGGTACCAGCATCAAATCCAATTACTGGCAGAAAGATGGGTGAAAGTAGTTGAAAACAATGGGCTTTATTTTGAAGAGTAGTATTGAATAATGTTTAAAATATACAATCTGAAATAAAGCTATACTAATGCATAAGGACTTTTGTAACAACAGTGCTTTTCCACAAGATCTTTTAAATATTCTTGAATTACCAAATAACATAAATGAACCTCTGACTCCACATCTAAAGTTTTCTCTGAAATTACTTTTGAGTTATTCTTTTATTTATTTATTTCGACTAAACCTTCAAATTGTGAAAATGCTACAGCATGTATTCGTTTGTTGTTTTAGACCCGTCAGAAAAGGAGAAACTGGATTAATATTCTTCGAACTGATTTTACTTAAATTGTTAATTTATAAAAGTATATTGCATTTGCCGTATTCCGTTTGCGGCCATCTGTGAGCACTGTAAAATAATTAATATACTATGGTCATTCTATTAAAAATATCCCCAAGCTTGTATGAGCAGTATTTGTTCTGAAAGATGAAAAAAAAAAAGGAATTTCTGAAATGATTTTTCACTGTTATGAAAGGAATATTGATTGTATGAATTCAAAATGTTAATTATTAAACAATAGAAACATTTTCTCACATTTCAGTCATTATGGATTCCAAAGTTTTACAGTTTTTTCTTAGAGGAGTTTTCCTCGATACTTTTTTGTGGGAACCTTCTTACTTTTAACATTAATATTAACATGTTTTGTCACCCTTTAAGGACCTTCTCCTTGCCGAGCTTTGCGTATTAAATGCAATGCAATGGAGACGGCATTCACTAATCCCTAAGAGACTTAATTACCTTAGGGATTAATCCTTGAGGTGGTGGACCCTGTTTGTTTATGAGGGAATGGTCAGGATATGGATAGCTCCCTACACACCGAGTGAAATTGTTGATGTGATTATGGTGTTCAAAGAAGCAATAGCTGTTTTCTGATTCTTTTTTTTATTTATGTAAACCGTGTATGAATATTTTTAGACTATATTATTATAATTGTTGCTATTAAAATGAACGTTTCTATTGTTAAATTAATTAATATTTTGAATTCATACAATAAATTTCCCTTTCATCAACTGCTTATTAAGGTTTGCTTACGACACTATCATTTGTCCCACAAAGCATGAACTGCTATCAACCTTCCTATACTTGCAATATCCTAGAATTCAAATCCTTAGTCCACTCACAGCAAACAAGATACCATCTTCCTAACCGCTATATCCTTAACTACCACTAGGGGATTTAAGGGGATTGCTTTTGGACTGAAGCCATTCCCAAACCAAAAATTATTTTTTATTTTACATTGTTCCATTTTTATTTCTGTGAATGATCTGTGCTAAATAATTAAACAACTAAACCATGTTTTATTTTCAAACCATAAGCATAACAAAATAATTTTGTTAATATAGTACTACAATTAAATTTTACTTCTCGTGTTCTTACATACAAGTTAACTATTTGCGATAATTATGCATCAAATGCCCGTATTCGCTTTTCTCACACGCCGACGCCTAGCACGTAAACACATTATTACAATTAAATATGTGTTCCGTAACGATTTCATTATTCAACTTGTTCTTCACAATACCTCGCTTAAAATTATTTCAATTTTTAATAGTACAAAGAATAAAGAAATACGATGGGGGGGAGGCTTCTATCAGAATGATGGGTTAAAAACTACATACTTCAGCTACTAAATGTTAGCACGTGTCAAGAAGAAAAAATTTCCCCCAAAAAACATTAATGTTACTGTAATTACCGTAAAAAACGAAGTTTTGATCAGTGACCTTCAAAATTTTCGCGGAGGGCCCTTGCGGAGGAGATTGTTATGAAGTATCTCCTCTCTACTAAGATACTCTTACTAAAAATCTAAAAATGTACAAAAGATCATAAAAATAAATCAAATAATACCTAAGAAATCTAACAAATACAAGAGGAAAGGGAAAGTTTAAATACACAGAAGAGGAAGGTCCTTATAAAAATAACAGTGGATACACGGCTATTCCACAAAATATATTAATAAGCAAGAGAAAAAACTCAAAATAAGACATAAATAATTGTTAGGACATAAATGGAAAATTCCAAAGAAGAAGCCTAGAATCTCAAAAATTATAGAAAATAAATCACCTATCGATATTTCGCCGATTATTCTCTCTCACTCTCTCTCTCTCTCTCTCTCTCTCTCTCTCTCTCTCTCTCTCTCTCTCTCTCTATCTATCTATCTATCTATCTATCTATCTATCTATCTCTCTCTCTCTCTATATAATTTTTTTTAGGACGATACTTAAGACTAGAAATTTTAGCAAGAATAAAAGTTTTTCCATTTATAGTATATACGTGGAGTTTTTAAACAGTTTGGATTTATAAATTGAGTCAATGAGCAATTCATGATTTTACGCTAGTTGAGAACTAAATAAAATGGAAGGAAAATTGAGAAAAATATCGATTGGGTATAGATGGTAGATTCCCTCCCCCAGTCCCTGTAGCTAGGCTAATCTGTCTCCCAGGAATTTTCTAAGATAACGGCACAATTCTACTTCCCCTTCTCGTTTCTTTTATTTTTGAATAATAGAAGCTCCGTTTGGGTCCTAGAGTCAGTAAGGATTATACACTTAACAGTTAATGACATAATGACTGCCTTCATTCTGTTTTAACTGTAATTTAATGGACCATATACTGTTTCAGTTCTTATAAAAATGATTGTCTCAAATAGGTAAAGAAATTTGGAATTCATATAGACAATACGAATAAAAAAACTATAGATGAATTAATAACTATTATTGAATAATGAACTATTGTAATATTGAAATTAACAACTATATAATGCAACAAACATCAAGCAAGTGTGATTAAAGAGACTATGGGGAAAGGATGACTAATAAACCTTTTTTTTTTTACTGAAAACAAAACAAAACAGGTTTTCATTAAAATGAATATTAACCTGAATAAATAAAACAAGATTTGAAAATAAAACATACCTAAAAAAAATGTAATACCTCAATTTTCATGGATAATTTTAAGTTATTTATTACATATTTATTTTTTTTTACTGGATACAAATTCAGTTTCTGTTTATTATGTACCAATTCAAAGGATACAAAAATGATATTAACCAAAGCTTTTAATGAAAAATAGTCTGCCGATTAACCTGTTTAAATAATTCGCGAGTAGATATAAAATGCTAACAAAGGGGTAGATTAAACCTCAGAATAGGGTGCCCCACATCCCTCTCTTCTAGTTGGAAGATAAGAACAAGGGAGGACTGGGGACAGTCAGCTTCCGAGGAATTGACGCAGAGCGGATGTCCCCTATAGTTCTTCAAGGACACCTGACTACAGATTACGTCAGGTGTTACCCCCCCCCCCCCCCCCCCACCACCCCACACAAGATTCCACAGCGTCACTGCGTTTGTGTAAAGTATCATTTAGTAGGCAGAGCCAAATCATTCAGAAAAGAATTATCGAAATAATGTTTTGAGGATACCTGTTTCTTTGACTCATAAAAACATATGTATCATTTATGAAAAAAAAAAAATTACTATCTTCAACCAGAACTGGACAAATTTTATTTCGAATAAATTACCTTTATTTGTACTGAATAATAAATTTATTCGTTATTCCTTATTTAATATATATATATATATATATATATATATATATATATATATATATATATATATATATATATGGTATATACATATATATATAAACCTCCGGGCGACTATTTGACATCCTGGAAGACCAAAACGCGTTTCACAATCTAGTTACACGGGGGAGGGTCATCACTCCTACGTCCGGATACAACCTGTACCAATACAACCAGTGAAGGGTCTTGGTTTCAGTGCGTGGTAAGGACTGTACTGTTTCTAAGCCAACGGTTGTGCAAGGTAATTCGGTCGAGGTTTTTACCCAGATTAAGGGTGCCCCAGGAGGGTGTTCCGAACCCACCGGGTCGATCCACGGCTGAAAACAGAATGAATAATTAACTGTCTCAGCCGGTCTCGAGATTAATAGTTGGGTGGCTATATATATATATATATATATATATATATATATATATATATATATATATATATATATATATATATATATATCAGTATAGGACTTCAATGGAAGTCTTAAGCCAAATATATATATATGTGGAATGTTTTTTTTTTTTTTTTAGTGTAAATGTTAAAATACATTTATTTATTTTATTTAGTAATTCAATTTAAGTTATTTTTCAATAAATAAATTATTCTTCTGGAATATAGCAATATTACTTTCTAAAAACACGACTAAAATTTAAAACCTAATTACTGAAATCACATTTCAGTTATTATGGCTTCAAAAGTTTCACAGTTTTATTGGTAGTGCAGTTTTCCTCGGTATTGATTTGTAGGAGCTTCCTTACATTAACATGTTCATGTAATATACATAATATTAACATGTTCCGTCATCCTTTGGCTCCTTTCTTCTCCTTCCAGGCTTTGAACTCTATACTGGTGTCCATAGCTTAAAATATGTATAAGTTTCTTAGTATTTGTGATAAAATACATTATAAATCATAGAGCCTAGTTTTTAGCAACTCTTCTATACAGTAATTTAACAATTTTAAAACTACTTTTTTTTCGGAACTATTTGTGGCCCATGGTTTTAACTGAAGAAATAGTAAACTTGACATTATATTAAACATATATTATAAACAATAAGGTATGGTTTGACTTGTTGACATCTGATGTGCTATCTCGAATCTGGTCTCCAGTAGGCATGATCGGTGGCGGCAGCATCATGGTCTGGGGATGCATGACTGCGAATAGGGTTGGAATGCTTCATAAGATTCATGGTCGGTGGCGGCAGCATCATGGACTGGGGATGCATGACTGCGAATGGGGTTGGAATGCTTAATAAGATTTATGGTCGGCGGCGGCAGCATCATGGACTGGGGATGCATGACTGCGAATGGGGTTGGAATGCTTCATAGTCAGTGGCAGCAGCATCATGGACTGGGGTGCATGACTGCGAAAGGAGTTGGAATGCATCATAAGATTCATGATCAGTGGCGGCAACATCATGGTCTGGGGATGCATGACTGCGAATGGGGTTGGAATGCTTCATAAAATTCAAGGGCGGATGACGGCCAAAGACTACGTCAACATTTTATCCCACAGTTTGTTAGTAAGCATAATCAAATGGGTTAAATATGTAAATGAAGTTGTGTTCTTACACGACAATGACCCTTAATAGTCAAATTAGACCAAAATAAGGCTGTGCCCCAAATTAATATCAGACGAAGCTGGAAATGATTATAATGCACGTTGGCCATCTCAAATGAGAATAGTAGTAAGTTTGCGACGGTTTCTGAGTAGAGCTAAACTTTCGCAGAAGCCAAAAAACTTCGAATTTTTTTTCACTTTCAGTTTTTGGCTTTTATCATCAGAACAGTGCATCACACATACATATTTAATCTTACCTAAATTAAAGAACATTAAATTTTGCGTCGAATAATCTCCTTAAACATTAGATTTCGTTCAATGGTTTTGTCAGAATCGGCTGTCAAATAAAGGCAAATTGTACCATTTTGACTGACACGTATGTTATGCTGTTTTACACGCCTGTAACTCCAAAACGGTTATTCAAAATGAAGAATTCCAAATAACTAAAGTTATAGAGAATCAATTATTAGGTTTATCGCATTCCTTTCTTATAATTTTCTCATTCATTTGTATAGATGAACACAAAAAAGAAATAACAGTCGCAGCGTTGACTTTCCAAATGTGTCTATTTTGTAGTTTCATCACATTTATTGCATTTCAACCGCCTGATGAATTGGATTGGATGGTGAGGAGAGGGGGGTGTTTCAATGTTTAGTTTTGTTGACATTGTGATATAAGTTCCTTTCGAAATGTATTAAAATTCTATTTCTAAGACTAAAATTAGTTATTTCGATGTCAGATGTGAAAAGACTACAAAATAGCCACATTGTGGAATAATCAATGCTGCGACTGCTTTTTATTTTTCGCGTGTATCTATGCTAAGGAAAAAAGAAATGCTATAAAACTAGTACTTGATGCTCTACAACTTTAGTTATTTGACATTTTTCATTTTGAATAAACATTTTTACAGACGTGTAAAACTGAGCATAACATACTTTTCAGTCAAAATGGTAAAATTTGCCTATATTTGACTGCCGATTCTGACCAACGAAATTTAACGTTTAAGGAGATTATTCGACGCAAAATTTAATGTTCTTTAATTTAGATATGAGTAAAAATTTCTGTGCGATTCACCCTGGTGGTGTTATCAGCCAAAAACTGAAACAAGTTAAAAAAATTCGCGTTTTTTTGGCTCCCAAAAGTTTAGCTCTGCTCAGAAACCGTCAGAAATTTGGGATACCAAGAGTGGGTAAAATCATTTACAGCTTTGTCTGAATTAATTCGATCCATAAGTCTAATTTGATTGGCCTATAATATAAAACTATGATCACAAAACAGTGGCTTGTAGGACAAGATTTTGAAGTAACGGAATGGCGTCCGCAGTCACCAAAACTCAACACAACCAAAAATCTATAGGGGATTTTAAAAAATATCATTAGTAGGCTCTGATAGTAATTCCACAAATTATATGAGCTATGGGAAAAAAATAAAATCTGAATGAGAAAATAATACAGAACCGTACAGGAACCTGGTAAGGTGCATGCTAAAACGAATCTATTCCGTTTTAATAATCAAAGGAGGCCACACAAAGTATTAATTTATTTATAGCATACATAAATTGCTCAGATGAATACATTTGATAATTCTTTTAATAAATAATGCATAGATCTAAATTAATATTTGTTTTTATTTGTATATATATATATATATATATATATATATATATATATATATATATATATATATATATATTTTATGTTTCAATTATGTTTAGACTATTAAACATTTTGAAAAGGACTAGACATCGTTTTTCTTCTAGACCCAGTTCATGATACAAATTATCAAAACTCAACAAATATAAGATGGTGTGAACGAATTTGTGAGTGACTGTATAACTTGATTGTACTTATGCAGCAAAATGTGGATGGTTCGTAATGAACTATAACTTTATTTTTATTGAAGGCTTTTATTTAGGAGTTTTTCAAAAATAACCTGATAAACGATAAAGTAATACAGATATTGATAAGAAGCTAAAAAAATATATAGCGTTAGGTTGATATAAAAATGAAAAACTTTGAAATGTTTATCATTTGCATCATGTCTTAATTATGGTTTGAATTACATAAATAGTACTTAACAGAGTAAGAGACGTCTCTGCATGGCCTTCCTAATGTTTTTCTGAAGAATGAATACGTATATATATATTTAGGAGAAATCACTTTAGATTTGGAAAAAAAAATAACGAATGGCCCCTAGCATTTAAATAAGTGTGCGTTAAATAATCTTCACGTGGAAGATTTTTTTTATTTCATGGACGGTTCTAACTAAAGTGTAAAACAAAAATAGTTGTGAAAATGTCTTTCTTGACCCTCGGCAAAGAAGAAATATTAATCTCCTTGGCCGAGAATAGAAAAATAATGATATCGCTTTCTAGACAAATCTACATTTATAAATAAAACAGAGATTGTGAACGCAACCTTTTAACTGTCGACAATATCACTACTTGATGTAGTTCTCGAAATGTATGTGCTTACTGCAGCGGAAACTTAGTAACTGATCGGTGGAAGATATCATTTTGAACACATAACACTCCATTTAAACAAATATAAAGAAATAAGTAAGTTCGTTTTTAATAGTAATGTCGACATGATTCCACGACAAACATGAGAGAACAATGTATTAATATAAATATATTTTAACAATTCCTGAATGTATCAACACGGAAATATATGAAAGAAATAACAACAAACAACAAGTATTTAATGCTTCAAATCATACATCATATATTGAGTTATAACATATTAAGTTAATTTTAATATAAATTTATATAATTTTAGTCTTGAAAATGTTGTCTACAAGAGAATTATACAAAACAGAAACAGCCTAATTGCCACCCTATTTTAGAACCAACATGACTTTGAAAATTGTAACTTAAATTTAAATATTAACAATATAAATGTATTCACTGAGTTACTTAAAAAATATAATTATTTTATGTGTACTGTGTCTTACCGGCAAAGAATGTAATAGATCGGTTTAGTAGCTTACCCAAGAATTTCATACAGTATCAGGAAAGTTGAGCGAAGGCGAAGTTTAGCCTAATTTTCTTAAGGCCTTCATAGTTCTCCTTTAGGGAATGCATTGCATAAATTGGCAATGGTTATCTTCGTAAAGCATAAAACAATCCTATTTGAAAGGAAAAAAAATTACGGTTCATGGCTTAGTAAGCGGATATTGAGAGAGTTTTGTGCGTCATTTTGAGATGAGCGATATTCTACTGTAACCGTTTTAATTACTATAACATCCAAACTAAGGATGAAATATTTCAAAAACGATGTTTCTTGACGATTTATATTAATGCTTCCTAAAAAAAATATTATATAATTTATTACGCTTATTATATCACAAAAGATTCACATGGGTCCGTGGTGAGGAAAATTTGCCAATCCATCAATAATTTAATAATATTACGCATATTCAATAACTCAAAAAAGATAACTTAAGTTATTGTAATAAATTGGAATAATAACATAAGAACATCTCTAAGCTGGCCAAGTCGTTCAAATTGTGGCAGAGGTTATCCATAAGACATTCTAGTACGAGAGGCTGTAAGGAACTAAAGGAAAAGACCGAAGCTAACAGGGAGAATGCAGTCACTGAGGACCCCCGCGACCTGTTGAATACCCAGAAGTGGTGCGCTGCAGTAAGGTGACCGAACTTCCTGGCGAAGGCTCATTGAGGAGGTCAAGTACCACATTTGTTACAACAAACAAATGTGGTACTTGAGCGTACATACAGGGTGATTAAGCGTCAACGAACACTAGTAATGGCAAGCATCGGTAAGAGGTGACTATATTACTGATTCCTTCTTTAGCTTATGTCTAAAAATGCAGATGATTAGAAGATGATTAAGTTCCTCGCGCTTTGATTCGTTAAGCCTTGAATCATATAAATTGTATTGGTAAATAGTAAGAGTTCAATACCCGGTCCCTACTTCCCGGTACGGCTGGTCTCCGAGGGAAGTTAGACAAAATACCTCCTATAAATTTAAGAGGCCCCAAGTTTATTGCTCTAAAAAAGGCAATAATAATTGTTAACAATTTGCATTATTGTTAAATAATAATTATTGTTATTATTGGAGAATAGCAAGGTGCGAAAAAAAAAAAAAAGTATTGATTAGAGGTGATAGTGATATATCATTTTCCTAAAAGTCAAATAAATATAGCATTCAAAGAGGTTTCTACAAATTTTACTCCAATTCGAAAGACTGAAATATTTTTTTAATTGTTTAATATTGATGAATCCATGCTTTCAAAGAATAAGATAAAATTCAATTGCTGATGAGAAGGTTATTTTGATTCTACCATAGACAGCATCGATATTCATGAGTTAAAATTTAGATCGGAGAGTAAATGTAGTAAAAGTCACTGATCACCGCACGCCACCCTCTTAAGCTGGGCGCGCACTAGGACCGCTCCGGACCGCTCCGGACCGGCCTGGCATCAGTCCTTTTTCAGCCTCTATATACGCCGCGCACTAAGACCGCCCCGCCCCGCTCCGGCCTTTTTAAAAAGTCCGTTCCTACATTTATAACTATACCCCGCGCACTAGACCGCCCCGGACCGGCCCGCGCTTCCGGCCCAAACCGCTCTTTTCCTAGGTCGGTCCAAGGAGGGACAGATGGAAAGGCCGGTTGGGTGATTATAGCGGGAGAAGCTCTCTCATATATATAAGAACATGAATAAATAAAATACCAATAATTTAATAATTTTGTTTACATACTACTTTTTCAAGCTGAGGTCAGTTTGCTACCAATATCTCTTTTCTTGCTAAATACCTACCTGTATAATTTTTTGTTGTAATTAATTAATCGTTTCTAATTTAATTTCTGGAATTCATAGTAATGTTTATATCAGTGTCAACATTTATTTTATAATTGAAAAATAATTATTTTTATTAAAATAATTACTTTTGAAATAATTTAGACATATCCTATTTTTTTCGTTTTTTAGAAAATTGATATTAAGTGGTAATTTTAACTAACTTAAGTTTTCGAAAAAATTTCTGATAATAATAATTTTTAAATATTTATATTTTTTTATGGAGAGAGAGGGGTTATGGATTTCACGACATTAAATGCGAAGAATATTTTATGACAATTTTTATCTTATGCTTAGAATTTAATTGAAAAATTTGATACCAATAAAAAATCGAGGTGGTCTATTTCAATCTCATGCTATTAAAATCAGTAGAATGTGCGACAAAATATTCACATCGAAATCAAGAGTTAAAAATGCCGATCTGTTTTTATTCCAATTGAGAGTGTATTTACGGAATGTAAGTTTTAAGAATTCCAAAACCATTTTGTTGATGGGATGGAAAATAATTGAAAGGTTAATTGAAAGCGTAAGTAAAATTTACTATAAAAAGAATATGTGAAACAATTTAACCAAAATCATTTATTTAAAAGGACAATAAATTTTTGTTACCAATAAGCGTCATTAGTTCATTTGATTTATTACCTAAGCCTCAATAAAAAATTAATTAATGTAATAACAAATTAGAAGCACTAATAATAACAATCAAACAATTATTATTAAGAAGAAGAATGCCAATAAATTTAAAAACAACAGAGCAGTTATCACTTGTAGTCGTTGATACAGTATAGAATTTTGTTTTTAATTATAGTTGATAAAATATACAAAATCTATTTTATCTGCATGCCGAGTTTGCTTGTTGACAAATCTGCACTAACTGCATTTTTTTATGTTATAAAATAAATACGTTAGGGATATTTAAAATAAATAAAACTAATTAATCCTATTGAGACCGAGGACTGAGTGGGTGGAGGGGGGGGGGATAAGATATTATTCTATAATATATAAGCACGACAGTGGCTCTCGGTACTTCCGATATTCTGTGGTATCGATACTTTCCGTTCGATATTGTATCGATACTTTTATTCGATATGTTGGTGGTATCGCTTACGTGTGTAATATAACAGTTTAACTAACAATTAATAACATTAACAATGCCCACTCCTATTAATGTTATAGAGTGAGATCGGGCTAGATCGGATGCTCTCGGCTGTTTCCGATTTCCCAGTTTATATTTCTAGACTCTTGTCATAGAAATACTTTCATATTCATATTTTAACATTCATAGTTACCACAGCCCTCTACATAATTAATTTTATTGTATATCAAATGAACTTTTAAAACTTCTATGAATCCAATTAAATTTATAAAGCAGTGTTTCTCAATATTTTAGTATTTGCGACGCAATTTACAATAACAATTTCATCGCGCCACCCTCTCTCTCTCCGATACAATAATTTTCACTGAAATCGTTCTCTAATCATAACGTTAGTTTCTCTTTAATTTAGATTGCGTAATCACATAATGCATATATCGATTGTAATTTTCAAATACATTATATATCAATTCAATATTCAATATATTAATGCATACATTTGTCTCGAATATTCTAGAACCTGAACCGAAGGGAGTCACTAATAAGTATTAATCCTGTTTTTAATTTAGTTTTGATAAGTTAATTATTAAATACATTGCGTAATAGCTATTTATAACTGTATTATACCTATCATTGTAAAGTGTATTTTATTTTGTCAGAATGTTTTCTGTAAAATAAATACATTTTTTTATTTTTTGTCGATATATTTTTTTTCGATATACTCGCGCCCTCCTTTAGTTTTATCACACCCCCCTAGAGGGACACGTCCCCCAGATCTATACCTATACTATACTACTATCATAGTAATCATACTAATACTACTGTCATAAACTATGATGTGACACTGATTTAAACATTACCTAATATTAATTCCACAAATTAAACAAGAACGATTTATTATTTACAACGAAGTGATTCTTCACTTCATACGTCTTGTAATTTTTTAATTCATTACTTTTTAATAACTCCATTAAAGAGTTTTAATAAAAATACACTGTTCACTGAACGAATACTTTGTATTTTGTTGCCATAGTTAAACTGTATAGTAAACATTTTGAATTAACTAATTACGTAAGTAAGTATTTACTGATTTCAGGTCAGAGGGTAGTAGTTATTAAGCGAAATTATTGAAATATAGAATTTTATTTATTGTTTTATATATATATATATATATATATATATATGAGAGCTTCTTCCTATATAATCACCCGACCTTTTCGTCTGTCCCTTTTTGGAGGAAATAGGCCGGTTGCAGGATTAGTTCGAAAAGGGCGGTTTGGGCCGGTCCGAGGCGGACCGGTCTAGTGCGCGGGGTATAGTTATAAATGTAGGAACGGACTTTTTAAAAAGGCCGGAGCGGAGCGGGGCGGTCCGGACCGGTTCCTAGTGCGCGCCGTGCTTTACACGTAATTCTTAAACGAATTTAGAAAGATCCTTTGCTCTTTGTTAAGTTTCGAAAATAAGTTGCTTTGATGTGGTATGAAACTAAATGCAGTCGGTTAAATAACAGAATTATTGTGAAATTTTATATAAAACAACCAGTAAATTTTCATACAAAACAGAATTTATCACGAGTATTGCCACAACTTAATTGAATTTTTAATATATATATATATATATATATATATATATATATATATATATATATATATATATATATATATATATACATACACAATGGTGTAACTGGATTTTTTGGGCCTGGGTGCTAACGACGAAAAAGCACACTCCCTTGATATTTATTGGCTGTGGCGAGTGAAAAAAAAATAGGTGCACGAGAGAGAGAATATTTTTTGGAGCTTACAAAAAATTGAAAAATAATGGGACAACAAATAATTACCTATATTCAAACGATGAAATTATTTAGTACAAAATACAGAACTTAGGAATAATAAAAAAAAATACAAATTGTATGCTCAACGTTTATGCCCGATCCATACGAAGGCGAAGAAAAAAAAAAAGAAATACTCGTGGAATAGTATGAAAACAGCTGTGTTAGAGGAGGGACGAAAGGGGGAATGATTATTATTGGTTAGAGGGAAGCAACAGAGCTGCGACAGTGGCGCGGTTTCTTTAGTTTTATCGGTTTTAAAAGGTCTTAAAACAAACAAAGGAGCTAACAAGGTGTGATAAAAAACATTAGGTCATAAGATACCCTTTAGCAGCTCATTATTCAAGTTACGCCAGTGTATGATTCGACATCGAAAGTATATATATATATATATATATATATATATATATATATATATATATATATATATATATATATATATATGTATATATCGCACATAAAGAATGAAAGAGGCAAAATCCAAAATTTCAACCGAATAAATTTCAGAAATTTGAATAGTTGGACACCCGTTATCCCAAAGAGCAGCCAACCCTCAAATATCAGTCAAAACCAATAGGAACAATAGGTGATCTACAGCTCTGCCAGAATGTTTGACTTTCGATGTCGCATACTATGTCGAATCGAAAGTCGAACATTCTGGACATAGCTTACCAGCAACATGTGTCAGAGGAAAAATCCAGTTGTCTTCTATGTAGAACTTAACTTATATAGGTATATATATTTTTATTTATCCTCATCTTTTTATATATTTATATTTGCTTTTACTTGTACTGGTGCGAAAGTTTGAATAGTTAACATTTGATTAATCATTTAATTTTTCCATTTAAATAAACGTTGTATATTAAGTTATGAAATTGTGAAGGATCACTGGAAAAGAGAAATATGGGATGGATGAGAGTGCTATAACAGAATTAAAATAAACAAAAGAAAAAAAAATACTGATGGATTATAATTTTGTGATAATAATATTGTATTTAGATAAATAGTTAAAATAAAATAGAAAAAAGGATGCAGTGTAACATAGAAATTTTGATATGAGAAACTTAATACATTTGTGTGAGGCTCTTGCGAAAATAAATTTATACTCCTATAAATAAGTTATACATAAATGATGTCTAGAATGAATACCATTGTTTTAGGAAACATGCATTTACGGAAATATACTGAACTAAGAGAAATCTCTGCTGCTTCTGGGAACTATCAATAAATTTAACAGCTATCTAATTGATAGTGTTTCCAATTAGTGATAGCATGGGCGCATGCCAACTTATGTTATGTTATGTTGCCTGCATCACGGTCTTTAAATGAATTGTTAACAATTTAGTAATCACAATGATTTTAAGTACGGAATAGTTATATCAACCTCATGTTAGTTCATAATAACTGATTTTATAAAGGAACAAGATTGTGCCTTAAATACATAGTCGGGAATAAATTCAGGATTCAATAGATGAGTTTGTGTCATAAGAAAAAGAAAAAAAAAAGAACCTTTACGAAAATGCTATAGCTTCATGAGTTACAAGTTACGCAATATTGCAAAACAGTTTCTTCAAGCTTGCGAAAGGTAATCTTATCATGAGACCTTCTGCGGGTGGGATGATTACAATAATATAACAGTAATTATTTCAGTCTAATAAACATTATGTGCTTAATAACAGAGTAGTATACCGTATCATTGGCAGCTTTTAGTCGGCAACCCTCCCCTCTCCCAAACCCTCCTCAGATTTGCGATATTGAACTCCGCTACCGTATTGGATTTAGAACATATATACCTGTGGCAAAATCAGAGAGCAATCGTGTACTATATAAACCACATCAATTCCATTATTCAACATTGACCATCAGAGGACATCTGGTTATTTAAATATTAATCAAGTCTTTTCCAATACTATATATATTATTATTCACTTAAATATTAATTAATTAATCGAGCAAGATTAAAAAATCTTCTGAACTCTTATTACATAAACAATTTAATTTTTTTTTTAATGATTTTCTTTCATAACTATACCTTATCATTATTTTTTCATTTAAAGGTGATGCGATTGAGAAATGAATAACTCAGTAAGGTAATGTACTGTTTTAATGTGTGCCGATGTTTTGGCCTAAGTCGTAGGCCTTCATCAGGACTGAGAAAAACAGGAAAAGAAAATAATAGAAAAGAGAAAAATAAATGTGATAGGATTACATGGGTGAATATGAAAAATATAAGATAGTATACGTAAAAATATCCTAAAAATAAAAACATAGAAGTAATACAAGAAAAAAGAAATATAAATTGGAATAGTGAATAATCTTGCTCTTCACTCTTTTCCTATCAGACATCGAGGCATACGTTCGTAATCAAGATTTGCCAGGTATACCCATTAATGAATGTGCGGACATATTGTTCCTGCTGTTTGCAGATATGGTTATCTTTGCAGATTCCTACCCTTGCTAAAAAAAATTAATGTTTTACGTGAATATTGTAGCAGCAATAAACTAATAATCAACATTAATAAAACCAAAATTTTACATTTGTCAAGGGGCGACCAAAGAAATATAACAGAATATAACTAGATGGAGAACTACTTGAAACAGTCAGCAGCTACAATTATTTGGGAGTTCATTTTTCAAGGATTGGGTTGTTTTTGAACGAAGTAAAACCGGCGACCATCCAACTCGACCATAGCAAAGTTAATAGATATTTGTTCCAAAGTCAAAACTAATTCATGGATTCAAGAGAAAAATTAAAAAAAAGCCAACATCAATACTTCTTTGTTGTACTGCGCCCAGATAGTCTCCGGTATATGGATCACCTAGAAAATATCAACATAAGTTTCTATAAAACAGCATTTTCTCTTCGTAAAACCACCCCCGCTTTTTTGATCCGTTTGGAAACAGGATCTACCCACATTAAATACAATGTCATGAAATATGCGCTCAATTACCTAATCAAACTTTTAGAAGAATGGAAGAATTTAGATATCCTAAACTATGCTTCCTTATTATGTTAGGAAGTAAACAGTGTCCATCAAACTCTTCACTATCAAAATATAATCGGTGTTCCCAATTAAGAAGTTTCTTGGAGATCTGATTTTTGAAAATAATCCGGCCATAATAAAATCAATTACCAATAGAATTTTAAATTAATACAAATGCTATCTACATGAAAAGGATATGGAACATTTACAAACTTCAAGGTACAGTGAACATTTTAATTCTTTTTGCAATAGTAACCAAATATCACAGTATTACCAGCCAAATTTAAATACGCAAGAATGTTAATTCAGATTAGACTATCTGGTAAATACACGATCAAGATTTCAGTTAATAATAAAATAGTCAAAATTAATCCAAAAGAAGAATATAAAATGTGTAATAGGAAAAAGAAAGAAAAACTTTGCCATATATTGTTTAAATGCCATATATACAGTAATTTGAGGTTAAGAATTCACTAAGGGATCCAAAATCTTAAGGGGCTTGAAATATTTAAATCGAAAACGATAGACGATATGAGAAAGATGTATTTTTTCTTTGCTGGAATTTCAAATTATAGAGAGTTGGTTGGGTAGTCATTATTAAACAATATCCTTATCTCAAAGTAGAATGTTTCATGTATAATAATTTTTGGCTTTGTGTTTAATTATTAGCATACATAGTTTTTGTAGTTTAAGTTTTGGCCTTGTTTGTGATAATTGAGTTTTTAATTTAGTATTTATCCTTCAATGATATAAATTGTAACATGTAACGTTGTGATATCATTTAATTTATTTCTAATATATACGTAATTTTGTCGTTGCAGTTAGTTTTAGCACTGTTACTGTTAGTTTTAGAACTGCTTAGTAAGGATCAAGATTTTTTAGCTTTATTAGATAAATTTGAAATTCAACTAATTGACGAGGCCCATCATCTAGGGTTACTTTTATTTTTAATTTCATTAGCAAATCCAAAGTTATAAGGGTAATAAACATTGATAAATGTTAATATATTACTATAGTATAGTTACATATACGCATTCATATGTATATTTTAGTATGAAAAATGTCTTTTTTTTTTTTTTTAAAGCTATGGAAAAATTGGATATTGCAATCATTTTTTTCGTTACCGACGAATTCATGGAATTTTCTAATTTTTTTATAATTTTTACAGCCCTCCAGATTTTCTTTCTGAAGCATCCTGACATTGCTTATCACCAACTTATTTTCTTTTAGCATTTGCTATTTAAATTGAAAAGGGCAGGTAGTCTTCCATAAAAGTTGGAACTAAATATCACTGAGTTGAAGGAAAGAGTTTTAGCGTATAACATGTATCTCCCGAGAGGCTAATGAAACGAACATATCGCAATCATTGGCTGTTTCAGAAACGATACCGGTTTTTACAATATGGCTTATGCAATACGACATACGGACTGGTTCAATGGTGTTATTCCCAAGGCATGGCTCCCATTTTTGCTGAAAGTATAAAAAAAAATCCAAAGGAAAAAAAACTTGATGGTCACCATTTCAATTATGCATAAGGCTCTAGTTGTTAAGCAACTTGTTGAGTAAATCATTATTTAAAACAATAACTTCATATATGATTTAATTGCAATATTAATAGCACTTTATTAGAAACCCCTTTATTTAACTTTTCGGGCGAATCATAAATAAATAAATGATAATAATAATAAATAAATAAATATCATTATATCATAACATTAACTCATTTGATTGACTGAATTAAGGTCAAAAATATCAAAAAGCAGAAACAAATATTTTTACTTAACCTAAAAATAAACTTTTATTTGAAATTTGCCACAGTCTAAATAATGCCACGCGAGGAAAGTTCCCCTTAGCCTGCCTCACTTAGTTCCTACCCGGGCAGGGGTAGGGGGGGGGGGGGAGGTAGTATATCTTGAAGTTTGCCCCAGGCGCCAGTTGACCTAGCTACGCCACTATCTACGCTATATAAAATAATTTCCGCCTGTTTTATTTTTTTTCTCGGGTTCTAGGATCCATTGGAACGAACGCCGGGACACATGTCCAATATGTTTGGATGAAGAATCACGTGACCATCAGTGTCCCATTGATTATGCTCTTCCTTTGTCTGTCCTTGCTCATCTTTGTAAAAACTCATACGAGGCTGAAAACCAATTTTTACATTTTCAACCTTTTTGTAGACATTTATTCTTTCTTTCTTCTTTTTAGCCAACATATTTTTTTACTTTTTATTTTTATTTTTAGTCAACAGTTTTCTAGTGTGGCTCTTGTCCTTCTCTATAACATAGCGTCCCTAGAACACTTCTTTTCAGTAACAGCATTTTGACAATCTCGATTTTTTTTCTCCTCCTTTTGCTATTTCATATCTTGTTTTTTTTTTTCCCAAATTTTTTTCTAAAGTGATTTACTATTGCAAACACAGTGCTTTTTATTCTGAATGGTTTTATTTTACTTTGCATTTATATTTTTCACATTTAAAGGTGGTTATCACAATGCAGTAAATGGACAGCCATTGTAGTATTTTATTACACTTAATTTTCTAATTAACGTATTGTGGTAACCACCTTCACCCCTTAAAATGAATAAAAAATAAAATTTCTGGACAGCCACTAAAAATCATTCAAAATAAACAGCACTATATTTGATGTAGTAACCCACTTCAGACAAATTTTGATGGACAAAAAAAAAACGAGATAGCAAAAACTAGAAAATTATAAATAAATAGCAACTTTTTTGAATTCCCCAAGGTCGTAGCTAGAAAATTCATTGCGTGAGATTCTTCCGAGTATTTCTGAAAATTATTCGTTTTACTTGCTTACTTTGCTTTGACTGCTATGATCGCCTGACGAAGCAATATTTTTCTACAAATTGGTTGCTATCTTATAGGACATTCATCAAAAATTCCAAAAATGATGACAGAAGTTGAGAAATTTCGACTTTTATTGGAAAACGTGGTTTTCTTGGAAAAATCATATCTCCAAAAAGGATTGAGATAAAAAGGTGTGGTTGGCGGCTCTGAACTACAGTTTTGGTATACTATCTCTCCCTCAATTACTGACATTTCCTCCTGGGATACCCTGCATTCTAGGAGGTTATCCAATACAAATCCTCTCTTGTAGGCCATAAGATTCATCTATGATAACATCCGATCCCTCCTCTGTTGGCGCATATATGCTCATTAATGATGCATTAGGAAATTTTATCTCTATTTTCAGAGTGCAGATTGTTTCATTAATTGGCGTGTTGTTGAGGATTAAATTTTAACGTTTTTCTTCATTGCAAATCCTGTTCCTAGGGTATTTCCTTGGTGTCCACCATTGATTAGAATATAGTTATCCAGCTCTACTTTTCCTTTGACATCCTTCCATCTAGTTTTTTGAAGAGCTAGGATATCTACACAATCTACCATCTATTTTTCTAAACATTGTTCCAATATCGTACTTTTTCCTGCTTCTATCAGATCCACACATTCCATGTTCCCATTATGGTATATTTCTTCTGTTTCCAGCTTTCCTCGTCTGTTCCGAACTGAACCGATATTCTGTCTTCTTCGTCGCTGGCTGGAGCTCCGAATCCGACCAGGTTCTCCCCAACGGGGAATACACTATATATGATCTTCACCATTTGGATTATGGTTGTTATTGGATCACGCAGCTGCAGAGAAGGAGATTGGCCACAATTCAGAGACTGGCTCTGCTTAGGGTCACTAAGGCCTATAGAACGGTGTCGCATGAGGCGGTGCAGGTGCTAGCTGGAGCGATGCCCCTGGACCTCGTCCTCAAGGAGGACAGGATAAAGTACGATGTGAAGAGGCAGGGGCTTGATGCGCTACCGGGGGGACTCCGGGACAGAGTTCGCGAGACCCCTAATGAATGGAAGAGGATATTGAGGGAGGACATTATCGAAGAGTGGAATGGACGGTGGATAGGGAGCCAGAAGGGAGCTACCCTAAGGAAGTTCTTCCCCACCGTCCAAGAAAGGCTGAAGGCGAGATGGATCCTCCCTGATTACTGGGTCTCGCAGATGCTGACAGGGCATGGAGGTTTCCGAGGGAAACTACAGGAACACGGAAAGGACATAGACCCTCGGTGCCCCACCTGTGGAGTCCCTGAAACTGCAGAGCACGTGATCGTGTACTGCACCGCAGTAGAAGGACACCGAGCCAGGTTGTCGAGAAGTACCGGGATGTTCGCCCTCGCCGAGTCGGACTTCCCCCGTCTGATGGAGGAGGAGGCATACCCCTCCTTCAAGGACTTCATATACGGGTGGAAGGAGGTGGTCGGCCCTGAGCACTTCACCCTGGGAAGGGTCAGACCACCCGACGGCGGTGAGCCTCAAGAGGTATGATACCGAACGGATGCAGACTGGAGGAGATGGGATCCGGACGGATGCAGTGGACCAGGAGGGCTGGACCAGTATCCGGACGGATGCGGCTGACCAGGAGGGCTGGACGGCACCGGGCGGATCCGGACTGGAACCGGACGGATGCAGAGCGCCGGAAGGGCTGGCCACGCCGCGCGGCAGAGGATAAGGTGCAGCCCTAAGGTGCGCAAGCACGCACCGGGCTGCATCACAGTAGCAGGAAAAAAAAAAAAAAAAAAAAAAAAATTTGTCTCCACAATTAAAAGTTTTCACAATTGTAAAATAAGAACTTTTATAATAAAGTGTTGATTTATGGGAGCAGTGGCATGCGCTATCCCAGCGCACTACCCCACTGCTCCTGAACCCCGTATGCCAGAAATGGCTAGGAAGGGGGAAAAAAAAAAAAAAAAAAAAAAAAAGGTTGTTATTGGATTATAGTTCCTTGATTTAGTGGGAGGTAGAAATAGAAAACTTCCTTTATACTGGGACTAGATCCCTTTAGAATAACAAAAATGAGCAAATAGAAATTAAACTACACATGGTCAAAAAACTACAATAATAAAAGCACATACGTTTTTACATCAATTATAATAAATTTAAAAAAAGAAGAATTATTCGTTTAACAAAAATATTACATGTATTGAACAAAAGCGGGAAAAAAGTAAAAGGGAGAGAAAATAAAAATTATAAATAAATTGACACTTAACATTGAAGACAATCATAAACTTTTGATCAAATTGTTTACCTTAAATTAAAATTTATGACTTATACAGCATCTTTTTTGGAAGTGAGGATATGTTGGAAAAGGTGAAATTTGAATGAGAATAGAGAAGAAGCATGACGGATATTAGAAGGGAGGGAATTCCAGAGGATAGGGGAGCGGGCAAGGAAGGAACGTTCGAATGTTATGGTTCTGTAGAAGGGAGTATAGAGGTCAGAAAGGCGCGATCTTATTGCCAGTGAGTTAACTGAGGATTTGAATTATAGGAGTCCGTAGATGTAGAAAGAATACAGAGAATTGATGGTTTGGTACAGGAATGATCCGAAGAACTATTGTAGCCGGGTGGAGGGGGAGAACCATTTTAACTCGCCATAAAGATGGGATACGTGGGACCGCCTCGAGATACCTGAAAAAAAAATCTTAAAAAGCAGTTCATAAGAGATAGTAGCCTCTTCTCTTCTTATCGTCCCACTCCCCGTCAGCCCCCAATTATGATGATGCCCGGGTCGCTCCTCATTGAGTTAAAGGTCGGATTTACAACAGATATACTTAATAGTATAACTAATAAAAATATACTTTAATGATTTTCAAGATAGTTGAAACCTAACTAGGCTTGGCATGTCTGATTAGACAAATTATTTAGTTTACTAAAAAAATATTCAGAGAAAATTAATAATGTTCATTAAAAAAAATTAAATAAAACATCTTGTTATAGGGGAAAGTTAACCTAGGATGGTTTTCCGTACTTCATAGATTGGACACCGCCTATTGGTTTAAATTACTTCATAGATCTAAAGGCAGTATTTTAAGTTCAAATATGATTCCAAATCATTAATTATATTTTAAACGGGACGGAGATAATTAATAATACCAGTAAAAAATAAAAAATAATGTATTAAATGAAACATTCTCTAATCACAGAATACACTAAATTCATTAGTGTTTTTTTATTAAGTATTATATAATTCGGAATTAATTAATGGTGGGAACCAGCATTTGCATTGAATTGGCGTTATTTCTAGAGTTGAATTAGACAAAAACATATTAATGTTCGCTCAAAAGAAATTCTAAGATTAAAATTCACTTTGATTAAAGTTCCCTGCTACAGCATCGAACAAAGGAGATCAACTTTAGCCTTAGGGGGTAACAGAGATATTTTTAAAAATATACATATTCAGTCACATATTAAAAAAAAAAGAAAAGAGAATTACAACTTTTTCATTTATTAATTTTTTTTTTTTGTCGTTTGCAAAGATTTAAGATGTTGCATGCGAGTACCTGTTCTGTACAATCTAAGATAGTTTCCAGTTTTTATTTTTTATTTTAAAATTAGGATGCATACTTCATATATCGAATATTCTTTTAATATTTGATATTTTGAAACTGTCAAAAAATCTGTAGTTAGATAAAGTCAGTTTTCTGTCATGCAGATTCCTCGACTTTTTCAGCAGTTCAAGTGATAAAGAAGTGTATAAGGGACGACAAAAATATTTTTTAAAATAATATATTTATGCTCAAGGTAACCTAAACAACGTAAATTGTCCCTTCTTTAGCTTAAAAATAAAAAAGAAAGAAAGAAATTTGAACGATGCTTCTACCATAGATATTTGAGGAAGTAGACTTGATAATTGATTATGGAACTTTGTGAGATGACTGTTAATCCAATAAATAATTAACTCATCTTCCACTGTAGATATCGATGTGGAAGGGCCACAGCTAATATTTATTATATACCAACTCCATAATTATGATAAATGTAATTTCAACCATATAGTTAAAATTATAAAATGGAAAAATGATATATAAGGTTTATTTTTACACAATCCGCATCAGCAAAGCCAAGAATTAATTCCTGACCTTCATTTAAGAATAGACTAATTTATATTCAAATATTTCTTTCCCGAACGCTTATTTGATCCCGGAAATTTCTTCTTCCTCTATGAATAAACTGACTTTCAGCTTCTGCACAGGCCAATTTTAAATTTAAATGTTTTATCTTCATTAACAGTAGTTTTTATTTTGTTTATGAGATCAGATGAAGGCCCTTTTATTCTCCTATTTATCTATAAAGCTGCTGTTTAAAAAAAAAAGCATATATATATATATATATATATATATATATATATATATATATATATATATATATATATATATATATATATATATATATATAGTGTGTGTGTGTGTGTGTGTGTCTGCGAGTACGTGAATTTCGATTATCCGAACTTTTGATTATCCGAACCACCACTGACAACATTAGTTCGGATAATCGACGCTCTACTGTATATATATATATATATTACATTTTTACTTAAATTTATATATGGGTACCTTTTAGAATCTTTTCAAAAAAATCAAATTTATTGCATAACGACAAATTGAGAAAATCAGAACTAGTTCTTAAGTTATTTTTGGAGCTTTGGTGATTATAATTATACGAAATTATAATCACTGTAATTTTTAGTAGTAATATAAATATCTTATATTTATTTAATAAACGGCAATTTTACCCTCGTTTTTATTAAGTTTTGCTTATTCTTCGTTATCTAAACCCTCAAATGAAATTATTTCTTAATGTGAAAAAACATCAAATGTTATGAAATATACCATTAATGTTTGTATTTGTTTTTCTAAATTTTTCTCCAAAATAAATTTTTTTTTTTTCTTTTTCAATTTCGTGTTTCCATTTTGTTATAGCAGAAATATCCAAATTAATATTTAAAATGTTTACTTAAAACTTTGGAATGGTAGGTTTATCATTGATCTTTTCAAGGAGGATAAGTTGACGTTATTGAAAATTTAAATATAGTGTTTAAAAAAGAAACTAAATAAGAAAATTAAATTAAAGATTGGGATCTCCAGGAGTCCTTTTTTGTCAGCCACAAGTGGAGGTTAAAGTTATGTACGGAGATCCCTAGGCTGAATTTAAATATTGTAAATAGGAATGCTCAAGATGATTTATTTTAGTTTTACTTAATTTCAATTTGTTTTATCATGGGTGAATACTCATTTTGCTATTATTTAATTTATCTATCTATTTGTTTTCATTTGTAAAGTACCAACGTATATTATTTTACTTATTTTTATCATTTTTTAAATATTATTTTTATTTATTTTTTCTTAACTCTGTATACATGGTATTAATGGATACTTACCGTATTAATTAATACCTTTTGGACTTAATTGTGGCAGTTTGTTTATTTTTCAATAAAAACTTTTATCTCAATATGTAAAAATAAAAAAATAATAATAATCGTTAGTTAGCCAAAATATTAAGCTCCTTTGTAATAGCCAAACCAAAAATTTTATTATACAATTTGTTCTCTTTGTTACTTTATTTGTAAATTTAATCGTTTGTTTATATGAGACAAACGACTATTGGATAAACACAAAAAATGGCAGCATGGAATGTAAAAGCAATTTCAGTACATTATCCACAAGACTCCCAAGATCAAATTTAAAGCGAATGATAAATCATTTCGAGCACTGCTTAGTTCGGATTTAGAATAGTTTAAGTAATAGATGTTAGTTTTTGAACAATTCGAATTTTTCTATGATATAGGGATCATAGAGTTCGTTCATTAGGTTTTTGAAGGTCCTGATTCCGTTTTTCAAATTGAAATTTTTATCGAATTTGCGCATTTCGAATTACTATTACAGTTGACATTTCTTCGGTACAGGTATCGTTTATGAAGTTTTCAATCATCATATTTTCGAATTTACTATCTGATTTTTGATCCCGCATACGCATTTCGATTTACTGTTCTTATTGAACTTTTCTTCGTTTATAAGGGCCATTTATTAGATTTTCGAAGGTTCTCGTTTAGTTATTGGCATTGGATATTTTATCGAACATGCTCATTTCGGATAACCTTTTACCATTGACCTTTTTTTTGGTGGTTATTGTTTATTAGGTTATATAGGACGATATACTCAAAACAATGTCAAATATAATTGTAATTTGAAATGCACATGCTCGATAAAAAACAAAATTTGAAAAAAATGTGTCAGAACCCGCGAAAACCTAATTAACGATTTGTATAACAAAGGAAACTTCAAAAGTACCAGTAAATCAAAAAGCGCTGGCGCAAGCTCAAGTCCAATTTAAAAAAATCGAACCAGAACTCACGAAAACCTAATAAACGATAACAGTACCAAATAAATGCCAACCGTAATACTAATTCGAAATGCGCATGCTCGATAAAAATTTAAATTCGAAAAACGGGATCAGAACCTTCAAAAACCTAATAAACGGTCCCTATATCATAGAAAATTTCAACAGTAATGGAAATGCAAAACGCCAGCGCATGCGCGATCCGAAATCCAACTAAAAAAATGGAATCAGAACCTTTGAAAACCTAATAAACGATCCCATTATCATAGAAATCTTCAATAACAACGGAGAATCGAAATGCGCATGCGCGATCGGAAATCCGAAATAATATTGAATTCATTTATGTCCGGTTGGGTTACAATTGAAATGGAAAAGGTTACAATTGAATTGGAAAATGTGACAATTGATTTGGAAAGGGTTACAGTTGAAATGGAAAAGGTAACAATTGATTTGGGAAAGGTTACAATTGATTTGGGAAAGGTTACAATTGATTTGGAAATGCTATAAAAATAAATAAACAACAATTTCATTTCAAAAATTTAAACAACTTAAAATTAGCACTTAATATCAATTATCTAATAAACAAAAAAAATTTCGGAGAGATATGCCAAAATTATTTCAAAAGCCATTATTGTAATTAAAATAATTATTTTTCGATAATAATATAAATTATATTGAATTAATTCATGTCCGGTTGGGTTACAATTGAAATTGAAAAAGTCACAATTGAATTGGAAAAGGTGACAATTGATTTGGAAAGGATTACAATTGAAATGGAGAAGGTTGCATTTGAAATGGAAAAATTGATAATTGAAATGGAAAAGTTGACGATTGATTTGGAAAAGGTTACAATTGACGTGAAAATGCTATAAAACATTAATATATTCTCATACAGCGGTTAGATATATGGTAAGGTAGTGCTTTTGCATAATTTTAGTCATGTGATCCGTTATACAATAAACAAATATAATATTTACTTTATAAAATGAATCAGTATAGATTAAGAGATCACTTTAATCTATAGCATTTTTTTATAAATAAAAATTTTAACATAGTCATTATTTTATTTTGTGTAACGTTTCCGCCCTTTTTTTTTAACAAAGTTACTGGCCATTTTCAAACTCTATATTTTGTGTCACCTATCTCAAAATATAAAATATCATTAAACATATTACTATAGGTAGTACTTGTTAAAAATTTAACTGTTCAGAATTTTCTTTTTCTGGCATATTCAGTTCTTTCCTTATTGGTGGCATAGTATTTCTAAAAAAATAAATTAACAAATTTAATTATGCAGTATCAATAAATCAAATTTAAAATAAATACTTAGACAAAATTAATTTTATTCACATAGATTAAATTTAGTAAAACTATTTTTATTTTACCTTGTTCTCCATTTCTTGGTAAATTATTTAAAATGAACACCTTTACTTCCTGAGTGGAAGTAAATAACGTTGTTGACCACTAATATTTACATTCCATAAATAAAACACAAAACAGTCCAACAAAAAACAAAGAAAAAATTAAGCTAAAAGGAAGGAGAACTCAAGAGGAACCTAGCGAAGCTTTTTGCACCGTCCATTTTATGAGATAAGGAGTTAAAAGTCGGCGAATAGCAGTAACCTTCAGCAATTAAATGTAAAGCCTTTTCGGTTTACTTCGAGTTACTGGGTTACTTTGACTTGAGGAGGTAAAATTTTCAATTTTTTTTTCCAAACTCTTTTTTAAACAAAACGTTTTTTTTTAGGAGATCGCGGAAAAATTCGTGTTATCAAAAAGTTCGAGTGATGTAAGTTTGCTATATTATAATGCATCTACACAAATAGAAATTTGGAAGAAAGGTTTATACTAAGGTCTGTTGTAGCAGGCCAGTCTGTGGTTATTGCAAGGACTTGGGCATAGTTGGGAGTTAACAGGTCTCGCAAAATATCCCCACTGTCAATGGAGATAAGGTAGAAAACAAAGTTATAAGTTGGAAGAGTGGTTCCTGTTACTGGGACGAATTTGTGAGTTCACCGACCCCTGACCTCTATAGAAATGACTTTTGCCCAATCCTGGTCCCCCGTCGCTGCCCTACTTTTACCTCTCCGCCGCGGTACTCCTCTCACAACCTCCTTCAGCATCTAGCCCAACGTCAATGTCTTTCGGCAAATAGTATTCATAATCATTATTTTACCAGATTTCTCATCTTATCTAGTCAATATTTCATGATCCTACGGTTTGTCGATTGCAGAATACAACATTATTTCCTTGAAACGGAAATAACTTGAACAAATGTGTCTTTATAAAATGTCCGTTTATAATTTCTATACGAAATTAATAGATAATTAATGGGAAACCTGCAAATTGGTCTGATTGTTAACCGCAAGCTTCCATGTTATTATTGTGTCACTCTCTTGGATACAGTATAGTCTTAAAGAAAACTTTATAGTCAGTCTAGAGATTCGTAGTTGATTACGAAAAAGGGAATACAACACTCAAGATTTCCGTAAACTATTCGATCCGTACCTAATAGCATGGAATGGATGAAGGGATGGGACAAATAAATTGACTGCGGTGGGTAATATCGTCGTAAAAAAGAAGCGTGAACCGGTACAATTGAATGAGCATAATAAATTAAGATATTTTTGAAAAATTCCAAATTAATTGTTAAATTAATTAAGTACTCAAAAAAAAAATTAAGGAAATTGGTCAGCAAGTTTTTGAAATCCACGTAACTAGAGACATCTAATTGAAACTAAAATTTAAACTAAAATATTAGAAATAATATCTCATCTCACGTTACAAATCATCATTTGTCTGAAAAATTTTATATGAAAATTTGTAGCCTGCATTAATTATTTAACATCTACATAGGTTCAAAAACTGACAAATGATTTGCTTAATGCTTTTATTCCATAAAATTAATTATAAGCAATTTTTGCCCTGAAGACACTTGAATCGGCTAAATATTGGACGTTTCTTCAAGAGACTTGAGATTTTAATTCGGAATAATTCATGAATATCCTTATTATAATATCTGATCTCTATTTGGAGGTTTACTCCCAATTTATATATAATTATAAATCTGGTTAATATAGGTTTCGACCAGGTCAATCAAGCCATAAGGCTGATTTGGTTTTATCACACATTTTAGGATTATTTTTTTTATGTTCGTATGGTTACCCTTTAAAATATGTCGATTTCGGAAGAGTATCTAATATATTGGTCCTCACAGCTTTTTGATGCATCCTCGACCAGTATGTAATGAGGCACAATCGGCCCGAAGGCATTTATCACAAAAATAAAAAATGATATATTTTTTGCTTAACAACAGAAGTTGTGGTTGTAAAAAATCCTTCTACAATGGTCGACATATCCCACACAATGTATTTATTTCCTCTACTGCAATACAACCATATTGGTGGATTATTCTATTCAAAAATTCATTTTATGAAGGGAATATATTATGATGAATGGCTCCGTAAAATAATGGAACACAGATTTAATTAAAAAAATTAACAACTTTTATAAGTTTAAATGTTTCAGAAGGTACTATTTCGTACGAAATAGCCATTTTAGATATTTGGATAGGTTCTCCTGAAGTTGTCAATCCTCACTTGTATTTTTGCTCTTTTTTGCTATCATCCTTCGTTAAATGTCTCCAAACGATTAAAATATATTTTCGTCGTTAATTTTCAAAGTCTCAGTCTTCTATTATCGTACTCGTTTCCAGGACGATTCCATCACCATTTTTTTCTTATGTAAAATATGGTTTGAGTGATTATGCTACAACATATAACAGAAGCAGGGAGTAGTTGAGTCATAATAGTTCTCAATGCTGGCTGGAGCTGGGAAGCAACGCATAAACTCGACACATGATGAGTTGCTGACGATCAGCTGTAGGTTAGGCAACGACTCAGAGGGGAAGACGATACTGTCATCACTTGTAGACTGCAATCTTTCAAACACCTACTCGAGTTTCAATTGAGTTTTGATTTGAAATCGAATCTTCATAAATTTGATCTTAATTGTGGTTTTCAGAGAGTATGCATTTATTATATATAAACACTATATATATTTTTTTTTAAGTCTGCATTATAGAAATTAATAATTAATTACAAACACTGCTAGTAGAATTAAATAATAAATTATTTACAAATTATTATTTATGGTTTTTTTATTGAAATTAAAAAAAAAAAAATGATCGTAATAAATATGAAGAAGATTAACTCTAAAAAAAAACTTTATACTTTTGCAGACAAAATTATGATTTATTTAAAATGAAACTATGAATGAAATTATAAATATTATGTTAGTATAACAAGATTTTGGATAATATGTAATTAATATTTTATCATTAATAATCAATAATCCAATTTTTCGGGGTGATCTTAAATCAACAGTCCACAACAGACCACCTTGATCGATGCTGTCTAGCTTTGTTGCAAGTTACTTTTGCCGAAAAATAGGTTCTTCATTGTCAAAATAGGCAAAAGCCTTTAAATTTTTCTTATTTTGTAATTTTTTCGAAATTTTGAACCGCTATGTCTCGAAAAGTATAGTAAAGTAGAGAACACATGGTCACTTTTACCATAAAATTGATCCTTAAGGGTCAAAATTGACGAAAACTTTAATTATCATTAGCCATCTAGCACATAATACTTATAAAAAAAATCAGAACTACCTCATTTGAAACAAGGTAGAATGCACCATTTTACTGGACTACTCAACATTAGGCAATGTCTCAATATACTTTCAGAACGCTTTCCAAATTAAATTCACACATTTTCATTATTAAGGTTGGTAACACTCATTCCTTTCTGTTAGTTTTGCATTAAAAAGTAATATAGGAGGATTGAATAATAGCCTCGCTCGATACGTTAATAATAAATAGTCAATACATTTTTGTATTAAACTTCATTTCAGTTATAGCGACCGTTAATTGTTTTAAATGTTTCGATATGTTTACAGTATTTGAAATTTAGAAAATAGTACGACACTTTTATAGATGGATTGTGCAGGAAAATCATGAGAAAATTGACGAAACTACGTAGTAAAGGCATTCAGATAAATCAGAAAAGTTGAGAGATATCTTAATAATAGAAAGTCGATGTTTCGAAAATATGATTTAATATTTGAATATTATTTACTGACTGATAATGATAATGTTTAATCATTAAGTTAATCGAGAAATAAATCATTGTTATAGTCTTAGTTTAATTCCTTTATTTGCGAGAATTTAATAAATCGCATTACGTTAGTATAATTATCATTACCTAAAAATAAATGGCTCACATTTAAATCTCACATATATTAAATTTTTTTATTGGTATGAAAGTTAATTAAATGTTATCTACTAAATTTGATTTACTATAATAAAATTTGTATTGAAGTGAACAGGGACAGGTAATGGACTCAATCAGAAATCAGATGTTAACTTTATACTTTACTTCATTGTGGCTCTCTGTTATTTTATGCAATCAAATATATTGAATTAAAATAGGGAGAAAGACCCCGAAATTTACATTGCCTGGGGGCCCCTACACAGTTTTTAAATTTGCATTGCGTACATCCCTTAAAGGATAAGGGTAGATTTGTTTTATACAAATTAATATATTATAATAAAAAGGTTATCATGTTCAAAATAAACCGTCAAAAATTTAATACGCGTATGTTATCTTAAACATAATCTGTCTTCTTTAGTATTAATTGGAGGTTCAGCCTAACAATAGATTTGTAATTAGGATTTGATGGTCCTTCACTAGGTCGTTCAATATCTTTATGGTTGAAAAAATCGATGTTTATACTTGAATAATTGTGTGAGCAATACGTATGTTCATTCACAAACATGTACATATAGCTTAAATATTTCAAATTCAAGAAATAGAAAAAAAAAAAAAGTGAAATTTTGCTCTTGTTTTTTTTTCTCTCGAAATCTCATCACCATAATTATGTATATAATTTCATTGAATAATTTCATAATTTATTAATAATAAATAATTAATAATTTAAATTAACTGTTAATTTTTTACAATTTTATATATATATATTGTTTTTTTATTTTTATTTTTTTTTTTTTTATTGTTGCCAATATCTTTTGTATTTTGCGATGTTTTTATAATAAGGAAATTTTGAATTTTTTTATTCAAATGATTTTCAAATTTTAGGCTACTTTAATTTGTTAAATTGTTTATTCAATATTAAAAGCATGATAAAATGTAATAAAAACCGGAATAATTAAATTTTTTAAAATAGATAATATTGAAACAATTCAGGAAAGCATTATAGTTCAAGGTTACTGTTTTATTTTATAACTGATTGTTGTTAATCTAATTTTTAGTTGATATCTATGTATTCTAGCAGCCAAACGTATTTTTACAGCATCTCTGAATACATAAATATAAGAAATGTGTTTCTTGCTCAAACCAGAAAATGGTGTTTTTAAAATATTTTCAAACTACGCAATCAAAACGTGTACCCAATATGTAACAACAATATAAAACCCCAACCGTCATTACTAAAGAAAAATACAGTTCTTGCAACCTCGAAATTTTAAAACTTGAGCAAAATGCTATAAATTTATTTTATTTTTTTTTTTGGAAAAGTTTTTGTTGGGAATTTTTTTAACATTATAACATTAAAGTGCTCCCATATCAATAAAAAAAAATTCAAGGTAAATATGCACCATGCACAATCAGCGTGAGATTTATCCGCAGTGATTTCATAATGGGTTTCCTTCGTTGGTTTTATCAGTTGGTATCTTTTAATATAATAAGGGATTTTTTTTTTAATGTTCATTTCCGTTCAAATTATGTCAGTAAAATAATATCTAGTGATAAACAAATTTATCAATATTACATATTTATTTTCCTTATAAATTTGATGCAAATAGTATTTGCTAATATAAAGATTACTTACGTTTTTTAAGTAGATTGGGTTAATGTTGATAAGAATCCGTATTTTATTCTCGTTTTATCAATTAAGTTCAAAATAGTTCAAAACTGAATTTAACAATATTTATTTACTAGTGTCTAATATTTCCTCATCGCAGGTGACCAGACTATGCTTAAACAAAAATGTAAACTTTCGGTATTTAAAGTTCATAAAGTGGTTAATGAAAATTCTATATATTATAAATGGGACGGCTATGTTCGGTTCCGACTGTGAGGATTGTCTTTATTTTCGTGGTGGATAACCACTCCCTTCTTACCCTAAGTAAGGTGCATTTACCCTTAAATTCAATAAAACACTAGAAATTAAAAAAAATATATAATTTAGTCTACAAAAGCTAACGAGGAGCCTAAAGGAGAGTACTGGTAACAGGTGCCTATTTGAGATATTTTAGTATTTTTGGAATGCATTGGTTGTAAGGAATGTTCTTTAGCCGCCTTATTTATCCCCTCACTAATGTCAAGTACTTACTCAATTCGGGGTTGAGTGGAATCAGAAAGTATCTAATGTATTTTTCAGGCTAAATTGCTTCCTAAAAAACAATAAACCATTTATTATATAAATCCCTTCAGTGTTTACAAAAAAAGAAAAAAAAATGATATTGCTAAAATTGTGGGAAAAGGATATGTTGCTATACTTATTAAGTCTTAGGAACTCTCGTCCTACATTAAAAAGGGAAACCAATATACACTCAAGACAAAAAAACCGGCGCACTTTGAATTTTACTTAAAAATACAGATTAAAGAAATATTGTTAGGTTTGAACCAGCTCACATATAAATCAGGTTAATAGGGTTTACTTTAAAATCATCTTTTGCAGTAATCCATCTAGGATTAGTGACTAATCTGCAAATATTGCAAATAAACTTAATTCAGTTAGTCGTCAGTTCACTAGAGTAGTGCTATACTTACCCGTGTGCGTTTTTTTTTTTTTTTTAATGTATTCATTATTTTCATCTTGTTGGTGTTTTTACTTTTTCAAGATGGTGTTGGATGCCACGGCAGTCGCTCAAGTCATCGCATAAATCGAGGACGGGAGAAACCAGAGGACCGAGTGGCCCAGAGATGCCGAGAGACAGGCAGCTATTACAGGAGGCCGGGGTCAGGGCGGCCAAGAACGACAGACCAAGCCGACGACCGCTTCATAGTAATTCAGACTCTTCAAAATCACTGCCAGACCTCAGAAGAAATGTCTGGCCGGATTTGTGTTGCTCGGCGTATGGATGTCAGTGTACAAACAGTTGGCAGACGAATAGCTGAAATGAATCTTCACTCCAGGATGCCTGCCGCAGATCCTCTCCTACTACAGCTCACCGAGTAGCTCACCTCCGCTGGCTGCGTGAGGGCCAAAATCATGAGTCTTGGACTGCGGTTGATTGGGTTTCTGTAATGTTTTCAGACGAGTATAGATGCTAGAGTGTAAGTTAGAGTGTAGCGAAGAAGATGGGAACAGAACGGAATCCATATCAGCTGCAATCCAGCGGGAATAATTTTGGGCAAAACGGAGGCGAGCTGTTTAGTGTGTCGTGGTGAGGAGAGAGCCTGTGGCAGACGTTTCGGAGATTCAGCATCACAATGAGGCTATCGTCGGCTTGGCCTGTAGCTCTTGGCCACGCCGACCTCAATCTCCTGGAGTTGCTGCCTGTCTCCCGGTACCTCTGGGCCGCTCTCCGAACCGTTGTTTCCCGTAGCCCAAGGGTCCTGGCCGCGTATCTCTGGTTTCTTCCGTCCTCGATTAATGCGATGACTCGAGCGACTACCGTGGCCTCCAACACCATTATGAAAAAGTAAAAATACCAACAAGATGAAAATAATCAATAAATTTTGTTTAAATCCGCACACAGGCAAGTAAAACACAACTATGGAAAGTTGAAGACTAACTGAATTAAGTTTATTGGCAATCTTTGGACACTAGTCACTAATCATAGATAGATTACTGCAAAAGACGACAGTAATGTAACCCTATTAACCTGGCTTATATATGAGCTGGTTAAAACCCAACAATATGTCTTAAATCTGTATATTTTACATGAAATTCAAAATGCGCCTGTTTTTTTTTTTGTCTCGAGTGTATTTATCTGTCAAATAAATGAGATTGAAAATGATTTAAAACTTTGCTGAACTTGTTAAAGGATGAACAAGAAATTTTTGAGTCAGTTATGCAAGACCTACATCGTTATTAAACTAATAAAATAAAATTAAACAAAAGAAAGATTAAGGCGCATAAACCTGGATGGATTGCATAAACCTGGATAGATTGCATAATCATGGTTGAATCACTTAAACTGTTGTTAGTAAATGAGAGACTAACTATGAAGCTGACAATATTTTACAAGTATTTTCAATGATTTATATAAATGGTTTTATTGTTCTAATTTACACGTTTTTGCTTAAATTAAGAATGCTAATTTAAGTTTTTTTTTTTTTAACATAAGCCTTTGGTTTTGAAAAAATTATAATCTGAATTAAATTTGTGGCACTTCTGTCAATTAAATAAAACCTTTATCAGAGAAGGGAATAAATGAAAAATACTTACCACGGACCAGCATGAAAAATTGAGATTAATCATTCAAATAATAATTTATCAATATAATGAATGTATTGAGATTATCTTTCAATGGAAATAAATAATAATTGGTGGAAAAGGATTACGTTTTACCAATTCTGACATCATCAGAACAACAAACAGCTGAATTACGTAACTAAATCTGAGCCATATGAAATCAATGTTTAATTCCTAGTGATTGGTGCCTAAACTAAACACCTTAAGGACACTTAAAATAACATATAAATGCATCTTAAACCTTACTGAAGAAAAACACTATTTTATATAGAAATATTATCATAAAATACATTAGTTTATAGGAATAAAATTCAATAAGAATTAAGTGCATTATTCCAAATAAATACATTTAAAAAATAAATCACAGTCTGATTGCTATGAAAAATTTTAATTTAAAAAGTACAATTAGTTCAATCAATTTATTAGATTTTTTTTAAATGGTCTGAGCTTCGGGATAAAACAATTTAAATTTCGGTTGTTAGTTCATCATTCTCAGTGAGCTAAACGCATCTCTTTGAATCACATGAACACCATAAAAATAAAAACATAGTTAAAGTATTTTAAATGAAGGGACAATGAAGCATTAGTCTCGTTTTAATATGGTAAAAGCCATACTGATGATGCTTTGACCTTTTGCGTAAAATTTGGAATGTTACTAGTATGTAGAATGCATGTATTTAGTTTTTTACCCTAAAGGTGCAATTTTTTCCCCTAATCATTGATCATTCAGTTTGTAAAAAAAAAAAAATGAATAAATTGATGAGCGGGTCTGCGATCTCTATTGTAGGCTAAGGTGGTTAAGGAAACCTAGAAATTAATTAATAAAAAATTAATCTATTAAAAAAACATCAATGTCTGCCTCACTATTTATTTTAATTTTTAAAACAAATTTCCGATAGGAAAACTTTTTTTTTTCAAACAAAAATAAAACCTTATAATACAATAGCACTTCACAACATAAAAACAGCAACTGTTATTTTAACTGTTTTTCTTTAATTAGCAGATCATTTAACTAACGGTTAATTGGAATTGATGATTTTGCCCATCGCTACTAATAAAGTATTCATGGGTTTGACAGACTACTGGCCGGAAGGATGTTCGGACCTGTCATACCCACGTGGGCAGGCGGGAGAGGAAGTAGCAAAGCACGTGGACCGACAATTTTCCTCAATACCGTTCCTGACGCAAATGAGGAAAAAAGACCATTTGATCACATTGGATGTACCCGTTTTAAGATGTCGATTTAGACTACTCAAATGGACGTCCTCTATTGCATCTTCAGACCTGTCAACTGAGATCTCTAGCTGCAGGGATTCGGTGACTGACGCGACCCCATTCGTTCATTAAATACAAGAAAAGCTTGTAAATCGAGCACAAATGGGGTTGCGTTAAAAAAATATAATTGTGCTGGATAAAGGCAAACTGCTGCTATGATATTCAGCTGAATCAATACAAATAGAGAGTGCCCCTCATTATAAGGATTAGCTTAAGTAAGATGGACTAATTGCGGTTTAATGAACCCATCGGTTTCCAATTGGAATTTGAGTATCAATTATAAAGACAAATATATCAACCTGAATAAAAGACGAAGGGAATCTTTATGTGAAATTTTTCAAAACTATTATATTTTTAAGATGTAGAAACGGTCTTATAAATAGTAAAAAAATCATGCAACCATCTGAACGAATATCATATCTTAAAATTTACTCTTATTTTATTCAGTTTAGGTATTTATGTATATTTATATTTTATTCGAAGGATAAATACCACATATGTAATATAAATTTAGAAGTCAATCTTACATGTTTACGTAATTTTAAACTAAAACTTCAACGAAGAGAGGAATTTCCATCCGCGAAGCAGAAGTGCGTAATTGAAACAGCCCTCACACGGGAATATTTCATTGTGCTTCTATTTGTTTTTTTGTTTTTTTTCATAAGACGAGGAAAAAAACTCCACAGCAGTGTCAGATTCCTACTCAACAAAAAACCACCTTCCTATTCATCGTTACCACCCCCTCCTCCGGAACCGCTGTGAGGCATTACTTTACAGGGGGAGGGGGGGGGGGGAGGAGCTATCTTTGTTTCTACTTCTTGACTGGACTTATCACTAAGCCAGTGTCGGGCCTCTTATTTCTTGCTCCTGCGTTCTGAGCTTCCTGCCGATTTGTACTGCATCGTCCACAACAGCCTTCTCTGCTGAGTGATCATCAAAGCGGGCAGGTTTTCCAGAACTGACTTCTGCCCAAGGTTCCTGTCTAGCTCTTCCTTTTCTCGAGCAAAATCGAGAAAATCGACATAAGAATGCAGGTTCCACTTTTTCATCCACGAGGGCGCAAGCAGGATACGATGATTCATCGTCTAACTTGAAGCACATAGGCCCTGAAGCAACCGAGCCTAGTAGGCAGTCGAGTAAGGTAATGGTCTGCCTCTTCATGCTTCGGTAACATCCATGTTGCAATGTCAGGAATCATGCGGTGGGTCCGTCTTCCAGAAGATGAGGCATCTCAATGTCTCTGCCATCTTCCTCTCTTATTTTACTATCGCCGGCCATTGAGCATCCGATTCTTCTCTTTATGATGAAATTAAAATATTATTATAAAAATAAATAGAGGTGAAACCTATATAGAAAACAAGCAACTTCCTCACATTCGTTTGATCTGGGCTGCCTCCATGTTAGTGTTAATTTGAATAACCACAACCAAGTTTTCTAACAGCAGTGTTAGCAGGCATCTCTAAACAATTGGAAGTAACATGTTGAAAAGTGTCAGCAGATCAAATCAGCTTTTAGATTCACATCTTTTATCAGAAGTCAATTGGATATCCTTTAATATTAATTTATATGGATTTTTTTAAATTTAAGTGATTCCTAACTAAACTCCTACTATTTATTATAACTTTAAGGACTTTTAATATACTACTTAATAATAGTAGTTTATTAATTAATATCCTTGAATTATCATCCTTTAAAGAAGTGAGAAAGAGCTGCGTACCAAGACAGTGGGCGTATTGGTACAATCTGTCAGGGTAAGAACTGTGGATTGACAGACACTTCCTGAAATGAGTATCTTACATTACTCAGGACGGACATGAGCACAAGAAACTTCATTAATAATACAAACAAATTAGAATTTTAAACTTAAATCGTCACTGTACATTGTTTTTTTCAGTTTTTCACTGGACATCCGGTTTATGAAATTGAAAACTAAGATTTTTTTTTAGCTGAATATCCAGTCAGCTTTTTTCTGTAGTCCAGTAAGACAAAAATGCTTACACTAACACGAATTCGGAGCGTCGACCTGGCACTGCTGCCGAATGGCATATTCTAAATTAATCAACAGTCTTATAAGCACTTATTATACAATCGTTGACTAACGAATTAGAAAAACAACTGGCAATACAAGGCTCATATACACACACTGTCAATTTTTATTTTTACTTATACAGATTTTACTCTTGGATATAATTATATTATACTCTAATTATTAATCTATTATACTATTATACTCTAATTATCTTTAGTATTGACTGAGAGACAGATTTGTGTATTATACCATTTCCTATATATTTTTTGTTATGTATATGGTGATTTGAACAGTATAACAAAAATAACGTTAATTTATTGGAAATATGTTTATCGAAAAACTGAGATTTTGGCTCTTTGCTGGAACGGATTACTGAAATGTTCAGCTTTGTAGATCAACATTATAAAGTAAGGAACTTCGTTTGCATTTTTTCAAAATGGAATAGAACTCATCATGACCAAGAAAAGAATAGGAGAAATCTTCTTGCATGCACTATGAACGTCGAAGAGATTGATAACGTGCTGTGGCGTAAATAAGTTCGGATACACCTGAGGCAAACATCCAGAGGACGTCCCTACCCAATTAATGAGCATTTTTCTTCCCCTCCCTCCCACAGATTCGAGATGTTTTACATTAGAAATACTAATAATTAAATATTGGTGTATTAATGTTAGTTATAAAGTTAGGCAAGCACAAAAAATAAATAAAGTAATAATAATACAATTTTTTATAAAGAAACACTGTATATTTCAATCGATTGCAATCGAAGACTATATTATATAATTTACTGTGCGAAATCATCCCCTCTTATTTCCACCCTCTTTAGGTCTGGATCTCCAAAAGTTTTTCCGCTATTTTTTTTCTAAATTTAATGTTCGTGCACTTTCATTTTTAATACTTAAAATGCTTAGATCGCTTAGTCTATGTAAACCCTAGTTATATAATAAATAAATAATAATAAATACATCCCAAGTTAGCACAGTAACAGGTATTGTCATAAACATTAAAAATGCACAAATGCAAGAAAGAGAAAAGTCTAAATCCTAGAAAGTAGATACACTGGGGAAATTCAATTGATATAAGAATATGACACTCTCATTGCAAGAATTAAATGAAAAAAATAATGTTTTAATAGTGTAAAAATTAGGACGAAATAATAAAGTTTATAAATATTATCATGACAATGAGAGTGAATATGGTAAAATTGTACTAGAAGATATGGATATGAGGAGTTCGTCCTGAAGATGGGGAAAACGCCGAAACGTTGCCAAATAAAATGTAAGGGAAATCCTAATAAAGGAATAGGAATACTGGAAGAAAGTTCTTCACAAAATTAACCATAATATCAAATTTATTTATTTTTTGGAATTTTTCAATGGCTTAAATAATTAAAAAAATTTTTATTATCATGTGTTTTCAATTCTTGCGACGAATGAACCAATTTTTAATTTTATCATATCATTCGTCATTAAAAGAGATTTCGCCCGCAAAACGATACTTAGGACCCACAGTGCGGTAGGCGCGTCGAGTATACACTGCCGCAAAACAAACCATCCATAACAAAGTTACGCTAGCAGACAATACCTAATCTTTAATAACCTTACTTTCCGAATTTTTGAAAATCCTTTGATATGAGAGAGAAGAATACGGCCCCTCTTACATGTAACATACACTTCAGTGCTAATAATGGAAAGCTTATCATCAACCCATTTCATTATCAAGTAATACATAATTTTGTTGTGTATTGAAATACAGTTATAAATTTCGGTATTATTTCAACTTTTTATTTTTGATAATATTTGAATCCCAGGCCTAGTTAAGATCGTTATTCGGCTTATTAAAAATAAGGTAATTTTTATTATTAGGAAATTCTCAAAATAAAGCTAATGTAAACTATTGTTTTCATGATTCATTGTATATTATAGAATAGACAGTCAATTGAATATTGATTAAATTTACAATTGCATATTTTTTATTTTATTTTTTGTTTTCTGTTGGCTTTACAGGCATTGCAAATATTAAGCCACCTGTCCACCTCAGCCTACCATGGACATCGTCGTTGCCACCGTCAAAAACCTGATTTTACAGGAAAAACGAAAAACTCATTTCCAAGCAATTTTATAAACTAATTATAAAAAATTCAACATGGTAGGTAAATAAGCATGTGAAGACTTTCTTGATGTCTTGAAAATCATACAACAGATTTTTGGTCACATTGGAGGTTTCACGGTTTATAGCATATCTGATGTGTGACCTATATATATATATATATATATATATATATATATATATATATATATATATATATATATATATATATATATATATGTGACCAAAAATCTGTTGTATGATTTTCAAGACATCAAGAAAGTCTTCAGATGTTTATTTACCTACCATGTTGAATTTTTTATAATTAGTTTATAAAATTGCTTGGAAATGAGTTTTTCCTGTAAAATCAGGTTTTTGACGGTGGCAACGACGATGTCCAAGGTAGGCTGAGGTGGACAGGTGGCTTAATATTTGCAATACCTGTAAAGCCAACAGAAAACAAAAAATAAAATAAAAAATATGCAATTGTAAATTTAATCAATATTCAATTGACTGTCTATTCTATAATATACAATGAATCATGAAAACAATAGTTTACATTAGCTTTATTTTGAGAATTTCCTAATAATAAAAGTTACCTTATTTTTAATAAGCGGAATAACGATCTTAACTAGGCCTGGGATTCAAATATTATCAAAAATAAAAAGTTGAAATAATACCGAAATTTATAACTGTATTTTCAATACACAACAAAATTATGTATTACTTGATAATAAAATGGGTTGATGATAAGCTTTCCATTATTAGCACTGAAGTGTATGTTACATGTAAGAGGGGCCGTATTCTTCTCTCTCATATCAAAGGATTTTCAAAAATTCGGAAAGTAAGGTTATTAAAAGATATGCTATAAACATATGATATGCTATAAATAAAAGATAAGATATAAACAATGACGATATGCTTGAATGAAGGTATATTTATATATACTCTTTGGCATATTTATCTGTTTTTTAATCAGTAATGTATAAATGTAAATGTATAGTTTGAGATTTACATTGATAATGAACTGGCTGTGGCTAAATAGGACGCTGTACAAGTCTCATATCGGTGAAACTATTTTCAGTGTTGTCAGAAACAGTGTAACGCAACCCATGCATCCGATCCACATTGTATAGTACAGCAGAAATTAGTTCAATAATTGTAATTCTATTTATGAAAATTAGTATTATTTAGTATTATAAATAGCTATATATTTAGCATAACAAATATTGATTCACCATCACTATAATAACAGAATTAAAAATATTTTCTACATCGAGGGGAGAAAATTAATGCCAAGCTTTATTATTTGTTCTTGTTTCTAATGAAATAATAATAAATGCATCCACGGTAATTAACGATGAATAATAGGCCACAAGTAGTGAGTTAAGAATATAATTGAAACTATGAATACATTATTAAAAAACTACATCATTCAAAATATAGTATTTAATTATGTTTATCTATTTATTCGTCATATTTAAAAACAATTTCTTAATTTATAACTATCGAAACCTGAATTATCGAATTGTCACCTCATCCTAATGCTTAAATAAAGGTATCCTGATAAAAATATATGTAAAGAAAAAATCATTAATTAAAAAAACTTCTTTTTTTTATATGAAAAGAAAATGACTGATTTCCTTCTTTAGCATATAACATGGCTTAAATCAGATGTGATACAGAAGTAATAAGGTTTTGAGTGAATTTCTGAGGAAAAAGTTCATATACTTACATTTGGAATGGTTTCTTACAAAAGGTCTGGGCTGCATGATAATTGCTCTAACACTTGATTGAAACGTTTTAAAGGTATAGGGAAATACTGGTGGCAAAGAAAAGGATGGAAACATTTTATCCCTCTCATTGTACTTTTGTTTATATAAATCATAAAACCTAAGAAATATTGACAACGTTTAGAATAACCTTACATTATAGATAGATTAAAAATTGTTGGGATATTTCGTACTGCAACAATACCAAAACTTTCATGAGGAAATCTGAAGTTCTACGGGAGAAGGGGATTAGATTTGGCACATTCCTATTTCCCTCATTATTGCCTGCAGGAACTTGAAATTTCCTTGAAAACCCCATCTCAAATCCAATGTTACCCCACTCTTGGGGATAAATTGGACACTTTGAGTTCCTGCATATTTTAGTTGTTACAAATTTACCACACCAAAGAAGAATATCCATTAGCACGCCAAGGTGAGGTTTTTAACTAACAAAATCTACCTTCTTGATTTTACAAAGTATAAATCAAAGGTGGTTAATGAACTTTGATTAAAAAAAGTATACAATGTATTCCCGCTCTCCCCTATGTTATTTGAATTTCTCCAAACTAAATATAAGGTAATACTTTATTATGGCATAAACAGTTTGCGTTATAATTTTATTGATTATGCTTATTATGTTTAGTTATGTGACTAATACGACAGTGATCGACTGAATGCCGTGAAAGATGAGAGAGGAAGCTTGCTACGATTTCTCCTGGCCGAGGTCAGTGGCCTACATATGACATAGCCTTTCAGTTAGGTAGGATATATTTATAGTTACCTAGCTCTTTGTCTTTGGTCCACTTTGTATTACTTATGGCATAAAAGTGATCTATAAAAATGTAATTTTAGCAAGAAGTTGAGTACACTTTCTAATGTTCATAAAGTTAAAATTGTGTAATGACTTTATACCGGTAGTCAATAGCGGATCAAAGGGGGGGGGGGGGGGCTTTCGGGCTCAAATCCCCGCCAAAGTAAAAATTATATTTTTTTTTTACATAGGTCAATTTTTGTTTCTATGAATGGTTGGAGCCAAATAATTTGATAATTTTAATATGTTCCCTTTTAAATCATGACACATAACAAAAATGGCTTATTTAATTAATTAGGCCTACGGATAAATTGTATTTCTCGTGTTGCAACTTTCAAGTTAACTATTTGCGATAATTTTGCATCAAATAACTGTATTCGTTTTTCTCACACGTCGATCCCTCGCACGGTAAAGGACGTTGAAGGACAATAGGAGTTGAAAAGGAACCGGTCATCAATAGCATCACGATGATATATCGTACAAGCCAACAATTTGACAGCTATTTTTGGCGGTATATATTGGCTCTTACGAGAAACAGAAACTGAAATAAAGTAATAATATTCAATATGGACAATATTTATTTTAAAGAATAAAGAAATACAATTGAGGGATTAGCGTCTATCTGAATGATGGGTAAAAAACAACTTCAGCTAATAAATGGAAGCTTGTGTCAAGAATAACTATAAAAAATTGTCTACCTAAAAACATTAGGTATTGTTCCTGTAATTACCGTTATTAAAAAAAAAAAAACTTCAAAACTAAATTTCTATTGATTAAGTCCACTTTCTTCAAATGGTGAAAAAAAAAAAAAGCAGTTTTGATCAGTGACCTTAAAAAGTCGCAATTAGATACTGACCTTCTGATACTTCCAATATTTTTTTTCGAAACCAAAGATCCGATATAATACTGATATCGAAAGAAAATGTTTGGCACCAGATCGGATAAATAAATTATAAATTTTGTTTCATAAATAGGTGATTTATTATTTATTAATATTGATCATGTGATGATGGAGAACATGTATATAAAAAAAATGCCTGACTGAAAAAAAATGAAGATATTCTGCAATTTTCGGATGGTTTCCTATCAACTGTGAAACAAAGCATAATCTGTTGCGTTGATCAACATTTACCATTAACTTTTAATAATTTATAAATATTTTTATTAATACATTCTACGGTGTTCTGATATTATTAATTAACTTTAATAAAAAAAAACATTAATTTTTAATAATTTATAAATATTTTTATTAATACATTCGACGGTGTTTTGTTTGATATTATTAATTAACTTTAATAAAAAAAAAAAAAGTATTAGTAACCCATAAAGGTTCTGTACTCGATAAAAAACTAATTTTTCTTGGCCAACTCTTATAGAAGGTGATATTCAATATCAAGGATCAGGTATCAGGGAAGGCCTAGGTATAAAACACAGTTTATGTTTTCAAAAAATCAAGTGTATGATTATAACTAGCAGAAACTAGTTAAAATTGATTTCAAACTGTAACTGACTATAATTGGTTTTAATCGAGTTAATATATTACTGTTTAACAGGCTTTTTTTTTCATTTAAAAAAAGTCGAGAAACTGCTAATCATGTCTTTTATTTTTTAATTGTTTTCCTTCATTTTTTTAATTAATTCTTTTCTTTTAGTATTAAGTTCTATTAATCCTGCTTCATGTGTGTTAATAGGCACTTGTCCTGAAACACAAATTTGGTATGTATAACATCATTGTTTTATATAATAACTTTGAGAATAGAAAACAAAGTAAGAAAGCCATATCGGACGAAAACGGTCTGAATGTTAAATGAAAACGTGTGACATTATTTTGGCCATAAATCTGTAATAGTTTTAATCAATATTGAACAAATACTATATACAACAGTACAGATAAGTAGTAATTTTTTGAAAAAGAAAAAAAAAAAATCTTTTTCACCAGCACTGAAGATGAGAGAGATAAAATTTTCGAAGCGATGGTATTTTCACTGATTGGAATAGTGTAATAGAATAGTAACAATAAAAGTATCACGAACATCCATTAAACTGTATTATTTTGATTGATTTACGAAAATATATCAATTCTATTCGCATTTCAATATTTTTTAATCATTTAATCAAAAAAATCATTGACAATAACTGAAACACTTCATGCTCACAGGGGTCTCGTGTTTGGTTAAATTTGGAAAAATCATTAAGAAAAAAATAGCATTCTTAAGCCCTTTCTTTTCAAGCTATTGACTCTGTTGTATTACAAAGCTGAGAAGATTCATCCAAAGTTTATTTTATTCGGTATTTTAATTTGGGTACAACAACTTGCAATAATCCGAAAATTAGAAGTACATAAACAAGATAATTTTGGCAGAGGTGAGAAAAAATCCATTTAGCACGATGAGATTTAATTATTGGCCAGGGTGGTCCTAATGGCAAATATGCCATTTACTTATAACCAACCCTTCAAAGCTTCATAGTCCAGTCAACAAAGGTTTTTCGGAAGAAAAATATTAAAGAAGTTTTTTCAAACGTTTTTAAATATTTTTGGAGTGCTTAATCCGAATTTCAGGTTTGCCACGACGCCAGACAACCTTCTTCACAACAAAAAATGTTGGATTTTTTTTTCTTCAGTTTTTCGCTTTTAACTTGAAAACTAAACATTTTTAGAAGAACATTCTAGTATAACCTCAGGTAGTCAATGAGGTAGGTGTCGGGTGATGGGAAATCGCCTTTTTTTAGCGCACTATAGCGCAGTCGAAGGTTGTCCAAATATTCAATGAAGTATACGATTTTTTTAGGAAATTTTGTCTACTTTAATTTTTTATCGAATGTTCACCTTAGAAAAATGCTTAAGTTTTTAGTTGTAAGAGAAAAACTAAAAAAAGATCCAACATTTTTTTTTCTATTTTCTTTTTGAAGCCGGCGGCCGACCTAAAATTCTGATTCAGCGTCCCAAAAACTATTAGAATCGTTGAGAAAAAACATCTATAGTTTTTTCCTTGAGACGCCCTTTTTGAATGGAAACTCACTCCTTCCGCTTTAACTTATATGCAGTAATAAAATTATTATACATGCATATAAGAATTTTTTGTTTATATCGTTACTTTTAAATTTGAAATGCTTTTGTTTTAAAAAAAAAAAAAAAAAAAAAAAAAAAAAAAATTCAAACCCTTCATTTTCTTTAAACAAAACGCATTATCTTATTTGAGAATCAGAAACAGTATTGATAGAAAACATTCTACGCTGTCCACGTTTCATGAATAATCCCTCCAGAAAGTTAGCGCGTTTCCATACAGCGGAAAGATGAGAGTCAATGACCTAGCGCAGAATCTTGATGTTTCATTAATTATTTGGGAGGAAGTAGGACTGGGAAAAAGTTTCTCAACTAGATGCGTCAGTGTTACTAGTAACTACTTAAAGCTCTTAATACTTAGGTAGTAAAAATTGAGACCACCAATTGAACTTTTCCGGCATACAGTCATAATATTTTCTATTACTGTACTAAAGTTTATGAATTTTTTTAAAAATCCTAAATTAAAAGCCTCGCGTGTCTTCAATGAAACTTGGTATCACTAACTTTATGCATCTTTAGGCAGCTTGCAGCTTGCTACTAACTCATATGGTTGGGTAAAATCAGCAAGCGATTAATTTTGTGTGTTGTCACACTCCATGTAATTTTAAAAAAAATAAATAAAAAATAAAAGGCCCCTCTTCTAAAACTGAATATAAACTGATTAGCCATAATTCTAAATTATCGAAAATATTCTAAAAATTTACTTCAATGGAACCATTATTTCCATTTTTTATTAACTTTTAGAAGAGAAATTCTTAGCAAAAATAGCAAAAGTATAATAAATTTATATTACAAACAAAAAGACGCTCATTTTAGTCAGTTCAGAACTTTTTTTTTTTTTTAATCCTAAAACAACAAGTCTTAACTATAATTCGTGTATACTAAATATTTAATAACAATTCTAGAATTATTAATAAATTTATCAATAAATATTGCATTCTAAAATTTTGTAAATTCATGAAAAGAAATGCGTAAAAAATGGAGAGGAATTTTGTTCTATTTTTAACAAGAAAGAGACAGAATGTCTTACCTACATATTTTATCTCAATCATATGATCTATAAACAAGAACGTAATGTCATTTATTGATCTTTTCAATTCTTTATTTATTTTATTGTTAATTATCGTTTTAAATATTTTTTCAGGTGAATTTAATTTCCGTTTATTTTTTTATCTCAATTGTTAATACGGTGTGAATGAGAACCATTTTTAGGCGAAAGGGGACGACACATTTGTGTGTTTCTAGGACAAGAGATGGCAGCACTTTGGGGGGTTTTGTTTTTCTCCTAATTCTTAGAGAAAAAAATAGTCCGATTTTTATTCCAAATATGCGCTTTTTTCGTTATGACGAGAGGAATGATGGAAAATAGATTTGAAAAGTTTCAAACAAATACTTGTTGAAATCTGAAATCTAAAATTGTTGATTTTTTTTTTTTAAATCCAATGTATTTTTCAGTTTTTAAATACATCCAACAGTTCCATCGGAAACAGAAATTTTAGATATGAAAAGAATGCTGCTGCCCCACATAATAGATTCAGGTATGCCATAGGGTCATCTTCAAGACTTGAGTCTTCTAAGATTTTCTTCTAATTACCAAAATCAATTGGTATTATTGATTTCAAATTTTTGAAATTATTATATTCTTTGTTCAAAAAATGAATGGAATTCTAAAATCGATAATTTTGATTTTTACCCTTCATGAGAATTTACCTCCACATTTATGTTTGTATTCAATTATAATAAAATAATAAATAAAATATTCGATGATAAAACTAAAAAAAATTATCCGACTCAAGGAGTATAAACTGCTTAATCAGTTAGAATGTAATGTCATTCCATGTTTGAGATCTGGAGTGGAGACAAGAATAAATAAAAAAAATTATTGTTAGTTTTTTAGGATATACATGCATAATTACTAAGTGCCTATATTAGTTTACAAAGTATCGTTTGCTTATTATATCTCTTGTAAAGAAATAGAAGCAATGCGACAGATTGGTATTGCTTCAGAATTCAAAATGAAAAGGCGGATAGGAGAAGCCAAACGAAATTATTCTTATGAACATAAGTTAAGGCTGATGAACATAAGGAAAAGAATTTCTCAAGGAAAAATCCTCCAAAATTTTCTCTACCGAACATTCTTCCACACACAGGAGGATAACACACTAGTTTTGTGTTTTTTGTGGTTTCGGAATCATATTAGCAATAGAGAATAATACTTCAATAAATAATAATAAAACTGAATGCTAAAAATAATTGAATGTCATCATTTTATGCAATCAATAAACCCTTACCTCAACAATGAGAAGTAATGCTGCTTATGCTTCGTTTTTCTCAGCGGCCTCGAGAAAACCGTTGGGGAATTCCTGAAGGCTTGGCCTGTTCGGACTAAACCTGGAGGAATTCCCCCTCGTGTATGGAGGCCACAATATTTTTAAAAAAAGGAAAGAGGGATGAATTGATAGCCCCTTTCCATTTTTTTTTTCTTTCGTTCATTCACAATTGCAAACTCTTGACGGTTAGTAAAGTGGGAAGTGCTATATTTAGTGAAAACATGAGGCCATCATTAAAAGGTATAAAAATAATAAGAAGTTGTTTCTATCTCAACATAGAAAGAAAAGGAATAATACAAGTAATATTACCGTTATCATGACTAAACAATTGAATAAATATGAAGTTATTAGGAAATAATATCTGTTTCTGTGCGACCACCTGTAACAAAGAACCAAATTATTAAAATGAAAAAAGTTACGAGATTAGCAATAATGCACAATTCCAAGTAAGATTTGACTTCAGGGGATACTCTAAAAGAAGATTTGAAAAATGGTCCACTTCACGCATTCGGAATGCATGAGAAATGCAAAACTTAGTAAATCACAAATAAGAAAATCCGATCTACGTGTCACCAACGGACACCAGCAGTTTACCAGAAAACTTTATGTCGCTGGTTGCTAAATTCATTAGTGTCAAGCAGATAAACAGGAGTAAAAAAGATTCTTATACATTTAGGACGCAGGGAGTTGGCCTTAACTTTCGGTTAGGACCTATGTGGCATTACAAAGCCATGAAAAATCGGCAAGAAACGAGAAAATGTTGTAATTCGGCAAAAAAAAAAGTGCCTGTTTGGAATACTTGGCAAGAGAGTGAACGAGGGTCAAGAGGATTACGACGAACTTTGCCAAAAGCTTGATATAGAAGATGACAAAATCGCCACAGAAAAAGAAGAACTACTTAAGATTCTAAACGTCGATGAAATCAAAAGAAATCATCTAGAGCAAATTAAAAGGGGATAAGCCGAAAACGACGAATTGTTTATTCAATGAAAAACAGAATAACAGCTTCAAACTTTGGCCTGTTAGCAAAGAGCAAACAAAGAGTAAATGGGAGCCGGTTGTATGACAATTATTGTTTCAAATTTAGAATAGAAAAACCCGCAATAGTTTACGGTCAAATTAACGAGCAGAGATCTATCACCGCCTGTTTATCATAAAATTTATCAAAAAACTCTGTAAAAAATATGGACTTTTTGTGGATTTGGAGCTAGGATACCTGGCTGCATCACTCGACAGAATGGTTGGTGAAGATGTTCTAATCGAAGTGACTTGTCCCAAGCCTGCAGAAACTCTAAGGATGAAAGAGGAGGTTGACAAAAAAAAATCCCGTTTCTAAACGAAAATTTGAGCTTGAAAATAATCATAATTATTTTTTTCGATTTCAAGGACAATTACATACAGCATAAAAATAATTTTGCAATTTTGTAGTTTGGACTCTAAAAAGTATGAACATCGAGAGAATTCAGAGAGATCGCAGGTTCTGGAACGAAAAAATAATAGAAAAATTGCAATATTTTTTTTACAAATGTATAATTTTTGAAATTATAGACACAAGGTTATATAGGAACATGAAAATTAGAGAGCCTGTCGAATGAAAATAACCTTCATTTGTAAATTTAACCTTTATTATATATTTTTTTCATTTGTGATGCATATATATGGTATATTACTTTACTTATTTTTATCAATCCTTGTTTATATTTATTTTTCTTTATTTTGTATATATGGTGTGAATAGACCATTACAGCACTAATACCAATTGCCCTTGACAGATGAATTATTTTTCAATGAAAATAAAAATCCTTTTATCTTTATTTGTATCAATTTCCGCATATATATTTTTACGTATACATATTTCATTATAAACAATTTCGTGGTGAAAAAACGTGGTGATGTGAAAATTCGGTTTTTGAGTATAATTTATCTATCACAGGTATGTATGAGGTCATCTTTAAAACTTCAATATATTATTATATATACCAACAACAAACTACTATCAGAGTTACTATTGTAATAAAATTTAATAACAGAATCAGAATATTAGTAGCAACAGAAATAAATTTGATAGGAATTATTCATATATCATTAATTACAAAGAGCAAAACACTTCTTATCAGAAAGAATCGTAATATATTTTATAATTATCATGTAATAAATAGTGATCCTAATCTATATTATTCGTACTCCTGTGAAATAGATCACACAATAAATCTTAGTATTGCGAATTACCTAAACACAATAATATAATATTTATATAACGCTATAATTAATGTTATATATATATATATATATATATATATATATATATATATATATATATATATATATATATATATATATATATATATATATATATATATATATATGTCAATTCTTTTCATGTCTAAAATTTCTGTTTCCAATGGAACCGTTGGATGTATTTAATAACTGAAAAATACATTGGATTTAAAAACAAAAATTCTACACCGTTGCTCAATCGAACTTTTTAAAAAAATTCAAAATTTTAAATTTCAGATTTCAATAAATACTTGTTTGAAAGTTTTCAAATCTTTTTATGTCATTTTCCTCGTCATAACAAAAAAAGGGCATATTTTGGAATTAATATAGGACTATTTTTCCCTAAGAAATAGGGAGAAAACTATTTGATAGTTTCCGTCTCTCTCGCACGTACGTCCCCTTTCGCCTTAAGTCATTATTCCCGATTGCCAAAGGATTTAAAAATAAAACAGTTGTAAATAAATTAATTTTTTTTCTAAAAACATTCTCGTTCGTATGATCAATTAATAGACATTATTTATATATAAATTCGAATTATTAATTCTTTAAATGAAATACTTTTATGATTGTAAAATTATGGTTTTTTGCTAATATAAATAAAATGGGCTGACGATTACTTATTTTATTATTTTTCATTTACATATTTTCAGCGGATTTCATTGTTGAGCATCCAAATTTAATCGAAGTAGCATGCTGATATTATTTGAGTGTTATTTCAAATTTTACTACAAACAAATTTTATCTTAGTTTTTTAATACAAAGTAGATCCATGATTAGGTTGTAAATAAAAAAATATATGCGATTTACCACAATTTTTTTAACTTAAAAATGTATCATTAATTTTTTTTATTTTAAATAGTTACAACAGAAAAAACAATGAAGATCTATTTCTCCCAATTATCATAAAGAAATTAAATATTGTTATTTTAATTTTATACTAAAACCGAAAAAATGTTTAAAATCGATGATTTTGTGAATACGATATTAGACAAAAACGTTTAAATGCATATGTAGATAAAATTACATAAAGTATCTAGACTTTATGTATTCGTTTGTCACATATATTATTCTGTACACAAGAGTACTTTACTACCAATTCGAACAGTATCTAGACAGCTGCTGAGACAAATATCGGTATAGCCTCAGTCTTTAAACCCTAATTCCAAGACTGCACAGCGGATTTAGGTGCCATCCTACTATCTAATATTCTCTACGAATATTTAGAAAAGTATACCGACTGTAAGACTACAAAAATTCCATGATAATTTGGCACAATTTCAATTTGCTTCATTATTATTGATTATATGTACTCCCAAAGTCTCAACAACATTGATTGGACCAATAGATAGCCAGGAGTAATAGACTTAATACAATCAGTTTCTGTGGAGGCTCTATAAATACAGTGTGGTGGACTTTATTTGCACAAAGGTGCCGAGAAGAGAGTGAAGCTTCCTTATCGAGTACAAAAGTGTGTGTGTGTTTATTGAGGAGGGGGGAGTCTATGTGGAACGGCTAAGTGGGTCGTGTACCGGACCAACGCACCCGAGCAAAACCTTTCCAGTATATATATATATATATATATATATATATATATATATATATATATATATATATATATATATATATAATCATAATCGCTCTGTTTTAAATTTCTATATTTTTAAATAAATAATTATCAACAGCATCTAGATATATGGACCCATGTCGACATATCTTTGTATAACTACTCTAACTTTAACGAGAATAGTTCAGTGAACAGTAGACTTCGCGAACCAATTTAGAGATTTTTATTTTAGTTTGCATCCTCCTATTCTAGTCACAAAGCAATTCTGCTCTATACGAATGTGGTTTTGCATAAACCTCTTTCACCTCGGTTCACATTGTCCTCTAATAATATTGACGACATCGGTAATATTATTGCAATTTTCAATGACAAAAAATCGCCAGGATTCTACAATGTTCAAACTAGTGATATCAAAGACAATTCACAAATAATCACAGAACCCATTATAAAATTGATCAATTTTTTTTTCAATTAAAAACAAATTGAATCACCTCACAATGCATGTAATTATCTGATTTTGTTTTCCCTTCGCCACCCGTGTCAATGCGTATAAAAGAATAAATAAAAAAATTGGTCGATGGATAAGAAAACATAGAAAATCGAACAACACATTTGGTCGAAATCGCATACAAACAGACGGACAGACAAAATTCTAAACGGTCGAGTTGAAACAGGGCCACTCTGCGCTCGGTCAATAAATTCCAGGGAAAACGATTCCTCTCAGCTAGTAACAGTTATCGAATAAATAAATCGAAAATATATATATATATATATATATATATATATATATATATATATATATATATATATATATGTATGTATGTATATAAAAAAAAATAAAAAAACACTTCTAGGAATATCTATGTCAAATTTGAAGAAAATTAAACAACGCATTTGGTCCTGATTGCAAAAAAAAAAAAAAATAGATTTTTGATGATACGGGGCCATTAAAACTATTACCACCTAGAATTAGAATTAAAAAATAAAAATTCCTACACATACGTCGTTTTTCCTGACTTAAGGGAATATTTGTGCCAAATTTGAAGAATATCGAACGACGCGTTTGGTCGTAATCGCGTATCAAATAGACAGACAAACTAAATACCAAACGGTCGAGTTTAAACAGGACTTCCCTTGGGCTTGATCAAAAATGATGGTAAATAAAAACTTGAATAGATTTTAAGGTTTTAGAAATCAGGAATCAGCATAATAATCACAAACATTAATTTTATTTAATGAGAAAAAAAATCTTTTTTTTAAGACCACAAAATTGTAATATTTCATTGGAAGAAAAAAGATTTTGGCTTTTTGGTCTGTAAACTATTATCCTTTATTCTTTAATTATTATTTTATTTTTTAAATAAATCAATAAATGTGTAGAGTAGCCGTAGCAGAAATAAACATCACTCCAGTACTCGGCATTTTGACGTCCAAAGAAATAAGTTATGACAGAACAGAATTTCTATTGATAGATAATCTGTTTTTATTGAGAAATAATACATTCTGCCACATTTAAAGGCAATAGTATTAGAGCTACATGTAAACTATTCTTACCCTAAATAAAACATGAAAAAATAATGAAGAATTAGAATTAAAGAAAAATAAAGTGAAAGTAACCACCTTAAATAAATTCGTACCTATACACAATATTTACAATATATTCGTACAATATTTACACTCACAATTAGCCTAGGGAGCTTCGAACTTTGCTGTCCAAAGCAGGACTCCGGGATACGTAGGTAGGATACGTTGGAGGAGTTTTTCAATTTTTTTTTAAGGATCCGGAGAAGGCTTATTGGTCTATGAGATTGCATCGGCAGGTTTAACTGCTTCAAGTAAAATAATAATTGTGGGGTTCTTCCACGATGTTATGTTGCGCAAAGGAAATTACTGCATAAGTAGGTAAGAAATTTAATCGCTTTTTTTGGAAGTGAGGAGATTATATCCAGGAGATTTACGGGTTTTAATTTATTTATAAGGAACTGGACCTCAGAAGGGTTTATAGTATTCGGAGGCAAGGAGATATAGAAGCCGGTGAAGAGAGGAATTCATCAACTTTAGCTGTGTGGGTTGAGTTCGGGATGGGAAATAAATGCATTAGCAAATTCTTCTGCTCTGTTTCCATCAGACGCAGCCCAGGAACCATTGTAACTTCGGTAAATATTGGAGACAGTGTGATATTTTAGGATTTTTTTGGTTACTTTCCACAGGGAGTTATTGCAGGCAGATATTAAGGAAAGGAGCAGTACCGGCGCATCGATGCAATTTCTGCTAGGCGCCCTTACAATTTTTTTTCAAATCTTTAAATTTGATTATATGTATATAAACACTATATTATTTACATATTTTTATGTGAACAATATAATAATACGATAAGTAGTAATATTTTTTCGATAAAAACATCATTTTGGCGCCTATTTGGGACGGCGCCTCAATGCGGCGCACCTTTTGCTTACCGGGTAGGGTCGGCACTTGGTAGGCACTAAGTATTAGAGGATTGTGATCTAAAGGTGGCCAAGTTCTTTTTAACTGTATCGAATAATGGTTGTATTATAAGTGATCGTCAGGATGTCTGACTCTTTGCCACAGGGTTCTGTGACTACGCAAACAGGTAGGATAAAGCACAGAGACGGTGTTAAACGTGCCTATTATAATCTGGCACAAGCGCATATGACTAAATTTTTACAAACTACTTTTTTACTTTTAAACGTGTTAATTAATTTACTATAGTTTCTCTATCTAAATTATTGGAGGAAGTAAAAATTAAAAAATGAATGCTCTCCACTACACCAAATTCCTCCGCCGTTATACGAGAATTCATCAAACTTCGACAACCCATCCAACTCAATGTTTTTCAGAAGCGGAAGGGATATTGTATTTTTGAAGTAATTATATTCAAAAGAAGTGTTTTGATGCTTATAAATCAATTTTATCACATTTAAATAAACATGACCTTATTAGGCAATGTATACTCACTGATATGATAGATATCATGGGAGCATGTACAGTTACAGAAATGGTACAACGATAAGTATTAAATTAAATGAACATGGATATGTAGCTAGTACTATATCTGAGTTATGTTTCCTTGAGTTCCAAATTAATGCCCAATGTTTTATTGGATTGAGAGAAAAATTCATCTACAAGTCCCCAAGTTCCTTCTCTCCCTCCCCTCTGCTAAGATCCATTAGAAATTTATTGAATAATTTTAACCAGCTATTAATTATGACTACAATATTCTAAGAGGGTATAAATATTTTTTATATCATTTACACATTAAAATTAATCCGAAACAATTACAAAACTAAGCTGCAAATACTTCAGGTTCCTGAGCAAATAATAGATCAATTTCAATTTTCAAAGGTATTACGTACATTGCAAATAAACTAAACTTTGAAATACATGTTATACTGACTGTCCATGATGGAAGGGCGAGAGGGTGGTCTGCTTTGTCATAATCCACACCTCAACACCACCTATGCACTCAGCTCAGTTTGTTCAGTCAGTTTTTCTTTAAATAAGAAAAAAATTGCTACTTTAAACATAATTTGCATTTAATTGATTTATTACTACTCGTTTTGCAAGTGAACTGGGCAATCAAATTTATATTTTTAGAAAATTTCAGCTTAGGGAATTTCAAAGTTAAATCGAAAAGCACCTAAATGCTTTTAGTTGAAAATTTATATAAGGATAAATTAAGCTGAAAGCTAAAATCTAGTATATTTAGGATCTAAATCGTCGAACGACCTTCAATATTAAAATAAAATTATTTTTTTATTTAGTATTTAATTATCAAATTAAATATAATCCTACACAATATTTAAGATATCCCTTGTATTATTGTTGGAAAGCATCTCTTTATAATAATATCACTGATTGTAAATTTAATTTTCGCTTTTTTCGAAGGAGAGCTTTAAATCCTTAAAAAAAAATATTTAATAGACTGTAAATGCATAGGCGTGCGCACGCTAATGCCAGATTTTTTGTCCTTTGAAACAATAGATAGTTTCTTAAGATTCAACTTTAAAAAAAAAACATGGTGCTTGGAGCTAAAGTCCAAAAACTTCAACTAAAGCCCTAGAGTCTTCAATTTTTGGTTTAATTTTAACACAAAAATTTAAAATATATTTTTTAGACAGCATATTCTTTAAAAATTTTTCCAGGGGAGTAAAGAATATCTCGTCGGACACCCCGTCCAACTGGGGAGTATGGAAGGACCCCCCCCCCCCCCTGGTTCTATGGTTCGTGCATCCTCTAATATAGGATGTAACTGTAATTCACTTACTATTTTATGAACGATTAAAGTAACATTCTGCAAACCTGCTAACGAAATTTCAACATATTAATGGTTTTATGTATTGTATTTCAATGGCTATTAATAAAAATGAATTTTGTGCTCCAATGTTCGGGATTCAGGTAAAGTCAGTCAGTTAAGATAATAATGAAGGTAATTTATCTGTTAACGTCTTTGAACTAATTAGGATTCCTAATTAATATAATCCCCCGAAATATTACTCTCATACAATACTTATAACACCAATTTTACATAGAATATAGATTTAATAAAAATTATGTGATTATTTTGTAATGAATACCATTAAATCAAATCTCATCACCACTCCCCAATAGTTAAATAAATTATAGCAATCACTTAATATAATTATATGATAACAAATTAGGAATATCGAATATACAATTGGTTTTAATGTTGTCTTATATTTTTCTTTTTTAATATATACTGGTTATCGATTATAATCTATTGACTAACTCTTATGTCGTCACAGACATTGTAAAATCTCGAAGAGGATAATTATGATGATATGCACAATTGTGGGTATAGATTATTTATTATTTATTTCCTTTTATACGTTTATTACTTGATTGTACAGATTAGTTATTAGTTTTAAATTGGGCTCGGAAACAGGATGAATAAAAACCTGAATGATCCCTAAGTATTTGATCGATTTTAGGAAATAATGTTCCAATTGTTGATTCAGAGGTTATGTGCATTCTACCAACCTTAGGCTAAGTTTCACGCAACGGAGCACTGAAACTATAATCAAATATCTTCAATAAACTTTTAAATAATAACTGATAAAAAATAGGTGAATTTACATTCGAACATGCTATTCATTTTTAAATAGATTCAGGAAAGCAGTTTTTTATTAAGATCAACCGTTCATAAAAGAAAAAACAAAACAAGAAGGTTATGATAAATTGCCCGCTCAATAATTCTGGGAGAGATATCTATTTTGTTTCTTGCTTCATCAACTTTACTCCCTGCCTTTCAGCCTTCATAACATTTCCATTACATAATCATCGGTAACTTTTAAAAACTCAAAAGACCAGAAATACCTTGGCATGTATAACAGGAATAAGCCTGATAATTATAATATAGGTCAAACTGCACGAATTGATAATTATCCTCATTCTGATTTAATTTTAGTTTATTTTTTATCAAATAAAAAAATATGATAATTCATGGAATAGAATTGGTATTCTAAAACTGATATTATTAAAACACATCGATATCGGTATCGATTTATAATAATTTCGGAAACGCCAATTTTGGATATTTTTTCTCATACCAACACGAAACCTATTCTTTTCTTAAAGAATATTTTTGAAATAGTTTTTCAGAGAATTCGATGGACAGATTGCTATATCTTAACTTATCAAATAATTCCATCTACTAGAAGAGATTCAGTAACAGATTCAGTATTCTTGAATATGATACCTAACATTTATATTTATACAACAATATTTATGTTATAAATAAAAAAGCGATCGCCCATTTTTAAATTATAGCTTGATCATTTATTTGATTCTTCAAACAATAAGGAGTTGGGAGTTGATTTTTTGTAGTAGCATCTAATTATTTGTTCTTGTAATTTTTAATTTGTGTCAAGGTTGATAGTATTTAAAATATAAGAAAATTAATTATCTAAAGCTGATGGATTAAAAAAATAAACAAAAAATATAACATATAATAAAAATAAAAATGTATATATGTACTTAACGATGGATATACACAGATTTAAAGAACATGGACTTTATAGAATGCCTAATATATTTTTACTATCGTATAATAATAGTTGATAATAGATTAACTATATATATTAATATAGATTAATTATTACACCGTTAAGAGGTTTCATGTGCACATGATTTAGATTTTTTTTCTCGGTATTTGAAGAATTTTGTATCTCTTATGAAAAAAAAAAAAAAAAAAAAACAGTAACAAACTAATAAGGTATTTGAAAATGACCACAAGATCTGTGATTTAACTGTTGTTAACTCAGGCGCTCCCTAGATAGCCAACATGTAGTGAACCAAACGATCACAGTGCTCGCCAAACAACCGTTTAAAAAGCTACAGCAAAACCCAGCTCAAAGCCATTTTTTGAAATGCGGGTGACTTAATGTTAATGTCTTTGTAATAGTAGAAGCAGCAGGAGTAACAATTAGAACGGATTTTTTCAAACATGGCCGGTTATCAGTCTTACACTCTTCCATGTGCCAGAAACCTTGCATCAGGTATTCTTATTGGTGAAAAAAATTCAATAGCTGCAGATATTAATAAAAAAAAAAGCAACAAACGGTAAATGATAAACTAGAAGCAGCAGAAATAAATATATGAAAAGGAAAATTCTAGTAGTATACCATTTCCCTAGAAATAAACCGGATCTGACATAGTTGGAAGGTTCCTTGAACAGACACACTATACTATATGGCGACCCGACATCATCATAAACTTTTCGGGGCTAGACTATTTCAGACCCACTGGGATGAACTGACGAAGAATTTCTGCAATCGAACCCAGTCTGTTTTATTGGCAATGCCAGGTACAGTACATTCCAATCATATTCAGGATCAACCTCACATCCAGACGTAATTATAGCCCACTCCGCTGTAGCAGAAAACATCACCGATAAAGTTTTACCAAAACCAGAAGGGTTTGGGCACAAGGTGTTGTGCATTGACAACACGTCTTCTGTGTAAACACCCAAAGAAAGAAGCAGTAAAAGATGGAACACCAAAAAAGCAAACTAGGTCAAATACAAGGAACTCACAAACAAACCAATAACCAATTACCTAATATACCCTAATGTGGATCAGACAACTACTAATTTGAAACAGGCAATAATGGAATGTGCCATGAAGACTGTCCCACGAGGTCACGTTAAAAACATTCCCCTTTTTGGAACAGCTCGAAAAACTAAGGCAAGAGCGTGATCAAGCAGGAGCAGCTTTTGAAAGAGATGGATGTGCAAGAAACCGGTCTATCTTCAAAGAGAAAACCCAACATTTAAAAAAGAAATTATATTACATAAATGAAAATCATTCAGGACATTCCTGGAAAAACTGAACGGAAGCAAATTTCTCTCTAAAAAAAAAAAAAAATTCTGTAAACATTGCGCACAGATAAGAAACTTCAAAAGTCCATCGGAAAACCCTCCACCAGGCCTTCCTGTTTCAATCAAGAGGACTATCGTCTGATGTAGGATTTATTTAATATCAGAATACTGGGTCCAAATATAAACAAACACTGCAAGGACTTCCTCAGGGATCGGGAATCAGCCCTCTTCTGTTCTGTGTCATGTTAGACGATGTGATAAACACTCAGGAAACAATACTGGAAATAAATGCCCTTTTATTCACCGATGATTTGGTTATCTGGGCGACAAGCAGCAACACTGAAGCTTAAGAAACTTGTCAAAACCAAGCCTTGGAAAAGTTAATTTGGCACATTTCAATGAAATGGTTTTAAACAATGAAAATACTGTGTTCCAGCTGTTCACACTCACAAAGAATGAAGGCAAAATTCTGACACGAAAAGAGGAGGCAACCTAGGGGTTTAATTCTATCCCAAACTCAATTGGAATATACATATTACCAAGCAAATAGCCCAAGCTTATGGAGTTAATGAAATGAGTGGCTAGTATAAAATGGGGAACGGACCATACTCTTGTTCGGCCAGCAATGGAATACTGATTAGAAGTAATAAGTTCTTCTTCGAACTCTCAGTTTAATAAATTAGGTGTTGCTCAGAATCAGGCTCTTGGACTAATAACAGGAAGTCCAAAAGCCACACCAACTACTCAAAATCCGTAGAGATATCATGGTGATATCTTTATTTGAAAAGTTGAAACGATTTAACGTCGATTATTGGGCCAGTTATACACCGCCTTCCCAAAGATTAAAAACACAAACCAATTTCTTGGTTTCAGCAAATAAAATTATAATGGAAAAAGGTATCCATCCTCAACTTACTATATTCCCACCATCCATCCATCGTAGCTGGGATACTACAGACTGTAATGGAAATTTTAAAATATGCATCTGGACGAATTCCAACGAACCTCCAACGTAGCCAGTTCGTGGCTAGCTTCTGGCTAACTGGTCACGATTACATCCGCAAGCATCTTCAACGTATTAGTGTAGCTGAAGATACCAATTGCGTACTTTGCGTAAGTGAAGAAATGGACGCCGAACATCTCTTTAACAGTCCTGCCATTAGTAGATTTTTGAGAAAATTTCAAATATGAAGGTACCATTTAGGCGAAAAATGAGCAGTTACATTGGACTGCACGGACGCGAATGGCCGAAGCGGCAAACGTAACCAAGGGAGAAAAAAAGAAAAATAAAGATCTGCGATTTAATTAATATACTTATGTAAATTGCTAATCTTATGTCCCCAATAAAATTTTTGAAAATGAGAACATTAATGATTATTACTTGGGCCCACACTCAATTTCCTTATCTGGAAATTATTAGATAATAGGACCAAAGTATGAAAAGGAACCATCATGAATGGTAATAAATTATAAATTATAACTTTATAATGTTCGAATCGTTGAAAGAATTATATGTCTCATTGTTATTATTTTATCATATTTTGACGTTTTCGTTTTAAAACTTCGTATCGGGGTATCTTCCATTTTTAAATGCAGTGGATTAATGGATTCATGGGCGTCTATTAATAAGTTTTAGTCAAAGGGGAAATTACGCTAATTACTCTCGCAAAATTAGTCTATTGTTCAGAGTTAAAACGAGACGTAGACTGCAGAATTGTCTGGGAATAGATTTAGGATTTGATTTGATTCAGTACTAGCAGGAATTATTGCTGTTACATCTCGACTTCGCTACGCTCTTTTATTATTATTGAGCATTTACAATTATTTTTTATTCAATATTAGTTAAATGGAATCTTAACACATATATAATATTTATCCATAACATTTCTGTAAATCGCAATCTATCTTCGAGTAAAATTTTTAAACAGATATCGAAATTTTAGTTTTGAAATTTTTAAGAAGTAACTATATGATATTAAAATGACAGTTCATTCTTTTCTGTGAAAACTTTTAGTATTATAATGTTTTAAGCTAATCTATTCATAGTTTTATTGCTAGATTTAGTTCAATACGGTCCAATTAATCTTATAAGTAAAATGTCTCTTCATGAAATTTCCGTGAAGCGCAGAACCCCTGGTAAAGTGGTTTAATAATAACATGGATGTGTTAAGAGTGGGTGTGAGCGTGGAGCCGAATTTCGTAACGGTGATTCTCTGAGTTAGAATTACATGAACGCGGTTGGCGTTCCACATTCGGTCTAGTAACTGGGGCGCGCCCTAGTAACAGTGGAAGAGCGTTCCCTCCACTCAAAGGTTAACCATCTCCGCCCCTCAAAGGACCCAATAATATCGACAGCTCATAGCGGAATATAAATGTTCGACAGAAAAGCTAATTTTAGATTATACTCAGTGTTACGTTTTTTTATGAATGAGACTATTTTTATTAAACTGTTATTGAGTAATACCAAAACGGGTTAGTATTGATTTTTTTAAAGAGAGACAATTTATTGATACATTTGTTATAATGTAAGCAACTCCCAAAATCGGCAAGCAAATAATATTTTCTAAAATTGTGACTACTTATCGATAAAATGTAGTTTTTTTTTATTAATTGCAGATCGTGTTTAATCATCTTATTATTGACATATTCAATAATAATATTTAAAAAATATTAAAATGACTTTTTTTTGCTTTTTGGTGCACCACCTGGAACGTCCTTGCATACTACAAATGATACGCGTACCACGGTCTGGAAACCGCTGTTATACAGAATGATGACCACGCGCATAACCACCTGATGACCATCTTAAACAAAACAGTAAAATGATGCAATCAGTCTCAGACGCACCTTACTTGCTGACAAACTTAAAGACTGGAATATTGAAGCTCATCAAAAAAGTTTACTTATACAAATTGTCCGAGAGATGAAGTGCTATTTCGTTTACTTTCTTTTGTTCTCTTCTGTTACTTAATTGTTTTTCTTTATTTTTGTTTTTAATCAGTTTTTTTAATTACATCGAACTAATAATATCGGTACATACTAAAAAAAATCGATTATAGTAAATACATCTGTAGATAAAGGAACCGACGCGGAAAGAGGGTGGCACGAAGAGCTGCTGGGGAAGGATGCGCGGGCCATGTTACGTTGTACCCAGGGTCCATGGGTCCACGGTGAGATAATAAGAGTGAGCCTCTTGTGTGATTTCTCTACGAGATCCCTCACGGCCAGTAACCGACTGACATCATTTCCCTGATAGTTTCTCTTCACACCGCTTGTCCCGCCGAAATGGAACACTGCAACGAGGTAATTTTACACAACGAGGAAATGGCAACTCTCTAGTCTGGTTCCGGTTCACCTCCGGTACCACGGGTTTTCTGTCAATTCTTGGTAGGTTCCAACAGACAAGTAAATCTGTGGAAGTATCAATCACCGATTTTAATGAAATTTTGCATATAAGTGTAATTATTTTTTAAAAATATTTTAGAGTTTTTTTTAATCTAAAAATGGTTCGCTCTTTAATTTGATAACGGCCCCCTTAAATAACAAACGTAGATTTAACAAAAATAGTCGTTACTAAAACTGATTTACGGAGAAGCACACTAATAAAAATAATTTTATTTCTTACTGTGAAATAGAATTGAAATAAACCTGGATAGAACTCAAACTGGATCGGTCCATATGCAATCATTTGTTTCAGTTAATTAATTTTTATTTATTTGGCAGTAATATGAAAGTATGAAAATATGAAAAGAATATAATATTAATAATAGAAATATATAAAATTGAGTTTAACGACTTTCACTTCGAAGGAGAAAAAGCCAGTTAGCCAGAAGGACAAAGAAACCGTATGTTACCCCAAGTGTTACCGTAACTACTTTCTTCACAAAGGTTAGCTGAGAAACGGGGGTCGATGGAGAGCGACGTCCAGCCAAAATTCGGAGATCATTAAGTTAGGCAAAGTGAATCACTGCACTTCGTGTAATATATGGTACAATTTGAGAGCATTACAAACTCGATGATATAGTTTGCCATGTTACTAAAAAAAAAAACCAGGTAAACAATTATTGCAAATGTTGTCGAGTTGAGTTACGGAGATCCTAAACCATCGAATTTCTCCCGTGTCCAATACTTGTAGTCTAAAATCCTTCGTAAAATTTTCAATCCTCCTTATTACGCCACAAGGGAAACTATCTTATTTGATTATTGGCCCTGACGTCTCATATATTGCAAATTTATCTCAAATCAGGCATACGTTTCCTTCCATTACAAATTCCACGACGGACTAGTTTTAGACTTGATTCCCAATCGATTCCCGATAATCCTACCAGGTGTCTGAAAGAAAGATGGCTTCAGGCCTTCTAACATAGAACTGTTACTTGAGACTTCACATCAAACTGAATTTCAGTTATAACCTTTAATAAATAAAAAATTCCCTCCGATAATGCTGAAAAAGCTATACAAAAACACCATATACTCGTATATGATATTTATTGAAGTAAAAGATCTCGAAATGCCAAAAAATATTTTAAATAAACAATCTTGACTACGACGAAATGCAAAGCAATTCAACTACGTACGTATTGTTATGAAGCCAGGGCCCGCCGTCAGTGAGGGGCAAGGGGTCTGAAATTCCGGGGGCCCCGAAAAGAGTCGACTAAAAATATATATTCAGTAAAAATGTTTGTTGAACAAATATAAGCAAATAAAAAAATCAATTCAATCTATAATAAATAATATCACACACTTTTATCATACTCTGACAGTGGAACCTAATTTGTAAATATTTATGTAGTTTATAGTTTAAAGAGAAAACAAATTCTGGTAATAAAAAGCAAGAACATGAAAACAAGAAGAGTGTTGTGAATCATTGTTGTTTTAAATACAAAGCAGTTCAAACTCTGTACTAAACTACTATAAAACTACTAATATCATAACCACTTTACTTAAGTAATTATTATTTAATTAAACTATCATTTTGTTGTATTTTATGTAAAAAAAAAACTGTTGTTATTATAATGCAGTAGTAAGTTTCGTTTTCATAATACCTTAATCTATATAATAATATTATTGACATAAATAAAACAGATGAAATATTGTGTCGGAGGGGGCACGCCCTGTTAATTTGCCCCGGGCCGTGGCACAGCTTACGGTGGCTCTGTATATGTCTGTGTCTATGTTTCTATGTCTGAAAATCGATTCAACAGAAAAGTGCCTACTAAAAACGATCTGAAATATTTATGATAAAATGTTAACCATGTTGGATATTTGCAATAAATTCAGCCGTATATTTCATAGAATTTTAAATTTAACTACATAAAAGAACGGGAGAAATTTTGATAAAGAACAAAAAGGAAGTTATTAAAAAGGATCAAACACTTGGGGATATTAATTATTTAACGGATCAAAGGGATATTCCATACAATAACAAGCAGCCAGCCTCTGACGACTCTGATGATCGACTTTTTACAAAACAAGCTCCGTTCAAAATGTATTGGCGCGGGATTAGTCCCAGCATTTCGGATCCCTCTAAAGTTCAAAAGGACCCCATTGGAACCTCCAGACTTTTGAGATACAATTTAAAAAATAATAGTTTTAAAATATTACTTTTTAAACTTAAAATAAGAGAAAAAAATACTATGGTATGCGACACTGGTTTTTGCTTCTTTTATTTTATTTATTTATTTTTTGTAAATATGCATAGTGCATTTATTAACAAGATTTATCCTATTCTTAATTCATGCTAAGGGTTGTATGATTATCAACATATTTTAGAGATTTTCAAGGTTGAAAAGCTGAGTCCCCATCCCCGGCAAAATATCAGCTGAATTGTCGCCCATGCCAATGCTAAATAATGTTTAATATAGACTGATTAGTAAAGGTTCAACAGCATAGCTCATCAATTGATTGAATGAGTAGAAATACATTTGCCGAATAATAAAAGGAAAAATGTAAGGTTCAAAAAGTGTTTTAAGCAATAAAAAAATATATTAAACAACTAATTACATCTTATCTTGCAATTTAAATGAATATACTAATGTAATCAAAATAATAAAATTACCTGATAGTCAGAATATGACGAAAACTGGTATATCTTCAATTTTTCCTGTAAAAAAAATAAATCTATTATTATATGTATATATATTTTAAAATTAAAGAATCAAAATTTAATATAAAATGAAAATAATTGAACAAGAAAATGGGCATTTTTCTCTACAATAGAATGATATTTCATGTTTTTTGTAACAAAAACATTAAAAATGAGAGGATAAGGTTAAGCAAATTTTCAGAGAGTAATACTACATAACATAAGCGACATGAAATCTTGAAGAAGATATTTTTAATTTTATATCTTGGTACAATGGCGTAAATAGCAGGTGGCAACGGGCCTCGGCCCAAGGGGGGAGGGCTTCGAATTGGCCTAAATAGCAATAAAAACACAATATCAAATTATATTAAATGTAGTAATACAATTAATAACTATCATTGTATTATTATGTATAAAACACAGCCTCATCATCAAATTTTGAGTAAGAATCTTAGGGAGAATCAAAACTTGCCTGCCACGGGCCTCCGAAATCAAACTTACGCCACTGTATTGGAATGTTAGTTTATAACCCTGAGCAAGTATTACGGGTTTATTAATTATTCTATTTGAAATATCATTAGCTCTCCATTCTACGAAATAAAAGAACAAATTCATTTTGATAGGAAAATATCAATCGCGTTATTTATGAATTATTTGTTATTAAACAGTAATTCTGCACTCGAAATTTTATAGTACTTTATAAACTATTGTATCTATAACATTCTTAAAAGAAAATGGTATGGTGCATAATGCTTTTGTTTTTTTGTTGTTTTTTTTAAGTTGAAGGCCATGAAAATTTTCTAACTCATCCACACGCACGCACACATACACACGCGCGTGCACACAAAACTGGTTTTTGTTGAAAACCCACAAACTACCTCGCCAATATGTAGCTCAGGGGAAAGCTCTGGTATCCGCTGAAATATCTGGTGACATACAAAGATTAGCTAAGCATTCAACAACATAAGCAGGAAAAATTTGGAAAGCTTTTCACAAAGTCAGTTTACCTTTGTTTAAGAAAGAACCAGTGGTATCACAACCAGACAATGAACGTAATCCTAGTAATGTGTATGCTTTAACAGGGCTCAGAGGATTATAAATAGGTCGTGTGTATGAAAACTTGTGCTCCATCATTCTCAGCGTATTCTAGATCTATGTTAGAGAAGTTCATTTGTTAAGTATATATACCTAACCCTTAGATTGTGGACATTGTCGAGGTAGTGGTTTTTCACCAAACAGCAGTTTTATGATGAACGTTTTCTATCAACAAGAGAAGCATTTTAACCAACTATTAAAAGATCCAATGTGCATACTATGATACGGAATCAATTTTAAAACAATACCTAGTAATACCATCTCCACAAGAACAATGCTGGAAGAAAGTTGAGTATAAGTTCGAGCCCATTATGTTTATGAAACCTTGTTCTCCATCATTCTCAGCGGAGACTAGAGCTATGTTAGAGAAATTCATTTGTCAAGTATATATATCTAACAATTAGATTGTGGATATTGTCGAGGTAAGATGGTGAGTTTTCACCAAACAGCAGCTGTATGATGAACGTTTGCCACCAACAAGAGAAGCACTTCAACCAACTATTAAAATAGCCAGTGTGCAGGCCATGATACGTAATCAGTGTTTAAAACAACGCCCAGTAAAAGCATCTCCACAAGAACCATGGCTGGAAGAAAGTTGAGGATAAGTTCGATCACATTATGAGTATTAAACCTTGTGCTCCATCATTCCTTTTAGATATCAGTAGGTGTGGATATAAGCAGAAAAGATTTAACTAATCGTGTATTTGTGTAGGAAATCAATTGAAATGTGCCAATTCAATGGTGATCCCGAATTGTGTGACAATGTTGGTTCCTTTACTGACCATAAGGATACTTTTTATCAAACTGATGATGATATTGATGGAAGTGTCGATTATAATGATTATACCGCAGGATTGCTATAGCGCTTATAAAACTATTTTTTTTCTCGGTTTTCATTTCCATTTTGTACTTTGACCCATACATCTGATTCCATCATTTAAAATTTTGATATAAATAAATTTAATATAAAATAAGGTTTGATCTTTTCAACAATTTAGTCCTTTTTTTTTAATTATAAATCCCAAAAAACATATAACTTGATATATCATAATACCCAAATAGAAGAATCCTTTTTATAATACCCTTACAGAGGCGGCAGTCTTGGACACTATGTTGATTATCTCAGCAAGTGTGCGTATTTAGGTTTTTTCCCACCGCTAAATCCTCATCCCATAACCTAAACTAAACATAACTTAACACTAATTTCGGTAGTATGGTTCAACTATAAGGAATTTAAATATTTTAGCATCCATTTTGGACGTCATCTTGATTATGGATATCTGATTAAAATTGCAACTTACCATCGATATTCTTATTCTACAAGTTATAAAGAAGCGAATGACACTTCTTCCAAACTTCTATAATCAAGGAGCCCATAGAACCAGATTTTTCGTCATTTGCCACCGGACTATCGTTTTACCAATTAACAAATAATCTTTATAAGGTTAATTTTTTAACAAATGTAACCAAAACGTCCACTCATTATGTTTGTTTCAGAATTGTATTATATTGCATACAAAGGAAGGTGGAGTTGTTTTTTTTTAAGAAGAAGTTGGTCAGGAGGGTGGTTAATGAAAAACACATTAATAAGTGGAACTTATTGTGTTCCGACGTTTCGGCCTAAGTTTTAGGTCATTATCAGGGCAGAGAGGCGTAGAGTCAAGTGCCAACTCATTCCTCTTAATATTACATCTATGTTCAACTATATCCAAACCAATAGGGAGGTGGAGTCAGTGAACGCATGTAATCAAAGAAAAGTTTGACTTGAAAAATTAATTATAGTTATGATTGGTGCAGCGGTTATATGGAAAAAACAAATTAGCTCATAAAATTATACTAGCTAATGTAATTCAAACTGCACCTATTGTATCATGGGGTGAGTTCTACAACTAGATAATTACAGTTTTGCAAAACATTGGTAATTGCACAGAAACGTTCCATTAGGTCCACAACATACTATAACAAGGAGACTGTTCTAAACGATCAAATAGAAAGGTGTTTTTCAAAAATATTTAAGTTGATCATCAGGAAAAAATTCCATTCTATAACGAGGAAAGTTAAAATATCGAGTTTTCTCGAAACGCTGAATTGTAGTTATCAAATTATAGAATTCTCCCCACGATATTCTTGCATATCAGATTATTTTTAGTACTAATTTGTGACATACTACATATAAATATACTAATATTATGAAAATAAATTTAATTAATAATTTAAAAAAAACAATATACACACTTTGCTGATTTATCACAACTTTTATGAAAGTCACCAAGATGTTTATATATTTGGGAGGTAAACTTCATTTAAAAATTTTTGTTAAAAATTACAGCTGTTCAGAAGGTCAGTAAACCCATATTATTTTAATTAATTAATGATACATTTAAGATCTTATATTTTTTTTCTCTTCATATTATTCTTGAAGAATTTGAAGACCATAAATTCTTAATGAATTCTCAATTCAGTAGATTAGCACATTAAAAAAAAAAACTACTTTTTTTCCTGTAATTATAAATCTTATCAGATATAATCAGAATCAATACAAGTCTGAAAGAGTAAAACATTTTTACATAGTCTTCTTCTTTATCTAAAACATTCTTCTTCCCACCCGTTGTCATTTTTTTCTTCTTTAAATCTGAACCAGCAAATTCACTGATTCTCTAACAAGGGTTGACAAGTTTGGATCTATTATGAATGGTTTAAAAATAATTCTAATGTTATCGAAAAACTTAGGAATTTTTGTTAAAATTGAAATAATGATGGAGGATTCGAAATGTTTGAAAAATCGAAGCAGGGTACCAATATGCACTAGTTTTGTTAAGATCTAACTATATAACGTAACGTATTTGGTTGGCTTTAATTCTGTCGTGTAGTACAAGATTTGGATAACGATTGACATAAATCCGATGGAAGATTCAACTCAGAAATGATTTTCCTAGCACATTAAAAAAAATAAGGTAGAATATTATTAGTTTCCCAATATTCAAATTGGGCTGTTCTTTTAAATTCATCACCCATAACTGCTGAATTTTGAATATATGGTAAAAAAGTGACTTTTCCATACCGAATGGTAATAGTTTCCATATAATAGAGTGTAAATTATTTTAGACAGAACTAGCTGCTAGGTAATGGGCGGCTAACGGTGCCGTATGGGCTGGGAGGGAACAAAGAGGTCAGTAGGCCTTCAGGAGATCTCTTCGTCGACCTACATCCACTTTTTACCTCTCGCACCTCCGCTTTTCCTTCCCCACCGCTTCCTTCGTTGGCAGGAAGGTGTTGGCTATCAGTCCTCTATTGTCAAACGTCTCCTGCATCTGTCAACTCATAGGGCACAGGGGCTATCAATTTGTGAAGTTGGGGCAACATATAAAAATCTACTTAATGGTTTGAGAGGAATGAAGAGAGTCAGATGAATGAGTTACGCCTGATCGATCACTGAATTCCTAATGCTATTCCTACGAGTAAATTTTGTGTGCGAATATGAGAAAAAGCGGAAGTGGAAGGGATATTAGACAAATAAATACACTGTAAATTATGGGATTTGGTGGAGAATGAGGAGGGATGAGGGACTATGGATGAATTAAAACATTTATTTACACCTAATAGTCATAGCGGCAATTAAAAAATTAAAATCTAAATATTAATAGGAAAGCACTTTTTTGACGTACCGATTACTCCTCTCATATATATATATATATATATATATATATATATATATATATATATATATATATATATATATATATATATATATATATTAGGGGCAAAATGATATATCATCGGATAGATATTGTTGTGTAGATGTGCACAATACAAAAATCATCGAAATCGGACCATAATTATAACATGTTCTCTATGAATTGTAGCACCTAAACGGCTCTAACGATTTAACTATCTATACACATATAGTAAAACCCCTAGAAAACGCAGGAAAAATATTACAACGAAAACAATATTATAATTGCGCGTAACTCGAAAAGTATACATTTTTCGTTGATTATGCATATGATCGTTTAAAAGGTAATTAAATTCTCCACAAAAAAAAAATCATCTAAATCGGACCAATATTTGCAAAGATGCAGCGTATTGAACTTCATAGCCAAGTTTTTACTTTCCCACAGGAAAGTATTGCAATCGGTTCAAATTTTCGATGTGCAGTTTCCAACGGATCTATACGTTAAAGTCCACAGACATGGTGCGTGCAGTGTGTGTACATCGCCGATTTTGATCCAATTATTTTGGGTGATCCTACATTGGAGTAAGTTAGGAAGTTAAACCCAACATAAAAAAAAAAAGTTAGCCGCTAAGGATAATTCAATTTAATAAACAAAATAATGTTTTCTCCTCATTTTAATTGTAAAAATGAATCACAAAACTAAAATAATACTGTTTTTCTGGTCGATTCTAGTAAAAATAAATAAACAGAAAAACTATTAAGGTTAATGTATGATTTATGAAAGTGGTAATCAACTTCATATTGAATATGTTGCAATCTGCCATTTAATAGGTAATAGTACTGACAAATTTAGATTATTCTTACAAGATATATAGAAGATGCATAAATACAAAAAAAATAATAAGTATAATGTAGAATAAATTAAAAACTCTTATGATAACAATAGCATAGAATATTCACGCTGAGTCTGGGGGAAACCCCAACGTCGTTGGCAAAGCCAGGACCTTGGAGATGGGTGAAACGCTCTTGAAGTGATTGAAATGCTCTTTTCTGCGTGAGTAAAAGTAATAACAGTAGTATAAGGATATCCAAGGTGGATATCAAGAGTTGGGTTTATAGACTTTTTAGAATCTGTGCATTCCTTTAAAAACCCACATAAAATCCACCCCCAGCCTAGACTTTAAATCACATACGGATAAGGAAAAAACACAGCAGGATGTGGTAAAACTGAGGGGAAAAATCTAACTTCGAATTTGTTTTGGAAAAAATAGTTCAGTTTACGCAGAGTAAACAAAATATAACATTTTCATAAAAACACCTACTCAAATTGTGAAAATATATTTGACTTTTTTGCGGCTAAACACTTCCCTTCTCGATTTCTTCTACGGCCCTTTGGAGTTGAGAATCCCTGATCTAAAGTGAAAGCCTGATAGTAAAACATTGATATTAGCTATAAATAAAATAACATAAAAACTAAGTAGCATATAAGCAAATATAATTGTAAATATTAAACACCAATCCAAACCAGGTAACAAAGAAACATCCATACAAGGGGACTATAATCAAGGATATTTTCAATCTATTGTACTATCCAAAATAAGATGAAGGTTGAATCCGAAATGTTAATGTTTATTTGGACAGTTTGAGAGTTGACTGAATTAATTGAGACATTAATTTCAAATGTCTTTATAATTAAATAATTAAGATGAAAAATAGAAGCTCATTAATTTCCATCATCATGACTGTTCGATGATTAGTCAATTTTCGACAAAATATAAGCATGAAATAAAAATTTGTCCGCTCAAGACATTAGCTCAACTTGGAATTGACAGTAGAGGAAAGTAAATACTAAGATTATAGTGGCTTTCTAAACACTCCAGCACATTACAGCTTTCTAAAAACTTTTATTCCCATTAGATTTGAGACTTATAAAAACAGCATATTAAAGAGTGGAGTCTATATGGCAATGTCTTATTATAATGCATGATCACAGTTAAATTATTAAATACATATTTTTGTCAAAATTATTTAAATAACACAAATAAATTTAAATACAAACCGGTACCCACATTTCTTCAATATATCAAATTTGAAAATGATACAGTAAAAATTGAAAAAAATTATAACATCGTGTAACAATATGTTTGTCGCGTTAATGACATGCAAATATAAAAGTGAGATCCTACAAATCGCTTCAGTTGTGAAGTTCGAACTGAATAAAATAATATTTTAGCCTCATTCAGTTTCTAGAAATGAATTGTAATTGATATACCGTACTATCAAGTTTCAAAACTTATAGAATTTAGGAGCCTTGCTACATCAATGTTAGCAATTTAGTGACAATATATCAATCCACAATCGTTTTCTTTAAGGCAGCACGCAAATATAAACCATTTTATGATCTTGAAAAGTCATTACATTTAAGTGTCTATACCATTAGTACTTCGAATAATTTTTTGTTTTTTAGGTTCAGTATAATTACTTTGTGTATCAAGATCAATAGGTTATATGTCTAATAATAGATCAAGAAAAAATATTGTATCTAATAGCGAACATCAGTGCAATATAATATCAATTAATGAAAGAAGTTCCTAACAGTGACAATGTATGACCATAATCGTCCAAAAATGATACTGAAAGATGAGCCAGAGACCTGAGTATCAATGCTATCAGCACTAAAATTGTATGTATTTTTAGATTAATTTTAAAATAAAAAAAGATCTGCATTTTTCTGTCATTTATTTTCGTGTTTTCTAGTGGGATTTAGAAATTCTCTAGTGTCTAACATGGAATCATTTTGGACACTATAGACAGAAAAACAATGATGTTATAACTAGATGGAATCATTTAATTTTAAGGCAAGGAACAATTTAAGGAGTAACAATATAGGAACAGTACAGTACGGTATAAAATATTATTCCCATTTTTTTTTACTAATGGCTGTATTAGCATAATGTTTTAATATTGTTCATTTCTTTCTCAAACTCTTGGACATATAGACTAATCATCAGACGTCAGAATCTTACAAACGTGCGTTTTCGAACTTGTGTGGATCACATGTGACCACAGGATTGTGGCTACTTGGATAGTGAATTGTGCTATATATATCATTAGATTAGATGACATCCGAACCAAGAATGCGGTTGTTACCGTCCTGGAAGAGGTTCGACTCATCGACTACACCGCAGTGAAACTATATATTTAAAAAAAAAAAAATTATATACGAGTATCATCATTTTTTAAAGTTTCAAGATTATTAAGTTGACTGTATTGACTACTCCGTTGTGAATTGCGTTCTCACACCACCATGTTCTCTGATAACACAGGGAATAATTGCACATGTGCGTCATAAATACACATTACATAAACTTGACAATTGTACGCGTTCAAACGCTGCGTAAATGCGACAATAATAGTTATCTTATCCGTAACCTGTTATGATTGTTGTATTTTGCATAATGTAACAAAATATAATGTCTTGGCATGTCTATGGAACGAACAGTTAAATAAGATTATTGATTTGACGCTTCATACATCATATTTGCATTTTTTAATATTCGAGGAACATTCCACAAGGGAGTATGAGATACGGGTAAGTTTTCTTTGATTATAAATTTTACCTAATTTTGAAAAAGATTGATTCCGCAATTTAGATTAATTTCATAATATTATGGAACATAATTTTGCTGTGTGGACAACCAGTGATATAAATGCTGAACTTACTGTACTAATAGGTAATTTTATATCAGCATATCTTGTTTCATTCATTATGTCTGTACTACAATTTACCGGGAATTGTATACACTGGATATCTTTCCAATTAAACAAATTATTACTATTAATTAATTTGAAAACATATTACGTCATTTATCTACATACATATTTTCTTTATTTAAAATACTAACAATGTTCATCGAAGAAATTTTTAAAGAAGTCCATACTGGGTTTGCTTATCGTTTTCTTTCTTTTTTCCGACCTATCTGGCCTTTCGGCCATACGCGTTTGGATTTGTTTATCTACCTATTGAGCTTGCGCAACGAGCGAAGTGAGCGGCTGTTTTTGTGAAGAATTATAGAGAAACTACCAAAAGGAAGCACTTTTTCGGGAATTATTAAACATTTTGATCCATTTGGATTGGAAATAATTTTGATTGGTTTTTGTTTTGATTGCCACGAACGAATTTATAAATTCTGAATTTTATATTTTTTTAAAACATATAATTGCTCTTTTTAGAAAGTCCTTACAACGTAAAAAAAAAAAAAAAATCGTTAAATATATCGTTATATATTCTTGACTATTTTTCACTTTAGACTTCCTTTTTTCACAAAATACTTTTTCTTTTTCTCCCATTTTTTTTTTTTTTTTATACGACAAAATAAATTGTTCTAGCGAAAAAATACATAACCGAAAGTTTAAATTGTTTCCATTTTTCTCCTCACGGCCACAAAAATGAAAAAGTGGAGCTTGCTATTCGAGTGGATTCAGAGAATGTTCTATCCCATTCCCATAATTCCTACTTTGCGATTGAATATATGAGTGGGAGCTACAATCGTAAATAAATAGAAAAAATAACCATCGCTGCAGGATTGCTCAGAATGAAATCGTGCTTAGCTACTTCTATTACTCCTCATAGTCCTAAAAGACCTAAATTAGAACAGATTCTCCTACGATTTCTTTTGAAGTGTAACCATTAATTCTTAAAAGCGGTTCTTACGAATTCCGACGCAATGTGACCTCTGGCTTAGGGTTGGAATATCGACACGCGATATATCGATATATCGGAGTTGAAAAACCGATATATTATATCTATATCTTAACATCCGATATATCGATGATATCGATATTTTACAACGATATATATTGATCACACCTTATGCTAAACTATATTACCGTAGAATCTCGGCAATTCACATCCCAGTAATTTGTATAGATTTTCTCGACTCTTGAAAGTCTCCCTTTATTTTGTATAAATACACTGCAATCCGGTTCCACCGATAATTCGTAAAAAACAGCGAACATTTTCAACTGCTTATTGATAATTGTACGGCCCACAACAGTACCACATCACTCAGCGATGTTTATCTTCTGTTTTTGCTTCCCAGCACAACCTCTAAGCTGCAATATCTAAACTTGGCCATAATTAAACGATTTTAGACATTTAACGCAAGGAAGTAGTGATGCAACTCTGAGAAAGCATCAAGGATGGAAATCACCTACCTCAAAATTAAGAACTCCCATGACTTTTCGAGATTTCACCTATTTTGACGAAGGTTTAGCAGTAGCTTGGATCCTGACTTACGAGGAAATTTTGACTCCGTAAAAAAAAAGGAGATGAAGAGGAAATTGGTGTGCCGACGATTAGTTCTAAAATGGCGAAATAATGCGTCTATAACGTGTCATTTCTTATCAAAATCGGATGTTTGTGTAAACGTATTTTCTGCTCTGAACATGCTTAACGAAGCCATCGATGAGATCCGTCTTCAAGGATTGCGCCATAAGAAAATAACCGAATTTTTTTGTTGATCTAACTATATCGTTTGTATTTCCATTCACATTAATACAATTTTGTATTAATTTTGTTATTTCCTATTTTTACCGCCGATTATAGGAAATCTCGATAATTTGGATATCTCGATAATTCATATTTACCTTTCGAACCCTTGACCATATGAATTATCGAGATTCTACTGTATTTTATTTTAACAATTTCCGTTATTCGGTAAAATTCCAGAATCGTAACGCCAAAATCTAGATTTTTAAGATCACCCAGATCCTAAAAATCTAGATGTCCTCCGTATCGGGGTTACCATTCTAGAGTTTTACCAGTAAATATAACAATAAACAATATTTAATTACCAAACAATAATTAGTAGATAAGATTTACATACAAATAATGTTGATTAATCCTACATAAAGAAAAATTGATGATTTATATAAATGATGATGGTACTGAGATGTATATCAAATAAATTACATGCTTTGAGAATGCACAATATAGTCAGAAGAGTTATAAGATAAATAAAAATTTGAGAAGTTTGAAGGTTATATTATTGAAAAACTTCTATAAGACTATAATACATCAAATATGGCTAAAAGTCTTCAAAATAAAAATATGTTATAATATTTTTTTTTCTTTGAAGTATAATTCTTTTCTATCTTTTTTTATAATGATTCATGGCTAATAAAAATATTGTTTTATAAGTATTAATCATTATATTATTTCATAACCTTTTCACAGTTTAATAATATTAATAATACTCATTTTATGCACTTTCTTTACTTTTTCATCCATTTCCTTTCGATACATCGGTATTTTTCTAGAGATTATCGGTGGATATCGATATTTGGGTTTGCAATATATCAAAATATCGAATATCGATATTTTCCTTTCGATGTTCCAACCCTACTCTGGCTCCCTCCTGAGCAATGCTGGTTTAACTGAAACCCGTTTCGGCAGGGACTGTTTCTCTGATATAGTAATTTTTTTCCTATCCAGAACAATCTCGCAAGTCGAAGTTGTTAGTAATTATTTAATTTTTCATCTGCTTTCTTTTTAAGCAGTTAAACAATGAATTAAAAATACCAAAACATCATTCAAAAATATTATTTTTTTTTTTAATTTAATATTTATTCTAAAAACGTTTTATAATTTTGGTGCCTTCGAACCCCGGAGGTCATCAACAATACCTTTAAACTGCTAGAAAATAAAATATATATATTTTTTAAAATCGGATCTGTAAAGGTTTTTCTACATTGAACCAGGCGCTGGAATGATTTTTCTCAAACAATTTTGTGTTGTCGCTGCTTCAACCCAATAATCCAGCATAACCCAAAAGTTCAATCGAAAATGAGATATCCTTAAAAATAGGGTACAACAGGACGAATTAAGAAAAAAAAATCTTATTCATAAAACGTTTAAATTATAAGTTTTAAATTCAAACTAATTTTCTCTTTTTTTATTCAGAATGTTTTTTTAACAAGTCCACTTTTTTAGTTAAAAGAGGTATAAATTATTTTAAATTAAAAAAAAACATTTCCTGCTTGCAGTATATTTTTGTTTTGCAGAATAAAGAGTCTTTATTGTTATGTAGCCAAATTTATAAAGATATGCTACCAATATTTGAACAGCATAAAATATATTTTAGCCAATGACTTACTGCAACTGAATTTATATAAGTTTGAATTGTTACTTTCACTTACCTATATATGAAATATATAATAGGAGAACACATATTGGTTATTATCTACCTTGGCGTGGAAAAGAAAATAATATGAATAAATATAATTTTAAAAACAGGTTTAGTATATTAGCGTTAAATTTATAAAGTAACCATTAGTATGAGGTAGCTCAGAATTTATGGGGGGAGGGGGGTTCTTTGTTTTTAATACATTAATATTAAAACTATATAACTAGAAACTTCCATTTCATTTTCTTAACATTATAATTTTTATTTGTTATCATTTAACAATATTTTTATTATATTTTCAAATAATTATGTACTTAAAACAAGTCTCATGCAAAATGGTGCAATATTTGATGTTTGATGGCCAAGAACGGTGAATTATTTTATAGTGTCAATTGCATATGGAATTAATCATGTGGATAAACATAAAAGCTACTCGAAAAATTGTTTCCCACAACAGCTGATGAAGTGATGAGAGAATGAAGAAAACCAGGATTCCGCTGTTCCTCCTTCAATGAATGTATTTCGTATGGAAGGGGTCGGCAACCTCCCATGTGCCCCGCGCCACTTTTTAGACTATATATAAAAATTGGGCTATAAAAGGCTAAGATTTAAACAAGAGAATTTTTTATTAATATTACAGGTCTTTATATCACTAATTAAGAATAATAATTACTTATATTACTAAATATTAATACGATAGTTCTAAATAATGCATTACGTTTTTTTTTAGAGTTTTATACTTCCATTATTATAAAAAATGCCCGATGGTAAGATTTTGTTACGTTCATAAGACATGAGAACATGGTAATGAGAACTTATTTATAAGATTGTTCTCAGTTGAAAAAAACCGTTATCACCTCGAGTGACATTAACATAAAATAGAATATGCAAACTCACATTTCCCGATCATCTACGCTTTAGTCTGTTTTGTTAAACAGAAAGTATCCCGATCCTTTCCTATTACCTATTTCAAAAACATCTCCAATAACGGGTCATGAAGCTTCCACTTATGTATGTATGCCTGCGTATATACATATATATGTATAAGTTTAGGTAGGTGAGTTTGTATTTTCTTGAAAAAATGATATCACTAAAGTTATTTCGGACTGACAAATACACCAAAGTAATTCGTGAATAGTTTGACCCAAATAACATTTTTCTCACTTCACTCACTTATTATCTATGCTAGTCGAAACTTACAACTCAATGGATATTTAAAATTGACCTTAATAAAATGCATGTAAAATTAGAATTTGGTACAAAAAATAGGTTTTTCTTTTTAAAATATCGAATTTTAAGTTTAATTTTCGGATTTGAAATCGGATTAGGATTAAGATATTAAATTTAAATATATATTATACCTAATCATATCCTAGCTAGTAGACCATTTTTTTTCCTCTCTAATCGTTTTGTATTGTGGGTAATAGGTGAAGTGAATAAAACTGAGAACGTGCTCATTCCTCAAAAAACTGAGCAGATGCTCCGGTTAGATGTGAATAAAGAGAAGTTACATCATACTTGCTAAATATTTGAAGCACGTGCTCCAAATATGGATTGGTTATTTATTCGGAGTACCCGCTCACGTTTCTATGTGAATCAAAATGAGAACGCGCTCCACTATGTGAGAGGGTACTCAGTAAAATGTTGAGTCTACAAATAATTATATCGGCATTTTACTGAGTATCTGCTAATAAAGTGGAGCACGTTCTCAGTTTTATTCACATAGAAAGGTGAGCAGATGCTCCGAATCAATAATCAACCCATATTTGGAGCACGTGCTTCATACGTTTAGCAAGTATTCCATTGTTCAACTTATTTTTATTCACATCTAACAGTAGCATCTGCTCAGTTTTATTCACTTCACCTATTGGTGACCAACATAGCCCACGGCGTTTTATTTAAGTACTATATAAATGTAATCATTCTTCAATATTGTCAAATATTCCCTCACCGGCAATTTTTAACTTTATTGTAATTACCAAATATATATGTTTATTTTCTTTTAGAATATACCAAATAATTGCATTAAAAGGTTTAGCTGTCCATTGCAACAGTGACTAATATGATAAAGACATATTCAACACTTTATAAAATTAATTGATAAAGGTAATTTACCTCCTGCATTTACATCCTCAAAGATGCACCAAACATAAATGTGTTGGTAGTACAATGGTGGGCTAGTTTATAGATGAAAAATTCAAACCTATTTATTTTTCATTGACAATAAGCAAACTTTTGGCATACTATATCTAGGATAACATTAACCTCTTGAAAACACTTTTTAAAAAAAAGGAATATAAATAAAAGTGCCTTAAAAGATTCAGTTTTCAGAGAATAATTATCGTTTAATCATAACTATATACTGAGGAATACACAATATACTGTTTTGGTATAAACAGGATTCATATTTGACACAAGTCGATATCTATATTCATTACATAATAATTTAAAAATTGTTTATTTCAAGAGAAATTACAGGAAAAATCGAAATTCCTACTTCGATATCGGAAGATTTCAATAGCCAATGAAGACGCTTCGGTAGGAAGGATTTCCCTTATCCTTTTATTATAGGCACTTTATTATAGTCACTTTATAGGCACACTCTGTTTTATAATCAAGTACAAAAGTACATGTACAAGTGGACGTATGTTGTACAACACCCAAGAATTACACTGTTAAATGTTGAAGCACGATAACATTTAAAATAGTTATATTAAAATACAGTAAATTGAAACAAAAATTTAATAAAATTAGTATTATATAATGACGATAAGTAACCTGTAACCATAATAACAAACTATCCAATTGTACATGTAAGCTTGTAAAATATTATGAAATAGGGCCCAGCTTGCCTCATCAGCCGGCTGGTAAATAAAAACAACGCTGCGATTATTTTGAGGTGTGGTGAAGCAGTGCTGCCAAATGCCACGCAATTCATCCATCTTCTATTTCACTTTTCAAAACACCGGGACTTAATAAATCAGAAAAAAATGCATGGATTAGAAATCAAACCGGATCATTCATTCGGATCTAAAATTCATATTCAAATCTATTAAGATTCAGTTAAAACTTTATGATTTAATCAAACCTATTTTCTAAATGTCTCAAACCAATCTTTTTAAACACTGTCGATTTATTTTGTACATAGATAGAAGTATCATATTTCCCACTTGTCATAAAACCTTCATGTATAGGTGATCATTGAAAATTTGCATCTTGATAGTTTAATGGCATCAAATTCTCGATTGAATGCTCCCGATCTAATACCAAGGGAAACCACACAGGTAGCCGCCCTATGTTGGGATGTTGAGGATGTCAGGAAAACAACTCTGGGAAAGCTATAAACAAATAAAACGCATATATAGCCGGCTTGGAGTTACGCAACCAGGCAAGGTCAATGCTGCAAAAACCGGACGGGCACGTGAGTCCGGCTCACATGTCTTCGGTGACGTAAGGCGGTGGATAGCGGTACTCACGTGGCGCGCTCTCTAAGGGTTGCGGCCTTTTTTGGCACCTCATCCACCATCAATATACCACCACATCCAACATCTAAATATCAAATATCACCTCGCCCACCATTTGTACACTACCTCATTCACCATCTATATGACAGCTTCTCTTATTTGCTTCCATTCGAGTCCTCCTAACTATTAGAAATGCGAATAATGTAAACAGGACGGAACATCAACAAGCAGCACTATATAGAAGTTAGATGCCGTACTTTATTACAATTTTTAAAAAATGAATATTTATTGTCCAACAATGAGTTAATAATTGTTTCGTTTAAAATTTAAATTTCCAACGATTTCAAATTATCAGTCCATTTTGTCAAATGGAATGTTAGATGTAATATGAATAAAGCCTTAACAAAGCTGTGTCCGATAGATGTGCTTAGACTTGGTTTCACATGTAATGAATCGAATCTCTTTTACGAACAATTTTGCCAGTTTCAAATTGATTTTACAATAGGATTCCTCTCCTGTTCCGAGTACGGCGTAATTTGTCAAACACCACTCCCCACTTCCCCATGCAATAAATGCTAATAATAAAAATTAATATATTTAAAAAGTTCAATACTTAGTTATTCAATTCCATAACGAACCACTACCATCAGATACCAGCTTCTATTTAAGGGACCATTACAACAGTTAATCTCTCTCAATCCCTTTAAATAAAAAAGAAATGACTATTAGTGAAATATCGAATCTTTTTTATGGATACAATTATCGGAAGAATCAAACGATTCGAGTTCTTAATATGAGTATCAGGAATATGGGAACATCGTCAGGGTATAATGGTAACGTTCCTGATGATAAATTTTATAGCAGTATAATGATTCTTAGATAGGCCTCCGGATTTTTCTGAAACTGGATGTACCCATGAAGGAAGCTGCCTAGCTCTTGACTAAAGAAGCGAAGGAAGGTTCACAAAACTGTAATTAAGGTAGTAAGGAATAATCTATGACCAACTTGCGCAACAGCACGCTATCAACCATCTGGCAACTCCTTTACGTGTAATTCACATTTTTTATTTAAATCAAATTTAATAAAATATTAGACAAATAGTTCTAGTACTGAACATTTCTGTTATTCTAAGGGGACTAAAAGTCCCAGAATAAAATTTATTTTCATTCATTCATTCATTAATAGTGATATACTAAAAAGGACCCATTGGTTGGGACAACCGGTCCTATATTAATTAAGAATATATTTTCAAGTATTACAAAAAAACTACACTATAATTTAGTTTTAGTTTTTCTTTCATAAATATAACATATAGAAATGTGTTTTACTTCGGTTAATGTATTTTTTTTTTTCCTTTAAATATTCAAAAATTGTTAATATAGTACATTTGTGATATGTGATGTTTTTCTTTTGTTGTTGTTTTTTTTTCAGAAATTTAGAGAGTGGCATAATTACAAAAATACATTCAACAATGGAAGGAATAAGGAGACCAGATAAACAAAAAAAAAAAAAATATTTATATGTATGTATAAAATCCACCTTATTGAAAACAAAGATTTGTCATAAAGAGGTATTTTCCTCAATAATTAAAATAATGATGATAGTAAGCATTAGTTTTCATAAACTAAATATCCTTGAATTTTGAAGTTTCTGTTCTTTGAGATATATATATATATATATATATATATATATATATATATATATATATATATATATATATATATATATATATATATATATATAAATCGAAATAGTGAGTTATTAATAGTTTCAATATAATATTTAGTAATGTCTAGTTTATATTGAATTACTAGTTTTTTTTATAATTATAACAGTACATAACGATAATGATAGTGATAACGATAGCGGGGTGGCCAAGCGGGTTAACGCACTTACTCACAAGCCCAAAGGTTGTGAGTTCAAATCCCGGCACCAGTATGAATTTTATTTAATCAAATTAAAATAACTAAAGCAATTTAGTGTTGGAACGATGGCGTTCGAAACAGCCCGCATAAATTGAACCAATGATGTTCTCAACAAACCAAATTCATTAAATAGCAATTAATGCATTTCAGATTTTTTTTTTTTTTAGAACTCCTCTCCTCACCGCCCTGCTACCGCCTTTGACCTTAAAGTTACCCCAGTTTACGGTATCCTTACCTACTCGTTATTGGAGAAAAAAAAGGTGAACAATTTTTATAATGTAAAAAATAAAATCAATAATTTTTAAAATAACGACTTACAAATAAATTTTTAATTTGTCATTCACAATTAATGCATAATGGTAGTTGCATTCATTATTCGAAATAAATTTTGCTCTGTCTGATTCTGCTCATTGTTTAAATTGAAAAAAAGAAAAAGAAACCTACGGAATAGTTCTGAATATAATCGTTGGTGAGATTTTCGTGAACCTTTTACTTCTGATATACGATTTTTTATTATAATCTACACGTCTGGTAGTAGCATAATTTAAACTTAATTGTTTCTTTGGAACATTATGGTATTTTTACTTCTAAATGGGTAACTTAATTATCCAATATTAATAACAATGCTAATCATTAGATAACTTTTCTATATTAAAACAAATCTTTTTCTGAAAAAGATACATTAAACCAATAGAAATAATGAATTAATATTTTTCAAATTTTGCAGGAAGTTGTTCTATGTCAATTGAAAATTTTAATTCCAAATTGGTAACTTTATTATCCAATATTACTACAAAAGTTGACGTTTCGGGGCATTGATCCCCATCTTCAGAACTAAAATTGATATTTTTTAATTACATTAAACTATTACTTTAAAAAATTTCATCACATTATAATTAAATTATAAAACAGTATAATAATTTAATTTTCCTGAAAATAATTTATATACAAGGGAATATTGTATAACTTATTCCTCATGTCAACAATGATTTTAAAATTTTCAAATACTCCTTTTGTTTTATAATAATTATTAACTAAAACACTCCATTGCTATCAATGAAGTCTTTAAGAATGATCTGATTTGCTCTTTGATCCTCTTTATCAATTGTTTGTTTATATGTACCGTACTTCCTAGTATGCATAATAGCCGTTATGCATATATTATAAATAGGATACAAATAAATTAACTGCATATAAAAATTATAAGATAGATTTTACTTATAGATATAGATAAAGATAGATTTTTATTTAAAACAATAAAAAAATAAAAATTAAATAGAACTATTAGTAGATAAATACAAATTAAATAAAAAAGAATATATGAATGTAAATATATAACAGGAAGTACGGTATAAACCGGTAATTGATGAATAGGATCAAAGAACAAATCAGATTCTTCTTAAAGACTACAGTGATGACAAAAGAGTGATAAAGTTAATAAATATTACAAAATAAAACAAGTTTTATTTGAAATTTTTAATAAATTTTAATATTACTGTAGATATGAGGAATAAGTTATATTTCCTTGTATATAAATTATTTTCAGGTAAATTTAATTAAATTATTATACTGTTTTATAATTTAGATGTAGTTTGTTTTAAAATTTTTAGTAATAGTAATAAGTTTTAAGTAAAAGTTTAGAAGTAGTAAAAAAAAATAATATTAGTAATAAATTTTAAGTAATAGTTTATTGTAATAAAAAAAAATGTTAATTTTAGTTCTGAATGCTCAATGAATCAATGCCCCGAAACGTCAGCAATTGCATTAATATTGGATAATAAAGTTACCAATGCGGAAGTAATTCAACTGACATAGAACAACTTGCTACAAAATTTGAAAAATATTAATTCATTATCTCTATTGGTTTAATGGGCCTTTTAAAAAAATAGATTTGTTTTAATATAGGAAAGTTATCCAATAACTTAGCCTCAAGAGGCCAACTAAATCAGTTCAAGGGAGTAGGCGTAAGAGGGGAGCAACAAGTGGCTTTATCACCCTCCACCCTCCACCTTCCACCCTCCACCTTGAAGCAACATGTGTCACTTGACTAGGGCAAGCCTTATTTTCTCGAGGTAGGACATTTAAACTGTCTCCAGTATAATACCTCTTAAAAAGCAATTACCCATTTACTTTGAGTTATTGATTTTAAAAATATCTTATTAACAGTCTATAAATATATTAATACGTCAAATAACCTCGAAATTAATAACAATAAATCAAAATAATCTGATTTTAAAAAAAAAAAAGAGCATACACTGAATATTATAATGGTACAAAGAAAAAAAAAATCAAAATCATATATATATATATATATATATATATATATATATATATATATATATATATATATATATATATATATATATATATATATATTATCACACTTTTTGTAATTTTAAACCTTGAGACATTCATACTATACAAATGATGTATAGAAAAAGTAAAAAGTATTAGAATTTAATTTACTTTTAATGTTATGCAAAGTTTAAGCTTTTTTGTCATTTAATTCTGGTTTAAAAAAAGTATTCATGACGTTTTATAATTTATAATAATAAAAACAAAGAATCAGAGAAGCTATGGAAAAGTGCAAATTTAGTTACCTTTATTTTCAATGATAATAAATTGAAATTTTGTGGATATCTACTTCTTATATGTAAGAAAATAAAAGACCTCCAGCAGGACTAAGCTATTTTTCTAATCTAGATACCTTTGAGCAACTCCTCTACAAATTTCAGCAGCAATCGAGGATAATTTTTTGTCTTAGAAGAGTGAGCCTGTTCGGCATTAAACAAATTGGCGGTGTTGTTTATTCAATCGGCCGAGGTTTACCAATACGAACTATTTGTAGGTTATCCAATATTACCTGTATACAGTCGAACTCTCACATTCCAAGTTCAACAATCGCGAATTCTGCATTCGTGTTTAAAAAAATACAAACCCGGTCTTAACTTGAACGGTCCCAACATCCCCACGAATGAAGACATTTATCTGAAAATTCTTGAAACTTCTGATCCATATATAATTGATATATGAGTAGAACTTAAAATGGAACAAATCATCTCCTAGCATCCGAACCCAGGCCTTACTTTCAAATTAATTGTAATTGTTTCTATTATAAGACGAATGCAGTCCCTATTTTATTTTTAAATTCATATCACATTATTTTTTTTATAATACAATATCTAGTTTTAAGAATAATACAATTTCAAATTATTCAAAAAAATAAACCTAACAGGTGTTTAATATGTATTAATCTTTTCCCTGGTTTGTTATTTTATAATTCATTTTAGGAAAGAACATCAGAGTTAACTATCAACTATTCTTCTTTTAACATTTATCTACTTGGTATGGTTTTACAGGACTGGAGTGTTCTCAATCCACTCAAAACCCCCAAATCTATATTTTAGGACATCCTCTCAACTTTTGCATCAAACTGATTGTTGACCCAGTATATGGTGGGTTGACCCTGGACAAGTAGAGCGTAATTTTCCATGTATTTTTCGACGTAGAAACGATTGGTATCATCTCCAGCATCCTATCTCATCATGGGGGCAAATAATACGTAACCCGCGTCAATTTGGACCATTTTTCGTTTTACGTGTTAATTTTTGGTCTTGGTCGATTACAAAACCAAAAAAAGCAATAACTTAAGAAAAAACGTTGTGTGCGAAGAGATAAACATCACATAAAAAAAAAATTGCATATTTAGGCTATTTAATTGCTTATTTCGCCGCATATTTAAAATTTTGTATAACCTACTATTTTGCATATTTTAGGGTTTATCTGGTTTATTACCTCCTCATAATATACAATTGCTTAAATTATACATTCTAATTGAAACTAAATTGTCGATACCCGCACTTGCAACTTCCGGTAATCAAGAGTGATTTGAAATTTGAAGCTCTCAATCAGCTTAGTTATAGATACGAAATATTTAAGCTCAAAATTTTAAAGAGGAATTTAAAAATTTATTCCTTCTGGAAGGATCATGGAAAATATTTAGATTATTTATATTTTTTTTGTAATCTGATGAATAATATTGCAATAAAAAAATGCATTTAATTTGTTTAACGTTTTCAAACTGGCCATTACATCAAGACAATTCAAGAGTGTGTTTGATAGTTTTCAGATTGCATCTAAACATTTGTATTGTTCATCCTTATAAGTTATATATAATATATCGCATTTAAATATTGATGTTTTATCCTTATTTTGAAATATTTTTCATTAAAAACTATTACTACTTTCCATACAAGTCAACAGTCACAGATTTTTAAAAGATGAATAGATTATACTAAGATCAACATACACACTATTGCAAATTGACAAGGTTAAGTATTGTATATGGGTGACTTGTATTCTCGTTTTCCACTTCCAAGCATCATAAAGTCAGGCATACTTTATTAGTAACTGCCATAAATCTAGGAAGACTATATTGATAGATAGAACAATTCAAAAATTAGTCAAGATATTTTGGTGATTGTAAACCAAACTATTCGGTTTACACGGCGACATCTATGAACAATTTAATTTCCAACTATTTTTTTCTAATTTAACAGTAATTTATGGTACATAATTATTATTCCGTCATTTTTAGAATAAAAAAAATCTTCGAGATTAATGTAATTTAGGAGATAAAATGTAATAAATTCGATCATCTCAACAATAATGTGTTGTCTTTTGGAAAACTGAACAGTAAATAAATGTAGAAAGATGAGAAAAGGAATGGGATAGAAATGGCAACAGATTTCTTCTTGGCCAGTGTTTAGTCTGAACAAAGTATTTTCTACTTTAGTTGGCAATATTTTGCCTTGTTCTTGGATCATTAGACTACATTTTAGAAAGATTAAAAAAAAGAAATACAAGCTAATAAATTGTCGTCTTCCAATGGACACCCATGTCAAATTGATCCATATCCCAGATCTGTTAAAAAAAAAAATACCCTTTTACCCTTTTTCTATTTTCCAGGCTTATGCTCGAAAACCAGGATCAGAAAAACTTTTTAAAAAAATGGCAGAAAAAGTTGATTTGCAAAAATAAATCTAGAAGATATTCGTACGATTATTTTGTTAATACAATTTAGTCCCAGTACAGGCGTAATAATATATTGATTTTAACTTTATTATATATTTCAGACCTGCACATCCTTACTGGAGTTACTAATTTGGTATTCCCAGCTAAATCAAAACATTATACAGCTTCTGGCGGTGAAAATAGAATCATAAGCCTATTGGAAATCGGTCCAAAGCTGAAGAACTACACCTTTGTATTAAACATTTTTTCTCTAATATTAGCTGTAAGAAATAGATAATAGATCAATTGTTGAACGGTTCGGTCTAAGACCTCTTCGACAGTTTCTGATGATTTCCTCGGTATATTCCATGATTCAACTACATAGTAAGAATTAACATAAAAAATTAAAAGCAAGCTGAAAGGCATAAGATTCCTCGATAGTTATTACAATCTGTCCTTGGCTTCTTTTTGTGAATTGGAATCAGTCTTGATTCTTTCCATTCATCGGTCATTTCTTCTTTTTTCCCGAAACGTAAAATCTTTTTGATTAAAAGATTTTCGTAAGAAATTTCAGCTTCCCCGCACATCTTGACTAGCTCACTAGAAATATCGCCGATTCGAGCTACTTTAAAAGATTTTAATATTTCGATGGCTATGTTATTCTATTAACGCTTCAGCACTCTAGTATTTAAAAGGGAGAAATGGAACCATTACTTTCCGTACTCAGAATCCTGACAAATTGTTTTTTAAACTAATGTTAATGTTAAACTAAGGAATTTGGGGTGAAGGTTTCATCTTTATACGGTCATCAATAGTTTATTTGGGTGTGGATTCAGTTTTGGCATGTGTCCTGGCTTTTCGTTAGCATTCACCCATTCACTTTACCGGCGTCAATTGTCATAGTCCATTCATTTATCATTGCCGGTTACAGTTTTTTGCGAGCAATGAAACACATACCTTATAGCGTTGTAACTGCTCCCGCTCAAGTGCTATCGCATCCAGCTTTTTTACTTTTTCTATCTTCTTCATATTCCTTGATACTGTTGACGGAATTTTTGTCGAGATGTGCTGAGAGTTCTCTAATAGTTTGATGAGGGTTATCTTCCACAGTAAGATTTAGGTATTCGTCGTGAAGTGTAATAAACCAACGGCGAATAGTCCGTTCGCTCACAATCTTATACCCCACAATCCAAACGCTATACTAATATATTTTGCCACCTGGGCTGCCAAATGTCTTACAATCAGTATGAATCCATAAAAGAATATATCATGGGCATCACGTCTCTCCATGGTCTTATTTGAAGGTATACTAAGACGTGAGCAATGAATTCGGGTGACAACAAATATCAACAAAAAATAGAGTGTTAGTAACTGTTCATTAAAACTGGTAAGCTAACTAGTAAAGGTGTTTAAGAACAACAGCAGATCGCTAATTCCTCTACGAATTTCTAACATAATAAAAATGGTTATTTCATGTGAAATAACCCAACATAACGAGCATGGATACAATGCGAGGTGTAGTTGTTAAATTTATTAAAATCTAAAATGATAAACCTGTCAATGTATGTGCGAACACTTTTAAAGTAGACAATATTTCTGTACAAACAGTTTTATAGAGTAATCAATACATTACATTTACTGCGTAAAAGTTTCACGACCTTATTCTGGCACGTTCAATAAAACATTATGGTGATCTATGGAAAATTATTAAACTATTTCAAATTTTTACAATTGAAAGTGAATACACCGGACTTGAACCATTTCGCAAAGCGGTTTATAAAAAGTTTCCGAAGCGAGTTGCCAACGGTAGTAGAACCTACAACATAGAGCCCCACCCTCACTATAATAATTATGTACTACTGTAATCGACCATTATGCTAATGTGCAAAGTATATTAACAGATAAGAGAAGATCATTAAATACTAATGGACTATAAATGTGATAAAATTGGTACAATAGTCTTTCTCCACAATTTCACATACCAGACCAATTAAACTTCCACACGTGTATCCACAGATGTTTTTTTTTAAACGATTAGATTTTCAATAATAGTGTCTGAAATATTATCCTAAAATAAAAATAAATAAATAAATGTTGATCAACATGTAATAGACAATATATTTATTCAGTGTTTGGTTTAAAACAAGTTGGTAGTGTTTATTTTTGTTTAATGCCAATTTTTTTATCATTCGTGTTCCTCTAAAACTCATAGAATAAATATTGAGTAAGTATGTGATTATATAAAATATATATTTATTATTTTACAAAAAAAAAAAAAAAAGAAGCTTAATAGTTCAGAAAGCTGTAACATATACAGTAGACAAGGTGAACATATTTTAAATATATTCATCAAAGATATCAAATTATCTGTATGCTATAATCTATAAATATTTCATTTATCGATTTATAAAAAATATGAATACAAATTTTAATATCGTTCTGATATATATAATGATAGGAATAATCAGTTGATGGTAGTATTTATTGACCTATACTATACCAAAATCAATAATGATATACCAACGGATAAATTAAATATTTTTTAAAAATATTTAATGTAATATATTTGAACTTCTTCTGATTATCTGGTGTCTTATCTCATCACAAAAACTCAATGGAAACAGGTTTGAATCCAGAGAAGTAGATTAATTCAGAAACATTCCTAGAGCCGTGGCACCAAGGTTCGAATCCGGCCTGTGGTGGTTGAATATTATTTCGTGGTGAATCTGTATAATAAATTTCAACCTTTACACAGTGGCTACAATAGGTTGGCAACCTAGTGGATAGTCGTATTCTTCCTGACCAAGCTGGAGTGCATTAGGACGTTAAATTCCAAATAAACCAAACGAAACATTATTTCTATTTCGATGTTGACTAATTTTTTTTTTTTTTTTTTTATTATTTACTTTTATAGGAGTTACTATTAACGGATAAGTTGTTCCCATGTCAAATCCATATTACACAGTTCAGCCCATTTACTTCATGTATATTTTGTAACGTTGTAAATTTTTATTAAAGAAACAAAGCACATAGGTGCTTTAGTTTATGTTGAACCGTTTACGAGATGTACCATATATTAGGGTTGGAATATCGACACGCGATATATCGATATATCGGAGTTGAAAAACCGATAAATTATATCGATATCTTAACATCCGATACATCGATGATATCGATATTTTACACCGATATGTCGATCACACCATATGCTTAACTATATTACAGTAGAATCTCGATAATCCATATGGTCAAGGGTTCGAAAGGTAAATATGAATTATCGAGATATCCAAATTATCGAGATTTCCTATAATTGGCGGTAAAAATAGGAAATAAAAAAATTAATACAAAATTGTATTAATGTGAATGAAAATACAAACGATATAGTTAGATCAACAAAAAAATTCGGTTATTTTCTTATGGCGCAATCCTTGAAGACGGATCTCAACGATGGCTTCGTTAAGCATGTTCAGAGCAGAATTTTACCGTTATTCGGTAAAATTCCAGAATCGTAACGCCAAAATCTAGATTTTTAAGATCACCCAGATCCTAAAAATCTAGATATCCTCCGTATCAGGGTTACCATTCTAGAGTTTTACCAGTAAATATAACAATAAACAATATTTAATTACCAAACAATAATTAGTAGATAAGATTTACATACAAATAATGTTGATTAATCCTACATAAAGAAAAATTGATAATTTATATAAATGATGATGGTACTGAGATGTATATCAAATAAATTACATGCTTTGAGAATGCACAATATAGTCAGAAGAGTTATAAGATAAATAAAAATTTGAGAAGTTTGAAGGTTATATTATTGAAAAACTTCTATAAGACTATAATACATCAAATATGGCTAAAAGTCTTCAAAATAAAAATATGTTATAATATTTTTTTTTCTTTGAAGTATAATTCTTTTCTATCTTTTTTTATAATGATTCATGGCTAATAAAAATATTGTTTTATAAGTATTAATCATTATATTATTTCATAACCTTTTCACAGTTTAATAATATTAATAATACTCATTTTATGCACTTTCTTTGCTTTTTCATCCATTTCCTTTCGATACATCGGTATTTTTCTAGAGATTATCGGTGGATATCGATATTTGGGTTTGCAATATATCAAAATATCGAATATCGATATTTTCCTTTCGATGTTCCAACCCTACCGTATATGGAGTCTTGGCGAACCTTCAATTGTCGAAATGTCGAACGGTTCGTTATTTTCTGATATTTGAAAGAATAAAGATTTGTTAGAATCTTCTAAAAATAACCTATTTACAATTCCAATGTCTTTTTTTGAGTTATTGCTCTCATTATTAAAACCATTTAATTCCTCCCGTATGAAATCCAAATCCTCCATAAAATCCTTAATGCTCCTTCCTAATTACTCCACTAAAAAAGTTATAACTCATATTAATACTAATAAGCTCTTTTGTTATTCAATAAAAAACTAAAATAAACATAAAAAATAATAAAATAAAGTTATGTAAAAGGACTTTAATATAATAAAGCTGATTTGGCCCGAAACAGACATCCATCTATCCATTATAAATATTAAACCCACTAATTACTTCCCTAGCTTCCCAATCTATTCCCTATTCAACAATCATTTGTCTGATAAGATGATGGTATCGGAACCTTATAAAATAAAATGTTCATAGGAGAGCAACAAATGGGTAGTTTCTTCAAAAGCCAATAGCATAATATTGAAACAGTTGTAAATTAAAAAAAATTATTATTTTATTTTTTTAAGCATCTCACTGTTGTGGAGGTTGTTAAACCATGAACCACCCGCTTCCCAAGACATCTTGTTATTATTTCATTATGAGCCGGACCGGTCTGGAAAACCAAAATTAAGGTCAGGAGGAATTACGTATGGCTGACCACTATACACCTCTACTCCAACCATCATGGCAGCAACTGATTCGATGGATCTTGTGTCTTTAAGAGATGTTGAACCGCGGGTTTGTTGTTATGAAGTTTATATATTTTAACTTGTGCGGATATACCTACTTTTTGTTTTTTTGTTATTACTCTAAAACAAACTAAGGCTCACTTTAGTTTGTTTACCACGCATGTTACTTACCTCAGAAATTTTACCGTAGATGTTGATTACGGATATCGACGACCATTTACCAGCTCTGTGTACCGAATATCATTATTATAAAAGTTTATTTATATCTCAAAGTTTCCAAAGTTGTACCACCGTTTAGATCTTTGAAACGGCCCATTGGCAGTAATTATTTAATTTTTTACTTCCTTGTCAAACAATTTTCAATGAATATGAGGATTTAAGGAGGTTCCATAAAAAACATAAACTTAATCTTTCGTTCTTTGAATTCCAAGAAGTATATTTTTAAAAACGCTACATAAAAATCTAAAGCAAATCGAATAATGAATACATGGTATTCACATAAAATTATTGAATCATTGCTTTATCAAATAAATTTATCATTGTTCCTGGTATTTGTAATAATATTTCCTATTGATTGTTCCTAATATACTTTTTACAAATGTGGATTGACCTCTACCTAATCTAACATGTTATACTTAGAGAGAATATTCAGTATCATTGTAACATTAGCAAAAAACGTTCTTAGGTTAGATAAATTGTTTTGTTATGAAAATGAACGCAACTAAAATCTGAAAATAAATATAAACACTAATTATAATTTATGCATAAAAATTCTTCCGATGTCACTCCTTTATTCTACCATCCACCACACTTACGCACGCACACACACACACACACACACACACACACACACACACACACACACACACACACACACACACACACACACACGCACACACGCACGCACGCACACACACACACACACACGCACACACACACAAACCCCTTTAATCAAAACAGGAAAATAATTAACGTATTACACTGTAGCTATTATAAAAACTTGCTGTTGTCACTGAGTTTACACCATATCAAAACAAAATATGGACACAAATTAACAAAGAATAACATGGCATCTATTACATCAAAGTCGACACAAATAGCTTACTAACTAAAAATAGGGTATATTATCAAATAAAAAGCGGATATAAAAAGGAATATAAACATGGACATTATAGATCAAGGGCAATGATTGAGCATATTATATTTTATAATATTGTCATGGATGACTAAGAAATTCTCGCACTGCATTCTTCCATTAAGGTCCATGACTGGTGTACATCAATGTATTTCCGAAATGGAATGTGGCCATGATACGATAACAAGATATAGAACTGCTCACTATTCAGAATGAATCAATATTATAAGATGTCATAAACAGGCAAATGTCAGACATGACCTGGCAAATTCCTAACCTGGTCGTCAAAACAACCAAGAATCAAGCACACGAACCAATGATTCATTTATCGGTTTCGGATCTTCTTGTTCAATCCACTTTAGTTCATATGTTTTTGAAATATCGAAAAACAAATGAAAGCCGAAGAACGATCTCAAAAGATACGTATGGGGAAAAAACTGGCAGAAACAAATTCACAAATCATTACAAAAATACACAGGCCTAAGGATGGGGTGTCGAAAGAACTAACGGGACAGGAACGGTTGTATAATATTAAAAGGCAGGGAGAGGCGGATTGCAGAAGTTATGGAGCAAGGTCCGCCCAATGATCTCAACGCTCACGTAATAGACGCTGTACCCTCCTAGTCAAGGTCCTAACCCGCCAGGGAATCCTCTGTCCCTACTGCCTATCCATCCATCTGAATACTCCACCGGTAGCTTGAAGAAATTCAAATAAAACTGAGTACAACAGCTATGGTAAGTAGGTTACAAACTGTTACCATCCGGCCAAGTTTATGGCATTGTTTATAGACAATATATCTGACGTGATTAGGCACAATAGTCAACCTTAGAAAGGTATAGACGAAAGGAAGAGGGTGAGCCGAGAGGGGAGGCCGGGAGTACTGAGGTTGTTGGATGAGGAGTCGCCACCGAATAGTGTCAAGTAGAGGACTCACCGTGACAGGGCGGGCGACCGGCGAGCTGCCGTAGCGAACACTGACTCCATCGGGGGAAGGGGCACTCCTGACTCACGGCCTTACATAACCCCCCACCAACGCCGCTCCCACGCACTGTATACACGCGTAGTATGCATATTTTTCTGTCTGTCTGTCACTAGTCATAAATTTCAGGAATGGTAACTTGGATACGTCACAACTGTTGCGTGTCCATTCTCCAGAAAATGTATCAATTAAAACGATTAAATAGCAGCTTGCTTTCTGAAGTTAATTCTATGAAAAACCAACCGGTTGCGGATTTAAATTATACTTACAAGAACGAAAAAAATAATAAATATCTAAAGGGGAAAAATATATCTTTAGTGGACGCTAAAATTACCGATTCAATTTTATTTTTGTGTACAACATAAAACGAAAATAACAAAAAACGAATTGTAATAAAATCGTTGACAAAAAAATCAAACCCTATATACTTTTAACTGTTTTATAATGTTATGTATAATAAATAGTATATAAAAAGTAGCTCTATATATATATATATATATATATATATATATATATATATATATATATATATATATATATATATATACATTAATCATTTCTTATCTAAAAATGGCCGAAACGTTACAAATAAATGACTACGTAATCAAGTTTTTATTAATAAATGTAGTTGGGATTAATATTGGTCTATTATCATCTAATTTAAATTAATTAATTTTATAAAATCAATCAGAATTCCATTAGATCATAAACAATCGAAATATTGTTGTTGATCATATATATATATATATATATATATATATATATATATATATATATATATATATATATATATATATAACTTCACTGATCCTAACCTAAAATACGCATTTTTAAAATTTACGTGACAATGGTTTATAGTATGATTGTTAATGTTTTGCTGTTGAATCTGAGAGTACTAGCTCACACTTTAATTATCCGGTTTGGACCATTATTACAATTACCTTTTTGTAATAACTACTTGCATTAATGTTTCTTCTTACACTGGTGTCCACTTCTAAATTTTTTTTTCTTTAATTGTGAAGTCTACCCGGTTGATCGTAGAATAAGGTGACCAGACGTCCCCCATTAGGTGGGACTGTCCCAAATGTGGATCCTACCAAATTTTGTCTCGCATCGATAACTGTCCCTCATAGTGTCCCACACTGGGAAAAATTTAATGTTTATTAATTATTTACATTTATACAAAGTCAATATACAATATACTATTGATAATACAAAATAAATGATTTTTTTTTTTTCGCACGTCTCATATACCATTGATAAACATCTGGTCACGTTATTATATAGAACAAAAAAAAACTTATTAAACTTTTATCTAACTAAATAACTAATGCTAAATAGATTGAAATATCTATTTGGATATATATTAAAGACTTTTAAAAATCGCGAAAAATAAAATATTCATATATGTATTTAAATAAATCGGCGATAGTGAGGTTTTCTCAATAAGAAACAAAACAATCATATTAATACGGATGTATGCGGTGATTGTCAATAAGCACTTAAAATTGATAGTTCATAGCGCATCTATCAATGAGATTTCTTTGAGAGATATTCAAATTTTATTTTTTTCGGTTTGACTTTGAAGAGCGATGTCGCTCACAGATTAGTCTACCCTAGGCCTGGATTTGATACTCAAAGGACCTTAACTAATTCAAAATTTATAACTGTCCTGATTTTGTTAATCCAAACATTTTCAATCGCCAAAAATTTGTCCGTTAGTTACCTGTTGCAAACTGATGGTAAACACTTGTTGACCCTTACTTAATATTGTTACTGATTTTTATATTATTTTAATTATTCATCAAATAATAATTCCTATTTTTGCTGATAATACCGAACTACATACTATAGTAGAAATCTCCAGTTTATTGGGCTTAATTAACATCAGGATTCTAATTTTTAATTACAATTAAGCTCTGTAATTTTAATTATAGTACAATTAAATTAATTGGGCTCAACCTTTTTTATTGTGACATTTAAAAAACTTCTCAGTTTATATTTTCATCTAACCCAATGAATAATTAAATGTTATTAATATACAAGTGAAAAAGCAGTTACCACTCAAGAGGACTAAAACAACAATAAGAAGAAATATTTCGACTTTTTTTTTTAATGATATTGTTAGACCTTCAAAACTAAAATATTTTATTATTTCATTTATGATTTGGTTGACGGAATTACACACAGAAACCTAAGGAAGCATTAAGGGGGCGACATTTTAAGTTCCTATTTTAATCCATGCCATACAAAGATAAAGTTTATTGTAACTAATCTTTATATGTTGATGGCAGGAAACGCTCTGAAAACATCAGAGTGATATTTTAGCGAGTATTATTTAACTATTTATTATCATATTCACCATATATTAATGATAGTTTTTTGTCTTTTTTCATCAAAAGTTCATTTTTATCAATTATTCTTACAACAAGCTTTCATTATATATGCATATTCGTCAGAGGACCCTGCTTGTAGAGCCTGATTCAAGCGAAGGCTTCCTTGACTGTTTATTCTCAGGTCTTCTTCCCCTCGGTCTCCATCCTTTCGTTTTTATTTCATATGTGGCTCTTGTGACGCGCCTCTCTGACATTCACGAGACATGGCCACACCACCTGAGCCAATGTTCTTCAACTAGTATTACAGCTGAACTAACTCCCAGATAGGTCCTTACCGTGATTTTCCTAATTTTGCCTCGTCTGATTTTGCCCTCAACTCTTTTCAAATAATGCATCTTCATGGCCTGCAGCTGGCTTTTGTGTTCGGTAGTGGGGCCACGGTTCGCTGACCTATCTCAGTATTGGAAGGAATGTGTTCTTGTACACTATTATGTTTGCGCGATTGGAGACTGTTTTCTCATGTAATCCTCTCTCTGGGATAGCCAAAAAAGTACTTTCCTGCAAACTTAATCCTCTCCTTGCTATTCTCGTCCACCCAGCCCTACTCATTAGCTATCGCCTTAGCTCCTCACCTCCTAATAGTATGCACCGTCAAACTCGATCTTCTGTCTTTCCAATCCTCTCGAGCTATGGTTATGCAAATTTATACCAACTTTGACTGTCATTAAATTATTCTCCGCTAAGTCAATCAAATCAATAGTTATTTCATTTCTGTTTTTCTTGAGACTCAATTTTTTTTTTTTTTTTTTTTAAATTGTATCCTGCAAATAATTCTAAATAAAACAAAAAAAATGATTAACTTGCAACGTTTAGGGATTAAAATTTTACATATGGAGGCAAATAAGTTCAAAATGTAAATCATATAAACATAACATATTATTGAACAATAATATATATTTGTTGAAAACAGTCATTGATTAGTTTTCATTGTTCCCTATTAAAATTATTGAATAGAACAAATTAAAATGAATAATCAATACAAATTACTAGATGTTGAAAAAACACGAACATAAATTGGATCCAGAATTTTATATTCTGTATTTGTTGAAAAATGATAGGAAATCAAATAAAATCTACTTTATAATTTGAACTGATTTTCCTAGGAAATAAGTTTGTATATTTACAAATATTTATATAATGCTTAAATTCCGAACGAAGATATCCTAATTAAAATAGAACGGAGATTATAGAAAAATATTACATCTGAATTACCCAATTGATAGGACTGATAGTCTAAGATATCCATTATATAATGCATTAGATATAGAGGGCATTGCCGCCTCCTCTTGTATAAACGAGTTGTTTGATATAGGTATCTGAGGAAAAACAAAACAATCCATCACATTTTGAATCGAAATTATGATATTTTTTTTCAATTATTAATTAAAGTAAAGTGGTTTTATAATGATGGTATCCAAAATGATTCGGTTAGGGATTTTGTCAATTCCTTCTGAATGTGAGCACGGTCCACACCATATTTCACATCATTTTGCTTCATCTTACGAGGAACTTACAGCTGTTAACATTGATGCTAATGTTGACTGAAGAACTAAAAAAAAAAAGAGAAAGAAAAGCGAGATTTGGCTGCATCAGAAACACGGTCGACAGTGAAGCACAAGCCGAGATCGGGAACAAAATTCGTATTTTCAAGTATTGTATTTATTCAAAACTTTTATGTCTCCTTGAAGACAGATAATTGAAGATATCGAATGCATGACAAATGTTTATTTTAAAAATCTTTACCATGGTGGAATTGAGCTCCAAAGTTGGTGTATTTGGGAGAGTAAATTTGAATGAAATAAGATCATCAGTTTTATCAAATCATGGCTGTAAGCAGAAGAACATTCCCAAGGAAATAAAGGTGCAGAATACTTTTTATCTCCCCTTATGTTTTCTGCATGAAATATAATATTTGATTATAGTAAAAGGAATCAAAAATGTCTTACTTTAAGAGTTATGACTACAAGTTGTTTCGAATTTGTTAATAAATAAACTAATTTTATATTCCTAAGAACCCTTCAATTCCCAATTTGATAATATCTATAAGATAGTACTAAGCATGTTCTGATATAATTTAGAAGCGTCCACTTGCGTCCCTTGGGCACTATTTTTGTTGTTATTCTTCCTCGCCCAGCCTTACGAAAAATCTTAAATACAATCCTTACGAAATCTCTAATAAGTCCATTATATTATTAGTATTCCATTGCAGATAATAATCACTTCAGAAATAGTTTAAAAGTATAGTTTTTTATGGCAGGTATAACTGGGTTTCTGTCGTTTTTTAAAATGTTTCGGTTTTTGGTTCTAATTATTTTTAGTTTTGATTAAGAGACAGATCTGTACATTATACAATATCTTATATGTTGTTATTAAGCATATAGCGATATGACGAGTATCTGAACAAATAACATTAAATTATTGGAAACGTATTCTTCGGAAAACTGAGATGCTGTCTCTTTGGTGAAACGGACCGAAGAAATCTCAATAATAGACATGGAAAACATGTCAGTGCCGGCAACGCGTCCTTTAAAAATATATTTATTTATGTTTCAATCATTTTTCAAACTTATTTCAGTATTTTATTTTATACATTTTTCAATGTAGAAGATGCTATTCTTTTTTTATTTTTTTTATTAAATATTTGTTTACAGATAATATAATTAAAAAGTATAAAATTCAAATGCTTTTAAAATAAATATGTTATTCAGTCAGTAAGTTTTATTCTCTGAAAAAGTTTTAGAAGTATTTTTAACAAAATTGTAAATATATTAAGCTGCGTTGAGGGCCAGATTTACCATTAGACCCACCAAGTCCCTACCTAGAGACGCATAATGCCAGTGGGCGCGCGCGAAATAAAAATTTGTTTAAATAATAAAGAAAATGTTTATGATGAGATAAGAAAAGTTTTTCAATTTCATAAGTGATATAATTATATGATACAATTAAAATTGTCATCATAAAGATTATTTTCTAGAGAAAAATTGCCGGACAGATTGCCCTCTCTCTGATGGTACGAAAAGGGGGCGGCAAAAACTTTTGGGCCTAGGAGCGTCCATATTTTAAATACGACATTGGCTGTGTTTAACTACCAAAGTTTCGCCTGCTAACTTGTTATCTAAATTGAGAGCAGACTTTTCTTTTTTTTTAATCATACGAAATCTAATAAGAAGGAAGATAATAGTGTTCAAATATAAAAAAAATAAAAAGTAATGTTCAGCGATACAAGTATTCAAACAAGAAATATTAAATTTGCTTGCATGTAAGGCAATAGCATTTACTAAAATGATAAACGTTTTTCTTATTATTTTAATGTTTTAATACTTCATATTTTATTATTTCTACGATAATTTAATTATGTCCCCTTTTCACGTTGGATGAGCATTGTAATATTTTAACCAAATAGAAATGATTCGTTAGAACAACTTCACTAGATTTTATTCTGAGAAAAATAATCTTCCTTTTTTTTTATCAAGTCAAATTAAGGTAAGGATTTATGCAAACTTTCTAAACCTGAAAGACTATTTTGATAATCGCTTTAAATGAAGTAAAAAACAATTCGAAGGAAAATATTATTTTTATTAATAATAAGCAAGATAAATTTACGAATCAGAAGTATTTTAATTAGACTAAAAATGAAACGAGCACAGCAGTGATGAAGTAGATGTATAGGAACGGCGTTGGTTGAAGCAATTGCCAGTGGTTATATGTACTCCGAAAAGAGGCGTAACGCCTGGCCGCACCTGAGGGCCTTAACCTCCAACTTCTTTAGTTCTTATCTCAGAATATTCTTATGTTCAGACATTCTTGGCATAGATGTTAACATTTCCTATTGAGGAAAAAGCTGCTAACAATATGTAGCAAAGAAGTAATACTAGAGATGTGTCAATCACCAATAATCTTGAAAATATAAAATTCGAATTGCCCGACCCAATAAATAACGCATCCAAAAACATAAAAAAAAAATTGATAACTTTTTATTAAAATGAATTAATTTTTTTTTGCATGAAGGGCGAGGATCGAAGAATTAAATTTTGGTGTTAAAGTTATGAAATTAAACTTTTAAGAATCGGAGAACATTAATCCTAAGTAAACGATTCCTGATGATACTACAGTAAAGATGGACTTGCTAGATGAATTATTTTTGAGATATTAGAAAAATTGTATCATATATATATATATATATATATATATATATATATATATATATATATATATATATATTATAGAGTTTTATATAGTAACGGCATAAATCTGGGTCACTAAAATAATAATAATAATAATAATAATAATAATTACTTCAAGACAAAAGACTAACATGGAACCCACTTACAATATTTAAAACAGCAGAGCTTAACCGACGATGTAGCCAGTTCTATAGACTCTGAACACAACATCTCATCTTTAAATTGACAACAAACACCAAAAAATCTATTTGGACCTACGGACTTGAACTCTGAGGACAGTCACCTATATGTTCGAACATCAATCGCATCCGATCCATTCAGCCTAATGTCCTTCGAACAATAGTCAAAAGTCCATATTATGTTACAAGGAGGAACTTACATCATGATATCAATTTCCCATATGTTTTTAAATTTATTCCATCCAAATTCTCAAACTTTCACCAGAAACTTACTCATCGTCCTATTCCTTTAGTACATACCATCCCCATAACCCTCTTAGACTTTTCGTAAATATGCTATTGGACTTTTGGCAATGGCCAGCTTCTACATTCAGGCCTTGAATGTATGCAACTCTAGTGCTCTCTCTCAGTCCTCCACTGGCTTTCAAAACCAGAGACGCGGCTGGCACAGAAGCGTTGGGATATCCTGGAGTCCTGCTTTGCCATCCACATTTGGGGAAAAGTTTGTTTCGGAGTACCCGAGGGTAAAATGTAAATATTGTGCGTAGGTATGAATGTGTTCAAGTCATTTATATTATTTTTACTTAACTTTAATTTTCTTTATCTTAGTTGTTTACTTATATTGTTATTGGTTAATTTATTTTCACTTTCCTTACCGTATGGGTAAGGAATGTATTGTAACCAGGTCAAACTTTCGAAGTTCAGTTTTCAACGGATCTAGAATAGAATAGAACAGAAAAATAAACTTTATTCTGGGACTAGGTCCCTTAAGAATAACAAGTGTGTACAAGTTAAAAAGATGACAGAAAAAATGTCTGGCCAAAGATTACATTAATAAAGGTCAATTAATATTTACAATAATCTCAAGCAAAACACATAAGTAATGAAAAAAAGAAGATCCTTTCTTCTTCTTTACTGACAACAAAAATGAAAAGAAAAAATGTAGAAAATAAAAATATGAAAATAATAGAACAGTTCTAACAACAAATCAACGTTAAAAACAAATTCCCACTTCTAAACAGCATTTCATTCAACAATATAAAAACAATGAAATGATTCACAGAGTTAAAACTTTGTATCATAATTATTTTCTACTAATCAGACATTGATCTTGAATTGAAATTTCATGATTAGACAGCGTCTTTTTGGGAAGTGAGGAGGTGTTGAAAAACGTGGAATTTGAATGAGGAGAGAGAAGAAGAATGCCGGATATTAGAAGGGAGGGAATTTCAGAGGACAATAAAGCGGACAAGAAAGGAACGTTCGGATGTTATGGTTCTGTAGAAGGGAGTATAGAGGTCAGAAAGGCGCGATCTTGTTGCCAGTGAGTGAACTGAGGATTTGAATTGTAGGAGGCTGTAGATGTATGAAGGGTGCTGGGAGTTGATGGTTCGGAATAGGAAAGATCCAGGAAATATTGTCTAAGAATGGAGGGGAAGAGCCTCTTTAAGTCGCTAAGTGTGACACGTTAGACCGCCTCGAGGTACCGAAGACAAATCTTAAAAAGCATTTCATGATGCGCTTCAGTCTGTTCTCGAGTACAACCGAGAGGCCACCGAATACCGCACAGCCATAGTCTAAGTGGGGAAAAATGAGTGAGGATACAAGGAGCTTACGGGTGGGTTGTGGAAGAAGATGGCGGAAACGTTTAATTCATTTAAATGAAAAAAAATATAAATTCATCAAAGACTCAGGAGTTAAATTAATACATCACGTTGAAAACAGCCTCAAATTAAATATATATGAAGCACTTGAAATAATAAAATCCTTCAAATCCAATCCAGATTTTTGCTTAAATGACCAAATGAATATCTCCAATAGTCCAATCTTCCCTCCATATCATAGGAACAGCAAATTTAAAGCTTTTTTTTCCTTTTTTGAACATTTTCTTAGATCTTCGACACATACATAACATACCTTATGCGGGGCCCAAGATTTATCCTTATCACCAATTGTGGGTGATACAGCTTTTTTAATATCATATTTGGATTCAGCACCCTAAAAACTATATGAATAAGGTATTTTCAGTACAGAAGTTTTTTCATCGTTGGCCTGTGTAATTTGATTGTTTACAGAACTAAACATAAAAAAAAAGAAGTTATATATTTGAAGATATAGTAAACATTTTTTGTATTTAACTTTGACCCAAAGCGATAAGTAAAATCGTGTGAGTGGACAGACCAGATCTTTTAAGAGATTCGAAAATGTACATTAAGCATATCTTACTCATATATATAATAACTTATTATCATCTGTGGTTTGCCTTTAAATTATTTTAGAAAAAAATAAAGACCCAAATCTTCGCATATCGGTGCTATATGGTAAAAATTTCCACAACCTAAAGACTTGGCCAACTCGTATCCTTCACATATCTATTTTATTTCATTTCTTTGTCACTAGTTCCATTAGGGACCATTTGGGTATATAAGAAGCTTGCCACCAAAAGTGGACATCTCTATGTTCTTGTGGTATATAGAAAACACTAATTTGCCACTATTCGCAGATGTTCAGTTTTCTTGAAAAAAACAATCTTTCCATTCACTTTTCTATGGAGAAAATGAAATTTTGACAGAAGTGGCGCTAACATGGTGCTTTGGAATACCTCCAGACCTCATCGAAATCTGTTTCGGTCGGAAGTGGAGATGTTCACTTTTGGTAATAAGCTCCTCATATAATCTGTTACATCATACGAGAACCGAGTAACCAACAATGAAATATATATATATATATATATATATATATATATATATATATATATATATATATATATATATATATATATATATATATGAAAAAAATATTATTTATAGTTACCCATCTACCGACACTGCTGGTCAATATACTAACTAGTAAATTTGGTTCCTTGTTACAATTTTTTTCTAGAAAAACTAATTTTTATGGTAGCCGAAATAGAACTAGATAATGCAATCGTTGAGGTAACTTCGTTTACGGTATGTACGCATCAAAAAAAGTTTTAATTTTCAATGATATTTTTAGAATTGGCAATGAGTAGCATTATTGTTTTATCTAATTAATATATTTTTAAAATAATCTTCACTGTTTTACTAAACCGTTCACAATACCCAAGCGGGTATTGGTAAACATAGAGGACGCTAGGCTGGCAAGGGAGCAACATTTGCCGAAGGGATTTCGCAACTATGGCTAAGTAACGAGAGGAGGAAGGTCATGAGCGGCAACTATTTTGTTGAGGGAGGTCGTTGCTCTGCACTTGCGTAATCCTCTTCGGCATCTAGGCTCCACCGCCTCCTGTCCTATCGTCAACTGTGCCATCAATTATCATAACATGGAGGCACTAGCACTATTATAGCAGATATAATCCAAATTAAATAAAAAAATATTATTAATGATAACTTCATTTAACATGTATAAAAATATAGCGAGAAAGTGAGTTATTAGCTATTTTCAAAATAGCCATGGATATGCAATAAGACAAATTATACACAAAAGGCCGTACTTTTCAATAAAATTAAACTTGTTTTTAAATAAAAAATGATAGTATCGCAATGGATGCATGATTCGGGAACGTCATTTAATGTTTGAATATTTGTACAAGTATTGAAGAAAACGGTAAATTGTTTATTCGGCAGTGAAACAGTGATTGGTTAACAATAGTAATGAAAAAGAGAAAAGTATCTTAAAAAATTGAAAAAATGAAACAAAGATAATTTGTGAATTAGATCTCGAAAACCAAAATAAAAATAGAATACCTCAGCTGAATACACGGATAGCTCCAATAGTTTAATCATCATCAAAAATAAATTATGGATAGTATTGATAATTTTCCTTTTCTTAAATTTCAATTGAAGTGGATTCAAATATGTGTGATACAAAGTTTTATGAAACAATTACTAAACATAACTAAACCTATGAAATATAAATTCAGAAAGGTAAAAATTAATTAAGGGTCCATAATTTGTACTAATAACACAGGTCGATATGATTTTTCTAACATTGGTGAAAACAGGTGTATATTTTGTAGTCCTAAATCCTAAAAGTATCAGCTAATTGCTGTAACACGTACAGTTTTTTTTTTTTCGTCACAGGGAGTGGATGATGGGGAAGACATAACTGAGGATTATCTGAATAAAAAATATATTACATGAGATGTCATACAGCGATAAACACCTTCAAGTTTTCCTCTTGTGTTCTGTGGCATCATCTCTTTTTAAAACCAGCAGTAGTTGCCCAACAGGGATGGGTTCAAGCTTCCCTGCTGATATCTTGCTTCCAACGTCTTGATGTCTTGGTGAAACCCCTCTCCTTGTTCGTCGCTTATTGCACCCAAATTTTCTGGAAAAACCCAAATAGAAGTGTAAAAATGCATTTGCAAAATCCATGCGACACCCAAGCATTCCATAGCATTTCAAGAGTTCATTTATGAGGTTTTTATAGTTTTAATCTTTTTTGTTGTCCAGAAATCCTTTCACTACACTTGAAAAACATTTACAAGCTGCCAATTCCATTTCATTTATTTTTTCTTGAAAACGGAAACCACCTAGAAGTTTCCTTATTTGAGGTCCAATAAATATACCTTCTTTTAGTTTATCAGTGTATGACATTTCAGGTAGTATATTTTTTATTCACATAACCCTCAGTAATGCCTTTGCATAGATTTTACACGTATTATATGTTTACATTAAATAAATATTAGATTGTTAAAATATGTAGTCTCTTTTTTTGTCCCCACCATCCACCCCCTGAAACAAAACAAATTGTACATGTTACATACTTCATACACACATATTTTCATCAATGTTACTTCAAAAAAGTTTAAATTTGTATTGATTTTACAAAAGAAGTTCAAAAACTATTTTATTTTATTTATCTATTTATTTTATTAACACTGTCATGTCTATATAAGAGAAATATTTTAAAGAAAATCTACTCTAATAACTTCATCAAAAGGTGATGAGTTTTCCTAATTGCCACCAAGAGAAAATAATTATTTGACATGTTATACAAGCCTCGAAAGCGCGAATGGTTAACAGGTGTTTAACTTCATTATGTTTTATTTTTATTTTCTTACCAAATGATAAAATTGAAATTGTTACATGGTCCCTAGTAGGCCTCAACGAACAAAATAAAAATAAAATTGTTTTAATATTAATAATTAAAGCGTAATAAAAAACCGGTTTCCCAAGGAACAATAAAATCACAGCTCTAATGATCTGAATTAAAAGTAAGAATATTCTGTTTTAATTTTGTTTTGACCGAGAAACGAAAAAAGCAGGGCCTTGCGACATAATTTGTAGAATTCATATCCATGAGTCTATCGATAGCTAACAACTATGGATACATGAACAATACTTTGGCCTATCCCTACCTAAGTAACGGCTACTAACCATTCGTGGCGAAAACAGATTTAATTGTTACTGTTATTTGACGAATTAATCATTTATATATCATTTTATATATCATCTAATGTATAACTAGCTCGGTAATATCCAAATTATTGAGCAATCGATAAGATCTTTCAACTGAGTGACTTCAAATAAAAGTGGGAGGTGGAGGAGGAGAATAATACAAAATATCAGTTGACGTCTGCATGATTGTATAGAAGGATCAATCTAATTAGGGATTGATAAATTATTTGCCACTTCTATAATTTTGTTTTTATTGAAAACTAGTTTCGAATGTTATACATTCATCTTCAGTTCTAAGCTACTGAAAAGATTAATAGAAAGGAAGTCCGCAATGGAATCAATAGAAGGGCAGGAATCGATTTCATTCCATTTCAGGGAATCGAGATCAAGTAAGATACTTTTATTGGTATGTCTAGATTACGAAAACTTATGGTTTTAGGAAGATTCGATGGCGTATGGATATTTTATGATATTTACATATCAGGTCATCAGACATATCAGTTATATATAGGTCATCAGAGTACAGGAACAAAACAGGAAGCTGGAAGAGGGAAGAAGGTTCTGTGCTGTAGTCGTTGTTCTTAGTCGATAGGAGATAAGTAGTTCTTCAGATATTTCAAAAATCTCGTTGACCATTAGAACGTAAATAGACAGCTAAGCATATGATTTGTTCTCGTAACTTTCGTCCAAAGCTAAAGAAAAATATTTGCAAATCAAAAGCTTAGAAATTATCTACTTGCGAATTTATCTTCAGCCATCACCTCAATTCGCAGCATTGCCATATTTCGAGACCAATTTATTATACTGATAGATTATAAAAAAAAAAAAAATATATATATATAAAAAACAAAACATGTTCCACTACAACCAGTGAAGGATCTTGGGACCCGTACTAGATAAGAAAGTACAACAAGAATGTGTGGCCAGCATCCGTGCTCAGCCACTAGGTTTTTCTCCCAACTTATTGATAATCCAGGTTAGAAGTTGGCCGGAAGATGTTCAGAAGGTTCTCCATATCCCAGAGTCAATCCACAGCTGTAAAAAAAAAAACGTGGGTTCAGGAGTTGGGAATTCTGTGTCTTACCCACAGAGCTACCTCATTCCTTTTGAATGATAAGCATTTCTAAGTCATTTTCATCTTTTCCAGGTTAATTTTTTGCCTTAAAATTAAAGTTTTTCCAATAGGAATTAAACTTCTTTAAAAACCAAATTCAACCTTTTTCGATTGCAATAAATTATAATATTTGCGGTAATTTTAATTATTGTGTTTTTTAAACAACGTAGCTTGTTTACATATGGTACTCGTATCGATATATCTTTTTGGATATCCTCGATGCTGATGTCCATTACCGGATTATCGGAGGCAATTTTTATGAAACTACTATCGATTTCAAGAATGCGATTTAAATGGAAACACGTACGATTTATTTTAGCTTTTTGATTTTTTGGATGTTTAGGTCTATTATCGGGTTGTCGGAGGTGTAGTTTCATCGAAATAGCTATAGTTATAGTTATATAGCGCGCATTAGTTTTCGATAATGTTCATTATAAATTTCCTAGAAATTCGATTGATTATCACTTTTACAGAGATATTCAGTACAGGGATTGTTTATCATGTATTTAAGAATGCGAATTCTGAATATATTACAGGATTTTCGATCGCGCATGCGCATTTCAATTTACTGTTTATATCGCTTAGTGCAAATATAAACAGTAATCAAATAGTAGAAAAGAGCTGTCTAACGAAGAGCTTATCTTATATAAATTAATGATAATGGAACTTAATTTCGAAGAATTTATCTTCCTCAAGATAACACCATAGAGACAGAACGCCTGCTCCACATCCATACACAATTGACAAAACCTGTTTTTTAAACCATAGATTTCAATGGCCACAACCCATTATGGGCCTCACAAGATACAAATTCCAGAGGACGAATAATTGAATTTTTTTTAAATCTACTTGACCTTCTATTACTTTATTCCGGGAAACCAACATAAGTAAGCTCCAGGTCAATCTGATTTTTCTAAAATCAATCCAGGCATCCTTCCTTGAGGTGGAGTAGCTAAAGAAGTCTTATACCCTTACTACCCTCAAGTCCCAAGTACCCTTTACTACGACTCTACATGTCCAGGGTCCGTCCAATTTTAGAATATGAATCTGTTGTATGGAATACATATGAAAAATCCAATATTGAAGCATTGCAAAGTGTACAAAGGTCTACGTCTCATTTGGTTTCGGGAATCAGGTTCCTTTGGATAAACTCCATATATGTTTTTACTTGAACTGGCTGATCTTGAAAAACTTTCAATGCGAAGATTAAATTGTGATATTATTTTTGTTCACAAACTCCTCCATAATATTGTAGATTATCCTGATGTTCTTCATGTTTCAACATCCATGTTCCTCCTCATCAAACTAGACAATATTTGGCATTTTCTAAAACCTCTTACAAAATCAATTATATAAAGTTTTCATGTGTACCACGAATGATGCATAATGTTAACTCATTACCAGATGATATTGCCTTTTTTCATTTTAGTTTCTCTCAACTAAAAAATAAATTGTACAAAACTTTGACAAAATCTGTTAACTGTTAAATTATATTATTGTTTCTTATATTATACGTTCCTTATATTATATTTTATTATTATTTTTATCTTATGGATACTTTTACTGACGTTGCAATATTCCATATTATATGGTTTATTTATAAAGAACTTTGACTTATTTACTTTTTGTTTGTATTTATTTGTATCTATAAATTTCTTATACATTATATTTACTAGTATTATTATATTTACATTATATTATGTATTGCATTATATTAATTATTATATTTTATATGAAATTTGTTTACTTGTAATTATGTCTTGATTTTTTATTCTATGTACCTGGGTTTATTCCGTATATATAAATAAATAAATTCGAAGAACTCGGAAAAGTTAAAATTGCGTGATCTTAGCATCGACATCATTTTCATAAAAAGCGCCTCCGATAACCCAATATCGGAAGACCAAGACTCCAAGACCTCAATATCGGAAATATCCGAATAGTCAAAATAAACAGATACGTGAGTGCGCGATATTAAAATTGATAGTATTTTCATAAAAATTATCTCCTATAGCCCACTAATGAACCTCAATATCGAGGAAATCCGAAAAGTTAAAATGAATTGATACGAATACCATATGAAAACAAGTATGCAACCACCACTATAGTATGCAACCACAATTTTCATTTTGAAAATATGAAAAAACTAGATAAAGTAAAATCAACAAAAAATAGAAGAATAATTGAAGCTATTCATATCACCAAAAATATAAATAAAACAGTAAATTACAAGATAGATACAAAAAAACTTAGCATCCATTATGCAGATATAATTAATTGACTCAATAAAATATAATTCAGATAGTTTAAAAAAGCCACAATTAAATAATTTTAAGTAATAAAAATAATCTTGTCCAATCAATAGTTTTTAAAATAATACTTGACCTGGGAGAGAGGGGATTAAATAATAATAATAGACATTAGAAGATAGTCTAATTCCTGAAAATACATTATGACAATGATATTCATAGAATGTACACTCTTTTGATATCTTTTTTAAAAAATAATCACTAAAAAATTAAGATAAAATAAAATTATCGATTTAATTAATGACAATGAAGAGTGGAGAATGATAATTACAATAGAATTAATAAATACATTAGGTAAAAAAACAAATTAATTGTTAATTGTTAAACATGTTTTAAAAAAAATGTTGGCCAATATAGCCTAAAACGTCGGCCAAAACCTCGACAGACAATAAAATAAGTTTTTCTTATTTGAGTGTATCTTCATTGACCACACCCACAACCAAGCTTCTCCTACATATCACATTATACCTCTATGGTTAAAAATTATGGTGAAATGACAGACTCGCCCTTGCATGGAGCGCCTCTTATGATTCTCCACCAGGATATTATAGATGAGAAAGTAGCATTTTTTTCTTTATTCTTTCTCTATCTGGCTAACATAATGAGTACATTGTTTAATTTTTTTTATAATGTATTCTTAAAGTATATATAGCATTTCCTAGAAATATTCAAATTTTTCAAAGTCAAATTCAATTTTTACAAGACAAATTAAGCCTTTTCCTAACTAAATTCAATCTTTTCCATTTCAAATTTAACTTCTTTCATTTCAAATTCAAGCTTTTTCAATAAATTTCAATTTCAATTTCAATAAATTATTATAAAACATGTTTACATAATTATGTTGTTTACGATTATTTTAATGATTCTGTTTTTTAAACAATGCGGCTTGTTTTCATATGGTATTCGTATCAATTCATTTTAACTTTTCGGATTTCCTCGAATATTGAGGTTCATTAGTGAGTTATAGGAGATAATTTTTATGAAAATACTATCGATTTTAATATCGCGCACTCACGTATGGATTTATTTTAACTATTCGGATATTTCCGATATTGAGGTCCATTATTGGGTTATCGGAGGCGCTTTTTATGAAAATAATGTCGATGCTAAGATCGCGCAATTTTAACTTTTCCGATTTCTTCGAGTTTATTTATTTATAGATACGGAATAAACCCAGGTATATAGAATAAAAAATCAAGACATAATTACAAGTAAACAAATTTCATATAAAATATAATAATTAATATAACGTAATACTTAATATAATATAAACATAATAATAGTAGTAAATATAATGTATAAGAAATGTATAGAGACAAATAAAAACAAAAAATAACTAAGTCAAAGTTCTTGATAAATAAATTATATAATATGGAATATTGCAACGTCAGTAAAAGTATCCATAAGATAAGAATAATAATAAAATATAATATAATATAGCCTTCTGGTAAAAAAATATAATAAATATAATTTTCCTGCCAAAAAATGAAAAGAAAAAAAAAGAAAGAAAAAACGTAAAAAATAAAAATATTAAAAAAATACGAGTAGTGCACATCTATCATAATCATAATGATAATGGTTTATACTACCACGGAAGGCGATAATTAAAATAACCAAAATAATAAATGCTGCATTCCAGCTTAGCTACGTCCCACAGATATAGAAGGTTGCGGAAGTCATCATGATTCCAAAACCAGGAAAGCCACCTCATGAGCTGACATCATACTGTCCTATAGCACTGCTGCTGGTAATATCAAAACTCTTTAAGAACCCCATAGATGGACCTTAAAATGGAGAATAAAACTAAATGAATCGAAGTCTATGCATACTGATTTCACTAACAAGAAAATCAACTATCTGCCAATTACTATAAATCACCAAGTGATCCCCTATTCTAATAAGGCCAAATATCTCGGGATGACATTGGACCCAATGCTCCGATGGAAAGAGCCTGTAAAAACAAAATTAATAGAGCTACATCTGAGATATCAAAAAATGTATTGGCTTTTAGGTAGACGATCCCATCTATCTGTGGAAAACAAACCTATACAATCAAGTCCTGAAGCCTATCTGGACGTATGGAATCCAATTTTGGGGGTACATGAGGGATTCCAACAGACAAATTATTCCAAGATTTTAAAATAAAGTTATTAGCCCCTAATAATTGTCAATGCACTCTGGTGCATCAGGAATGATGATCTTCATATAGTTGTAGTTGAAAAAGAAATAAAAAAATTCCTCCAGTCACATCAAGAGTGACTACAAGGACACATCAATGCTGAGGCCGTCCATCTCCTCAACTTTAATGTCCTAGTTAGAAGATTAAAATGATGAAAGCCCCGTGAGCTTGTTTGAAGTGATAGCCAAATAGTGATAGTTTGACGCCAAATTGAGACAGTTTGAGGCCAAGTTGTGAGAAAATTAAAACAATATTATGTATATTTGTTTTGTTTTGGGTTTTTTTTGTATATAGTATGTTAGAACTAAATTGCTAATAAGTTAATTATGAGCTTGATTGTAATTTCAATAAATATAAATTTTAAAAAATATTTATATGGTTACCAGGACCAATCTCCCTTAAAGTTCATGTGGAAGCCCGACCACGAGCACCTTGAGTTAGAAAAACCTGTGCAGGGGTCGCCCCTGGGTCCACTACCCATTTGGGCTTAAGGAATTTAATCATTCCAAATGGTACTACAGGTGTGACACCAGCCGAGTATCACAATTGAGGTGATGCCAGAATCTCCTTTGGGAGTTGCCTGGTGTTGACATAGTGGTTGTGGTTAATGATACCACTGGAGTGGGACTGTATAAGACCAATTACTTCAGTTGGAGTAATGTCGGATAAGTAGGTCTTTCCCCATATTTCATCCTTGTAAAAGATGGAGAGACAGTTAAGAAGTAAGATGGTTAAGTTCTTAGGTCCAGTGTACGCCTTTCTTCGTTCCCGTATCACCTCCATCATGCTTACTATGTCATTATTTACATGTGGTATTTAGTTTTATCATTAGATTCGTCCATTTTTCAAAAACTATCATCTTAAGTTTTTAATACCAGAAATAAGGTGTTTTCATGTTTAGCTAAGCCACATGGCAATATCACTCTTTGTAAATTGGGTTTTTAAAAATGGACTGGTTTTAATTATATAGTGTATTACTCACTCATATTTTCTATTATTATTAAATATTAAAATTTAAATAAAAAAGGAGCCTTTATCAGAAAAACAGTCATTTCTCTATGCACTTTTTTAATCCTTAGTTTAGTTATATATTGTTTTGATTGGATAAAACATATTATAAATTTACTTTTTTTTAATATTGAATTTATTAATTTTTCTAAATCAAAAAAATATATTCTGATTCTTTATTATTTTTTATATGTATATATTTATTTTATTATCTTAAATAGTTATTTATTTAAATCAATTCTACTATATATGGTTATTTATAATATATATTTTTAAAGAAATAAAAAATCATAGAAAAAGTATATATATTATCTTATGTTGGAGGAGGGACGGACCAGTGAGTAAGGCACCAGTAGGTAAGTATCAACTTCATGTATGAACTGTATAAATATAGTATTTTATTATTTATTTTATCAGCCATGGATTGACTCTGAGGTTGAGAAGCTACCTGAGGCAAGCCTCTATATAGTGGAAATCTTATACTTCATTGTGTGGGGATAAAATCCTATATATGGTTATTTATAATATATATTTTTAAAGAAATAAAAAATCATAGAAAAAGTATATATACTATCTTATGTTGGAGGAGGGATGAACCAGTGAATAAGGCACCAGTAGGTAAGTATCAACTTCATGTATGAACTGCATAAATATAGTATTTTATTATTTATTTTATCAGCCATGGATTGACTCTGAGGTTGAGAAGCTACCTGAGACAAGCCTCTATATAGTGGAAATCTTATACTTCGTTGTGTGGGGATAAAATCCTATATATGGTTATTTATAATATATATTTTTAAAGAAATAAAAAATCATAGAAGAAGTATATATACTATCTTATGTTGGAGGAGGGACGGACCAGTGAGTAAGGCACCAGTAGGTAAGTATCAACTTCATGTATGAACTGCATAAATATAGTATTTTATTATTTATTTAATCAGCCATGGATTGACTCTGAGGTTGAGAAGCTACCTGAGGCAAGCCTCTATATAGTGGAAATCTTATACTTCGTTGTGTGGGGATAAAATCCTATATATGGTTATTTATAATATATATTTTTAAAGAAATAAAAAATCATAGAAGAAGTATATATACTATCTTATGTTGGAGGAGGGACGGACCAGTGAGTAAGGCACCAGTAGGTAAGTATCAACTTCATGTATGAACTGCATAAATATAGTATTTTATTATTTATTTAATCAGCCATGGATTGACTCTGAGGTTGAGAAGCTACCTGAGGCAAGCCTCTATATAGTGGAAATCTTATACTTCATTGTGTGGGGATAAAATCCTGATGGTAAAACATGATGCTTATATTACATCATATTATGCTGAAATATCAACCCCTATTATTTAAGCAATTTAACATTTCTCCAGGATCGGCCCTTCCTAACTATATACTGTACACAAGATTCTTCATGGCTTTCAGTGATATTTTTCTTCTTTTACTTAACAACTTATTTACCAATCTTAAGGCTAAAGATTTCTTCCAAAAAAGTTGGTCTGCTACTCTCATTGCAATAATTCAATAACAATAAAGAAGTATCAGTCCAGTTTATAAAACTAATCAAACACAACATGTCAAATAAAACACTACATGTTTTACCAAATTCGATAGGCCTAATCCCATATATGAAGAGTCAACGAAAGAAAGGGGAAGAGTTACCCGTAATGCATTTCGAAAAATCAAGTTTTAATGTTTGGAGCTCCGCCTTTCTTCAGTCTGTGGGTATTTTTCAAACACTTTTAATAAACTAACCACAAACATTCTCAGCTTTCATATTTATGAAAGATATGAACATAATGATGTCTATAGCATCACTATTTGCATTCAAACTAAATAAATCCTTTTTAAATTGCTTCCACATCTCCTACATCCTTGACCTTTGCAGCCTCTCACTGGCCATTCTTCATATATGTTTGTTGATTTTAGGTGAAATGGGATTTACATAAATATAAATAAAGGCTGAAAATATTTCACCAAACGTTATGCTACTTTATGGCTTCTAGTTCAGTCTATGGGCATTCTTCAAATGATCCTAATAAACCAACCATTAACATTTTCAGCTGTCTTTCTATATCATCTTTTTCTACTGAAGGATATGAATATATTGAAGTGTATAACATCACTATGTACATTCAAACCATATAAGTCCTTTTTAAATTGCTTTCAGTCATTTATTTTTCTAGAATTTTTTTCTAAAATTAAATAAGTCTCAATACTATAACAAAATATAATGAGAAATAGCAAACCATAAATAATGAATAAATCTTACTTATTCATTTTTTTTTTCCTGGTTAAAATATGTGATTTTTTTCCATTCATTTATTTCTTTCATCATTCGTCAATATTTGAAAATTTCTGTAAATTTGACACCAAAATGTAGTATTATTAATTATTTAAATTCCAACAAAATTAATGCAAAAGCAATTTAAAAATATCAAAAATTAAACTTACTTATTGTCTTATACATTACTCTAATACAGAGACTGTTTTAAGTCTGATCCTCTACTGACCCACTTAGTCTGGTTTGTTATTATTGTTAATTCCTCTAGATTCTTTCTATTGTTTATTTTTCTATGTTTTGATTAAATTTTTTAAATTAGTAAATATTAATTTTATTTTTTTAAATATATTTTTTTATTATTTTCTATGCAAATTTATGATTTTTCTGTATAATATTTCAGTATATTTTGCAACTGCTGTAGTTTTGATATTTTTTGGATTATTTACATTGGTCCTGTGCTGTTTTATTCTCATTTTTACTTTCCCTTACCTATATACGAAGTATATAGTAAGGGGAAGTATTGCGATCGTGAAAATTTTCGAATTCGAGTTTTCAACGGAAATACATGTTTTAAGGTCCCCTGAGTACAAATGACAAAGTCTCGCAAAATGGTCTGTGTGTATGTGATCAGTCTAGCTCAAAAACGGAAAGCTGTACGATACTGAAATTCCATATTTAAGGTTAGCACATGCATGTGATGTTAGAGCAACATTTTCGTCAAAATCGACTAACTGGAAGTGCCACTTTATATAATCGATTTTACACATTTTTACAATTTTCTCGAAAACGGCTCTAACGATTTTGATTAAACTTGCCTTAATTATTCTTCATAAAGACCTTTAACTTTTCATATATATGGTACATTACCGAGGAATTGCAGGGAAAAAAGTTATGATGAAAAGAATATTTTATTTACGCATAACTTCAAAAGCGTGCAATTTATGGTAAATCATCTATGCACTTGTATGAAAGATAATTAAATTATCTAAAAAACAATAAAAGAATCATGAAAATCGGACCAGTATTAGCAAAGATACAGCGCATCGGACTAAACGGAAATAGCTATTATATCATGGATTTTACACTTTTCTCGAAAACGGCTCTAACGATTTTGATGAAACCTGGCTAAATTATTCTTCATAAAGGCCTTTAACTTTTCATTCATGTAGTAAATCACCGAGGAATTGCAGGGAAAAAAGTTTTGATGTAAAGAATACTTTATTTGCCCATAGCTTAAAAAGTATGCATTTTACGGTAAATTATGTGTAGTATTGTATGAAAGGTAATTAAATTATCTAAAAAACAATAAAAGAATCATGAAAATCGGACTAGTATTAGCAAAGATACAGTGCATCGGACTACCCGGAAATAGCAATTATATCATGGATTTTACACTTTTTTACAATTTTCTCGAAAACGACTTTAACGATTTTGATGAAACTTGGCTAAATTATTCTTCATAAAGACCTTTAACTTTTCATTCCTGTAGTAAATCACCGAGGAATTACAGGGAAAAAAGTTTTGATGAAAAGAATATTTTATTTACGCATAACTTCAAAAGCGTGCAATTTATGGTAAATCATCTATGCACTTTTATGAAAGATAATTAAACTATCTAAACAACAATAAAAGAATCATCAAAATCGGACCAGTATTAGCAAAGATACAGCGCATCAGACTAACCGGAAATAGCTATTATATCATGGATTTTACAATTTTTTACATTTTTCTCGAAAACGACTCTCTTGATGTGAACTCTTTAAAATTGTATTAAAAAGATAATTATTATAGGACGGTAAGGGAAAGTAGTGTGATGCGCGCACCGCACCAGATTTTTAAATTTTGAGATGTCTCACCAATTTTATAATTTGGGCATTGTGTGCATTTTATTTTATATACATTACTCTGTTTTGTTTCTTTTTCTATTTTATCCTTCATGTTTGTAATATGATTTTTTAGTTTATTATTATTGTACAAATCAAATTTGATATAGTGGTCATATTTTTTAAAATCTCTCTTTATCTTATCAGTTATTCCTGGGATATATTTTAATTTGTGGAATATATTTGATGTGTTTTTAGCATCATTTAATTCTAATTTTAAAGTAATTTGTTACTAAGCTTTTATTATATTGTTTAGGATCTGGAGCGGGAATCTGGAGAAAAGACAAGCCACTAAATGGATTTTAATGCCATTAGGCAAAATATAAATATTTTATTTATATTTATATAAATATTTTATGCCATAAGGCATAAAATACTACAGTATTTCAATCTGAAGTACTCTCTATCAGTCATGGTACCTCCAGGCTGCTGGAAGAGGGGGTAAAGGGTAAGAAGGTCTCATTCTATACCGATAAACAGGCAGCAATTGGGACACTAAGTAATTCCATGACTAAATCAAGGGTTGTACGGGACTGTAATGCAGTCTTAAACAACCTTACACAATAAAAGAGTGTAAGCGTTGAGACGGTAGCGGGTCACTCTGGTACACCAGGCAATGAAGAAGCTGACAAATTGGCCAGGCTAGGATCGGAGTGTATTCCCATTACCCCGAAACCTGTCTGTGTTTGAGTTTGAGCTAAACCAAAAGGAAAATTGAGGCAACTTATGATATCAGAGCCAAACAATATTGACAAATGAAGAATTGGTTTCATTCAAAGTTGTTTTTGGATGGTCCCTGTGCCAGCAGAAGTGAGCAGCTACTGAAAATTGAAAGGAATTCGACCAAAAAAAAATACAGCAGTCTGCACAGGACACTGTAAACTAAACGGGCACATGTTCAAGTTGATAGGATCACCCTTATATAGATTCTGTCACTCCGAGGATGAAACAGCTTACCACATTATCTGCTTGTGCAACAGGTTTTCAAGACTGAGATTCTCCTTGTTTGGTGTGAGGTCATCGATCCGATAAATCTCCTGATTTTTGTTTTTCTTTTTAGCCCTGAAGATGGCCTAACACTTAGGCCAAAACGTCGGCACAAAATATATAAGTTTACTTATAAAAGTGTAACTCTTTGACCGCACCCCCCTCCCCCCCGACCAACTTCTCCCTTTAAATATACATAAACGGTCAACAAAAACTCCCTCCAATTTCCAATTTAAAGGTTTTATTTATTTTATAACAGTAATTTATTTTCCAAGAAAAAATACACTCTTTTTAATTTCTACTATCTTATATCTTCTTTGGAAACGTTTTGGGCGATCATTGTCCATTTTCAAGCCTTTTCATTCATCCATCTACAATTAAATATTTTTAAAAATTAGCTACATTTCTTATCCAACACTTTAATTACTATATATGATACTTTATAAGTGTTGTTTTATTATATTATAAGTCAAGTATCTTATTATTTTTTTTTTAATTTAAAGAAATCTAAATACTATAACAAAATATAATGAGAAATAGCCAATCATAAACAATGAATAAATCTTACTTGTTCATTATTTATTTTTATTTTTTGACTAGTTAAAATATACGAATTTTCTTTTTTCATTCATTAATTTCTTTCATCATTCGTCAATATTTGAAAATTTCTGTAAATTTGGCACCAAAATGTAGTATTATTAATTATTTAAATTCCAACAAAATTAATGCAAAAGCAATTTAAAAATATCAAAAATTAAACTTACTTATTGTCTTATACATTGCTCTAATACAGAGACTGTTTTAAGTCTGATCCTCTACTGACCCACTTAGTCTGGTTTGTTATTATTGTTAATTCCTCTAGATTCTTACTATTGTTTATTGTTCTATATTTTGATCAAACTTTTCAAATAAGTAAATATTAATTTTATTTATTATATCAACATAATGTTGTCCTATTTTTTGTGTGTCTGGTTTGAAATGTACTACATTATTAATGTTTTTGGTTATATAAATTTATTCTACATGTTTTCTTATTTTATTGTTGTTAGCTGTACTTAGAGTTTCTCTGTTGTTAAATTCAAATTTATGATTTTTCTATATACTATCTCCAACTATCTCCGTATATTTTGCAAGTGCTGCAGTTTTGACATTTTTTGGATTATTTACATTGGTCCTGTGCTGTTTTATTCTCATTTTTAAATTTTGAGATGTTTCACCAATTTTACTTTTGTTCATTTTTTCACCAAAAATTATTTATCAACTTTTACAAATTTATGGCCTCTAAGTTGAAACTTTTTTGGAGGGGGGGGGGGGGGGGGTTCTGGAATTTTTGCAGCTTACCAGGAGTGGATTGAGCAGTAAGTGCCTATTTTTCATTTTGTTTAGTCATTGCGACCATCAATTGTGTTAATTTATTCAAAATTTTTGTTGTGTTTCAAATTTAGAAAAGAGCGCTATAGTTTCATAGATGGATTGGGCAGAAAAGTTCTTTGAGAAAATACTACATGCGTAGCAAAGACATTCAGATAATGTAGATCATTATTGGGCAATGCACACAATGCCCAAATTATTACACTGGTGAAACATCTCAAAATTAAAAAAATTATTTGATAAAATTTTATATGCATTATTTTTTACTTTTTTAATTTTTGTATTATCTATTAATATTAACGCTTTTTAAATAAAATTTTTAACTGTATTTAAAATTTGGTATTTTGGGTGGTTTGAAAGATAATATTTAGGCAAATAGTAACAAAGTAGTAACAAAAATAGTAACAAAACATAGTTTTTGTTACAAACATAGTAACAAAAATTATCAATTTGAAACTTATTGGACAAGACAAAAAATTTTTGTGATATTATTTTTATTTATTTTTCAAACTACCCAAAATACCAAATTATAAATATTTGTTAAAATTTTTATTTAAAAAGCTTTAAGATTAACAGATAATAAATATTTTTAAAAAAATAAAAAATAATGTATATAAAATTTTATCAAATCATTTTTATTTGCAAAAGTTGATAAATAATTTTTGGTGAAAAAATGAACAAAAGTAAAATTGGTGAAACATCTCAAAATTTAAAAATGAGAATAAAACAGCACAGGACCAATGTAAATAATCCAAAAAATGTCAAAACTGCAGCACTTGCAAAATATACGGAGATAGTTGGAGATAGTATATAGAAAAATCATAAATTTGAATTTAACAACAGAGAAACTCTAAGTACAGCTAACAACAATAAAATAAGAAAACATGTAGAATAAATTTATATAACCAAAAACATTAATAATGTAGTACATTTCAAACCAGACACACAAAAAATAGGACAACATTATGTTGATATAATAAATAAAATTAATATTTACTTATTTGAAAAGTTTGATCAAAACATAGAACAATAAACAATAGTAAAAATCTAGAGGAATTAACAATAATAACAAACCAGACTAAGTGGGTCAGTAGAGGATCAGACTTAAAACAGTCTCTGTATTAGAGCAATGTATAAGACAATAAGTAAGTTTAATTTTTGATATTTTTAAATTGCTTTTGCATTAATTTTGTTGGAATTTAAATAATTAATAATACTACATTTTGGTGTCAAATTTACAGAAATTTTCAAATATTGACGAATGATGAAAGAAATAAATGAATGGAAAAAAATCATATATTTTAACTAGGAAAAAAAATGAATAAGTAAGATTTATTCATTATTTATGGTTTGCTATTTCTCATTATATTTTGTTATAATATTTAGACTTAATTAATTTTAGAAAAAAAATCTAGAAAAATAAATGACTGAAAGCAATTTAAAAAGGACTTATATGGTTTGAATGTACATAGTGATGTTATACACTTCAATATATTCATATCCTTCAGTAGAAAAAGATGATATAGAAAGACAGCTGAAAATGTTAATGGTTTATTATTATAATAATTTATTATTTATAGTTTATTATTTAAATAATTAATAATACTACATGCTACAATGCTACAATACTAATGGACAATGATCGCCCAAAACGTTTCCAAAGAAGATATAAGATAGTAGAAATTAAAAAGAGTGTATTTTTTCTTGGAAAATAAATTACTGTTATAAAATAAATAAAACCTTTAAATTGGAAATCGGAGGGAGTTTTTGTTGACCGTTTATGTATATTTAAAGGGAGAAGTTGGTCGGGGGGAGAGGGGGGTGCGGTCAAAGAGTTACACTTTTATAAGTAAACTTATATATTTTGTGCCGACGTTTCGGCCTAAGTGTTAGGCCATCTTCAGGGCTAAAAAGAAAAACAAAAATCAGGAGATTTTTCGGATCGATGACCTCACACCAAACAAGGAGAATCTCAGTCTTGAAAACCTGTTGCACAAGCAGATAATGTGGTAAGCTGTTTCATCCCCGGAGTGACAGAATCTATATAAGGGTGATCCTATCAACTTGACTTTGAACATGTGCCTGTTTAGTTTACAGTGTCCTGTGCAGACTGTATTAGAAGGGAAGATTAGTATTAGTATTAGTATTAATATTAGAAGGGAAGATTGTGACCAAGGGGTTGATCACAATCTTAAACCACTAGATATTTCAGTTGTACCTAAGACAGTGGAAAAGGGTCATAAAGTCATACTTTCTCAGGAAGGAGAGAATGTTATAGAAGGAAATAATAAAGAAGAATTAAGGTATTTTGAAGATGCATTTGCATCGACAGAAAGTAAAACTAAATTAGAAGAAATTAATTTGGATGAAAATTATAGCATAAATAATATATGTTTTGGTAAGAGATTATTAAATTTATTAATCTCTTACCAGCTGTGAAAGAATGTCAAATCTAATGAAATATATATATATATATATTTTGACCCTTCCTGTTGGAGATTAGAGAAAATTGTTAAAATTGCTCTTTTTAGGGACCAGATCAGAAACACTCACTCAACAGAATGAAGTAGCTTTTTTAAATAATTCACTGTTTCTGATAGGAAATGAATCTTACTTTTTTCACACTAGTTTTTGGCTTCTTTTTTTTCATTAAAATTTGCTTCAATTAAAAAAAAAAATTATAATTTGGTAGGATAATTTTTCATTACATTTATTGGACTAAAGTTTTGAGGTCTTGAAAAATTCCTTTGTACAGAAACATATAACATAATTTAAAAAAAAAAAATTAAATGTTCAGGTTAGAAATTAAAACAATACAGAGTATTAGGAACAATAAAGAAGAGCAAGATAAGTTTAAGATGAAGGTGAAGGTTGCCATGTCGACTAAAATAGAATCATAACAAAAATCTGTTCAACTTGAAAAATCATTTATAAAATACTCGTGCTATTCAATTTATTTTATTAAAAATGAGAATATAATATAAAAGTCTGAGCCTAATTATCCACGCCTTTAATATTGTTACAAATCAATATATTATGAAGAGCTGGAATCAAAAGGAGAACAGTGCTCAATAAAGTTTGACTAATAAAAGAATCACAGCAAGCGCTTTTTACAGAGGTATAAGGCATTATTTTTTGGTTAAAGGTAGTGCCAATCACTAAAAAGATTAAGAACAACTTCTTTAGAGGAATTTATAGCTTATATTCTTCTCTAATTATTTATATTTTGTATATTTAGTCTTTTAATAAAAATTTATAGTTATTTTTTATATATTTTGTATATTTAGTCTTTTAATAAAAATTTATAGTTATTTTTTACATCTTGAACTTGTGTTTATAATTTTCAAACAGTGGAATCAAATAAAGAAATGAAATGAAAAAATTGTCTTTATTCTGGGACACTCAGTTCCCTAAGAATAACAAAGATGTACAACTTGAGCAGCATTAGTCTGGCTACTTTATTCACAATTAGTTAAATTATAAACTAAAAGACAAAAAATAATTAATTATATAAATAAATTAAAAATTGAAAATAGATACATATATACATATTTGTACAAACCTACATAGACATTATTCTTTTACATTTATGGTAAAGATTGATCATCAAGAAGAAGGAGAAATAAATGGTGTTTAAATGAGGTTAGGGAGGAAGCTTTAATAATGGAGATGGGTAGGGAATTCCAGAAAGAAGTAGCACAAATGATAAAGGATTTTTCAAAGGAAGTAGTTCTATGAGAAGGGATACTGATTATTAAATAATTAGAGGATATTGATACTGGTACTGGAACTGGTAGGAAGAACTAATCGAACAAGAGAGCCTTTCTGTGCCCTAAAAAATTTCTTATGTTATTAAAACTAATAGAGATTCAATCATAAGTCCTCGGGAACAATTTTTTTATACTAATATTTTTATTTATTTTATTTTTTTAGGATATTCAGACTTTAATGACAATTTTTCAAAAAATATTTAATTAGACTATTTGACTAATACCCAGTCAACTACATTGCACTAACATCCCTGTCAATTATCATTTTGGCTGATTAGAAAAATTCAAGAAACGTTGCTCTGTAGGATTTTTTGTTGATCAGGAATGTAGAATTTGATACAGGTTTACAATTGGGTGAGTTAGACTTGGAACATGAAATTAAAATATAAATAAAAAACATAATATGAGGTGTTAAAATTTATAAAAATATGAGATTGCTTGATGTTGAATATCCAAAAAGGTTCCCCAAAGAGCAGGCGGTATTTAATATTTGAATTTTCATATACACCTAAAATATATTTAGCTGTAAAGGGAATTTACTTATTTTTAAGCTATACCTCCAAAAGCTTGGTCACCTTTTTTTTCATATTCATCACTATTTTTTAATTATTTTTTTCTGCCAATTAGAATCTTTTATATATTGAAGATATTTTTTCACTTTAAAGATAAAATTCATTGGAAAAAAAAATTATGTTCATAATATATTGAGGCTATATCCAAAATATTTATGTTCAAAGTAAATAATATTTGATTAGAAAAAGGGAATGAGAGTGAATCAAATTTATTCAAGGGGCGTCCTTGAAAAATTATTTTAAATGGCTCTTATAAGTCTTTTATCTAGAGGCTTTCGAACTATGTTTTGGCTGTGTTGACTTGGATCACATCAACTTTATTGGATTTCCAACGAGAGGTGCCCATCCCCCCCAAGGGCGATGGCACATGTCCTCCCTTCCTAAAATACTAAATGCCTCCCCTAGCACCTGCCAGCCCCTTCTATTGAATATTTTTGAAATAGAAATACAAAGAAGTAAAAAAATAAAACAAAACAAAAGCACTTGGTTAGGTAGGCCTATGCTACAGTGGCGTTGCATGAAGTACTGAGGCCCAGAGCAAAATCTTGTAATATGCCCCTTCATCTAATAGGGGAGGGGGACTGCATAGAACAACAAGTTTTGCATTCCCAATTTTTATAAATTTATTACTTTTTAAGTAAATTCAATGCAATAAATCGTCAATGTAAAACATATTCTTCTTCTTCTTCTATTGGCACAACAGATGCATATAGCTGTCCGTAGCCTGCTTAACAAAACTATCCCACTGCATTCTATTTTCTGCCAGGTTAGTACTAATCCCTAGTTTTTGGAGGTCTCCACTAACATTGTCCTGCCGTCTTGTTTTGGGTCTAGCTCTTGGGCATGACCCACCTGAATGATAAATATACAGTATTTTGGCTGCTCTTGGGTTATCTATCCTGTGTACAGGCCTTACCTTAACCATTTTAGATGTTGCACCTTTTATCCAACCACAATTTTAACTGACAAACTAACAAAATTCTTGACATTAGTATGTACATTCAAACTAAATAAGTCCTATTTAAATTGATTCCACATCTACTTCATGCTTGACCTTTGCAGCCTCTCACTGGTCATTCTTCATATATGTTTCTTAATTATTGGTGAAATGGGATTTACATTACTATATGAAGGCTGAAAATATTTCACCAACCATTATTATATTTTATATGCTATGTTTTAGCTTCTCAAGCCATCCTCATTCATATCTGAAATATTTTCAGCCTTAATATATTTATGTAAATCCCTTTTCACTTAAAATCAACAAACATATATTTAATTTCATTTTATTTATTTAGTTAAATTGGTTATTAATAATTATTAAAAAGTATAAAAATTGATTATAATTCAAGTTTTTGTGGCATTTATATTTTGAAAAAATAAAAGTAGTTTGAAAAGCGGAAAAGGGAGTTTAAGAAATCTTTACATTATTATCATGAGTAGAATATTGGGTTTGATAGGAGTTAAATTTAGGAAACAGAAAACTAATTCCATTTTACAGTTGATATTATATTTTATTACAAACTATTTATATAATTTAAAGAAGCAAAGTAATTTTAAAAACAAAGATTTATCTTTGTTACATTAAACTGGAACAGTAAAATTAAAGCATAGTTAACAAATGCTAGAATAAGCTTTTTATTATTTATTAATGTGGCAAAGCTTTGCATGGCACTGTGAATTAGGATTCTTAGCTTTGCTCACAAATGATTCGTTTCGTTCGAGTCAATAGCTGAATTCCCTGAACTTATATATATATATATATATATATATATATATATATATATATATATATATATATATATATATATTTGTATGTATGTCTATACACCCACACACAAACATATGTGTGTGTGTGTCTGTGTGTGTGTGTGCGTGCATGCGTGTGTGTGTGTCTGTGTGTGTATACACACATATATACACACACACACACACACACACACATACATGCATGCATATGATTATGATCTTTAAAAAAATATGTCTAATCAAATGACATTTACTTCAATTAAGAAATCAAATGTCAGGGAAATTATTTTAAATACATATGTACAATAAGCAAAAATACTTAATGTCTATAAGTAACACAAAAGAAGAATATGAGCAGTTTCTGTACAGTGAAAGCTTCATGACATGTACAACAACATTTTTTTAAACAAAATTCAACAATTTTGATTTATGAATATATATAAATAAATATAACTTGTAATAACAAAATGTTATTCTGGCATTTAGAGATTCTGAAATGCTTTTTCTAAAAATATTTTCATATCCAATAAATTTAAGTAAAAAGCAGTGCTGACAGACAGCATGTGTTGAGGTACAAATTAAAAAAAAAATTAAATAAATAATAAATGCCTTACATATTAATAATATGCAATATATGGCAAACTAATGCATTATTAGACAGGGCAATGCATAATACATCGGCATATTCTGTGGAAATTTATATTTAAATCAGAGAATTAAGCCATAGTAAGTGTGCCCGCTCCAAGTCCAAAGCCTACTCCACGTGGTCCAAAATGACGTCCATAGCAACCTCTGCAATAGATGTCCCCATCAGGGCCATCATTAAGATTTGTAGAATCTAAAGATCTACGACAATCACCACACGAAAAGCATCTCTTGTGCCATATCTGAAATCAGAAACATTTGTAAAAACTATTAAATATTAAGAATTTATATTTCACGATATTAAGGCAATATAATAAGGTTGTAACAAGTTATATTTCACGCAACTTATTTTATTGAGATCCGCTAAAGTGAATGTCAGACATTAAGATATTTTATACAGTATTTTCATTTAATTATTTTTTATTACTTTTCATCAAAGATTATTAGTTATTCAGTTAATGATATTGACAATGGTTTTGAGTTTATAATTTTATTTTCCATAATTAAGTGAACAGAAGTTCGTTTAAATTTTTTTAGTGGATCGTTAAATTGATATTGTGGTAAGGGACCATTATTTAAAAAAAATATTTTAAATATTTTTTGTATGAAAAATGAGTGCATACCCTGTTTTTGCTAATCATCTTCTCAGCTTCATAAACTTCAAAGCCACATCGTAAACAACCTTTACCTTCAGCCGCTTTATGGCCAGTTAATGGCTTACAATCTGAACTGAAAAAAGTAAATAAATAAACATTGCATTTTTAACAGATAAAAATTATACTGAAATTTGAAATTGGAAAGAGTAAAATTGGAACAATTCACTTTTCATTTTCAATTATTGTAAACAAATTTATAATGAACAAATATCAAGTTGTTATAAATGCTTAGTAATAATTTAAAGCCAAATTATGTTAAGGAACTTTGATAAAATAAAAATAAATACAATAAATTATTGTCATTTTTAAACAATGAATATATATATTTTTTAAATACATTATCTATGGTAGATAATATCGTTAAATATATCTGTATTTAATGATTTGTAGACTGAGCATATACTCTTTACATAAAGAAATATAAAATACTAAGTATGATAACTACTAAATTATTTAAATTAATAATTATAAGTTATTCTTCTATGGGAATCAAAATCTCTTGGACTGCTACTTTCATTGATACTGAGAATAATCGTTCTCTGATAGATTCAGTTGTTTAAAGAAAAAAAATAAACCAACAAAGATTAATTTATTTTTAAATTAGGCAATATTTCCAACTGGGCTTCATTTTTTATTTTCCAAAAAAACAAAGCAATTTCAGCTTGATTCTTGGCGAGATCATCTCCTTGCACAACTGCTGGCCTAGAAACAGTATGGCCCTTACTAACTACTGAAACCAAGGCCCTTCATAGGTTGTAGTGGTACAGTTTTTTTTTTCTTTAACCAATAAAAATACTTACTAAGTAACTGTTGATTCTCCATTGGTAGAAATCAAGGTAGGAGAGTGACCATAGCCAAAGCCTTTTGGTCCAAAGTTCTTGCCATAACAAGCTTTGCAATAAATTTCCTTATCAGGTCCATCACAGGCCAACATAGAATCTAAAGGACGATGGCATTGGCAGCAATTGAAACAAATCTTATGCCACATCTAAACAGAAGAGAAACACCTCTTTTATTAAAATTTATATTTCACATCACATAAGGTACTTAGAAATGAGAATTAAAATGATGATTGCTAGACAGCAAAATATGATTTAAAAATATATATAATTAACTAAGTTATAGTCACTGGCTGCTTTTACAAATTGCGCAACTAAAAACATTTCCTTGGATGTTCAATCACTATGTTATAATTCATAATAAATAATTAAAATGTTTGTAAGAAAGGTGTAGTATTAATTTTTTCATGACAAAAAGAAAGATTTTATCAAGCAATAACCTTGTTGATTTATAAAAAATAATATAATATATATGTCAGTTTGTTCTTTTATTCATGTGCAACTAAACACAAAATTAACAATATACTTACTGTCCCTTTAGCTAACTGTTGTTCTGCAGCAAAGACCATACCACCACATCTTGGACAGCCTTGTCCTGGTGGAGCCTTAATAGAAGTTGTGTCTGGATTGTAGAAGGGGCGCCCTTGTGAAATTTCTTCCTCCCTAAGTAAAAAAATAATATACTATCATTTGTTATAAACTTCTCATTTTATCTTTGATTGATTGATTCATACTAATAATTACTTTTAAAAAGCATCATTACTTACGTGAGCCCATCAGTTTGCAGAAATCCAGAACCACAGGCAAAGCCATAACCATGTGGTCCCCACTTTTTTCCGTAGCAAGTTTTACAATACACATCCTTATCAGGGCCATCACAAGCAATTATTGAATCAAGTGTCTTGTTGCAATCATGGCATTTAAAGCATTTTCTATGCCATTCCTAATTAGAAATCAAATCATTTTATTACTTATTAAAATAATTGACTGTTTTTACAGCTTTGATAATAATTAATAATGCTTTTTTATGTTCTTGCACTAATAATAATAATAATAATATGATATAATGCTTAATTTTTATAATTCTACAACATAATTTGGAGGAGGGTAGCTCAGTCGTAAGGCACTGTGCTTTCAATTCTCTTGGTCCTGGGCTTGAGACCAGCTGTGACAAATAATTATTTATTCTGTAATCAGCTGTGGATCAACCCTGTAGGATCAGGGGACCCTCCTGGGGCTCACCCATCCTCTATAAAATGGGTAACCTTAATTGGAGGGAAATGCAGTTGAGCATGATCTCGGCCAAATCACCTTCTAGCACAACGGTTGGCCTAGAAACAGTACGGTCCATACTAAGTACTGAACCCAAGACCCTCTATGGGTTTAATTGTACAGGTTTTTTTTACAATATAATTTAAACATAGAGAGAGTAGCAAAATAAATAAATTCTTGCTGTATAAAAAGTTGTATCATGGTGAATAAGAATTACTGTCGCGAATAAATGAAGATAAATGGCACGAATGAAGATAAACGACATATGGTGGGTTTCTAAAAGTAAGGTGTGAGTTCTCTTTCTCTGTCAAGGCTCTACAGTGCTATGTGAACCTTGGCCTCCTCGAAGAGCCTTTGCCAGTCAGCTCTGTCCTATGTGGCTGCTCTCCAGTTAGTAGCTTACATTTAGTAAGGCCCGGGAGTCCTAGGCTAGCAAATCTTCCCAACAGAGTCAGGGTTTTCCTCTGCCCCTGGAGTGATCCAACACTTCCACCAGAAGTTTTTTTAACATCTGATCTTCACTCATCCTTCAAACATTTCCAGCCCATCTTAATCACCATAACTTTATTAATCGGATGATATTTATTTCTTCAAATAGCTAGTACACTTCATTGTTATGTCACTGTCTCCAATGATTTCCTTCTCTGATGGGTCCAAAGATCTTTCTTTCAAAGATGGCTATGTCTTTTTCGTCCAAGCTAGTAAGGATCCATTTTTCCGATCCATAAGTCAAAACTAGCTTAATAAGTATCTTCTATAAAAGGCATTTTGTTTTACTGGTAAGGATAGGATTCTTTAGATGCTTGCAGAGCCCACAGTAGCAACGGTTGGCTTTCATAATACAGTGGCTAACTTCGATGGAAAGCTTGTTATTACTGCTTCATTGGGTTGACGCTCTCAAAGGTCTCTATGCCTACCCATAATAATTGGTGATCCAGCAACATTACTTACTGTTCTGCTTACTTTCAAATATTTGGTTTTAAGTTGTTAAGGTTCGAGTTATTGAGCCTAAATTACAGAATATATACCGAGGGTGAGATCCAAATATGTTCACTATGTAATAGAAATGAAGAAGAAAATAATTTTTTCTAATTTCTAAACAATTATTTCATAAAGAAAGATTATATAAAATATTTTAATGTAACAATTAAATAGTAAAAATTATTCTTCATTAATAAAATACTGGAAATTGACTTAGATTATAGAGATAGATTAGTAAGAGAATTTAACTATCTTTGATGTATTGATTGATGTATATAATAAATAAAAGTAAATCAATAATGTGCTTATAGTTCGTTGTTGTGAGTGTGTATGTGCATATAATATAGATAATATATAAATTGATTTACTTATGTATATGTAATTGTATATGGATGAACTCTATTAAATATAGAAGTATTAAAAATATCAAATTTATTTTTTATAATATTATAAAACTTGTTTTAAGAACTTTGATAGATTTAAAATAATAGGCTATAGTGAAATAACAATGAATATAAGTAATAGAAAAATAAACAGGCCATAATGAGGGTTTTAATGACTAATGCTCTGATATTGTATTTTTTTTTTTTTTTTTTTTACAATATTGCACTAAAATATAGTGTCTTGGAAAAGAAAATATACAACTTCATAGAGTTGATATACATGTACTTAAAATTGATATATATATATATATATATATATATATATATATATATATATATATATATATATATATATATATATATATATATATATATATATATATATAAAATTATTGAATTGATAAAAACTAATATTAAAAATAGTAATAATATTGGAATAGTTTTCAAAGTTTTCCTGAACTTATTTTGAAAACATTGCATACTCAATTTTTTTCCCTATTTATAGAATTTTCACCTTCATTGTGACCTTTTCCAAATCAATTGTCACCTTTTCCATTTCAATTGTAACTTTTTCCATTTCAATTGTAACTTTTTCCCTTTCAATTGCAACCTTTTTCATTTTAATTATAACCCTTTTCAAATCAATTACCACCTTTTCCATTTCAATTGTAACCTTTTCTGTTTCAATTGTATCTTTTCCCATTTCAATTGTAACCCAATGGAACATTAATTAATTCTCTTTTATTTATTTTATTATTGAAAAATAATTCTTTTAATTACAATAATGACTTTCGAAATATTTTTGGCATATTCTACCGATATTTTTTTCGTTTATTAGATTAGAAGAGCATTTCTACTTAATTATTATTTTCTAAATTCTTCGGTAAAGTTACCGTTTATTAGATTTTCAAGGGCGCTATTTTTACGAATTTACTATCGGATTTTACATTGCGCATGCGCATTTCCATTTTCCGTAGCTATTGAAGTTTTGTATGATACAGGGATCGTTTATCAGGTTATCGAGGGTTCTGATTCCATTTTTTTATTTGTTTTTTCGATCGTGTATGCAAATTTCGCTTTTCCGTTACTGTTGAAGTTTTCTATGATATAGGAATCGTTTATTAGGTTTTCGAGAGTTCTGATTTCAGCAGCAACGGAAAATGGAAATGCGCATGCGCGTTCGAAAATCCGATTGTAAATTCGTAAAAATGGGACTCTTGAAAGCCTAATAATAATAATAATTAAGTAGAAATGTTGGTGGCCGAACAAAATTTCGATTGTAAATTTGGCATTAGCAACTTCGAAAGCCTAATGAATGATCCCAAAATCGATGTAATGCACCCTCATCTTTCAAAAAAAAAAAAATTAAACTACATGAAATTAGCCCTTAATATCATTTATTTAATAAACGAAAAAATATTAGAATATGCCAAAATTATTTCAAAAGTCATTATTGTAATTAAAATAATTATTTTTAAATAAAATAATAGAATTAAATAATGTTTGATTGGGTTACCATTGAAATGGAAAAAGTTACAATTGAAATGGAAAAGATTACCATTGAGGTGGAAATGTTTTAAAAAGGGAAAAATATTTAGTATGCAATGTTTTCAAAAATGTTCATGAAAACTTTGAAAACTATTCTAATATTATTACTATTTTTAATATTATCTCTGATAAATTCAATAATATATATATATATATATATATATATATATATATATATATATATATATATATATATATATATATATATTTTCATTCATTATGGATAAAATATTTCTTTATTTAAAAGCAGAAATTCTATTATTAAGATACTTACACGACTTTTTGCAAGAACTTGTTCAGCTGCATAAACTACACCTCCACACCTAGGACAGCCTTGTCCTGGAGGAGCTTTAATTATTGCTGTGTCTACCAATGTAGTGCGTAGAGCCGGAACCTCACTATTAAAGGAAATACAGTAACTTCAAAATAAAAATAATTTGAATAAGTCTCTATTAATTTTATAGCTTATTTATACTAGACATTTATTGTTTCACTAAATATTGTCATCATTATATTTATTAAAAAATTGAAAAATATGAAACAAAATAATAAGTAAATGATAATCCTTATTTACAAAGATCTTATGTTTATGATATCATAGTCTGAAAGTTATTAGAATAATACTTTGAAAATTAAACTATAGTAACTAACAGAAAATAGATCTTTAGGAAGACATTTTATGGTGCTATATCATTTCAATGCTGTATTTTAGGATTCAAATGGATAGATAACAGTATGTAGCACTTGTCCAGTTTTAAGAAATATGGTATCAGCATGCTTATCAGAACAAGATAAAAAAGAAAAAGAAAAACAATAACATCAACAACATATTTTTGGGAGTTTAAAAGGTTTTAAACTGTATATATAAATCACAATGGACATCAGTGATTTAAAGTTATAACACAGCAAACATAATAAAAAAAAAAAAAGTGTCATTCTAAGACATGAATTGGAACAATAAATTCATTCCTTGGGTCACAAAATTATCACATAGGATTCTTTTTTTGTTTATGGGACTTGGACAGGGTAAAACAATCCAAAAAATGCCCAGTCTACCTGTTGTCATTGATATCGCATGTCAGACCCACGGCTGACCCTCCAAACCCAACCCCTCGAGGGCCATATTTTTTAGCGTAGCACACTAAAGAAACAATATTTATTCATAAATTAAATCATACTTTCAATGGAATGTCCACTTTTATAATTGCATTATTATTTAAATTTATTTTAAATATTATATAATTATTTTTTATAATATATTGCACATAAAAGTGGAATGAACTTAAAACTATATTAGATAGGGTGAACGAACCCATTTGTCATAGGGTCACTCTGCAATGCACCACCTCCTTGGCCATAGCCGTAGCCTTTGGGCCCGAAGCGCTTCCCATAGCACACTGCAAACCCATGCAACATCACACACTAATGAAATCTACAAAGTTTACACATTCTAGGATACAATGATTAAATAAATACATGAGATATCAAATACATTTAAAAAACATAATCAAACATGCATTTTTAATTTTAAAATATATGAAATTCATTTTGAACCACAATAGCACTCTGGTTCAGTCCTTTCTTTTATCTATCAGGCAATTGTAATTGCTTGTTAGAAAATAATAAGAATATCGTAGATAACTAATGCTATTATTTAAAATTAAATATATGTCTAGTTTTTCTAAAGTGGTACATTGCTGTTAAATATATCTAGTATCTTGTGATTAATCAAAGTATTATATTAATTATAGTATTTTCAATATTATTAAAAGGAGAGAACTTAATAAAAATTATATTGAAATATTTTTGTAGGAACTGAAAAGAAAAAAAAATAATAACTCAAGATCATTTCAGTTGGAAAATCAAAGATCAATCAATCAATTTTTGTTAAAATTACACAACTTTCCTTAAGTTAGGATGTTATAATTTTCAAACATTTTGAGCATATTGATAAAAAGATTTCCCTCAAAGCTACAAGGTTAGATTCTAACACCATCATATTTTTAGAAAAATATGTGTTAAAATATTTGTGTTGATATCAGGTACTTTTTTCAAATTTTATGTTGATAAATATGTGAAGTTTTGTATTTGTTTTCCCTGAATTCATAATCTGAGAAAAGAGTTATTTAATACTTTGTCTCATTTTTTCAATAATAAAAAACAAAATTGGTAGTGCTATTTTCTATTTTGTTTTGTTTTTTATATTGAATCTATTAGTTTAATTTATTATACCTTTGCAATAAATATCCTTGTCTGGTCCTTCACAACAATTGACAGAATCCAGTCGTTTCGAACACTCAGCACATTTAAAACACTCCCTATGCCAGCCCTGAAACCATGCACATGCACCAAACGAAAATTACAAAAATAAGTTTACATGTTTGCACATCAATTAACAAATACAATTCTAGGTAATACACATAGGTATGAAATGAACAAACAATTGATCAACTTCAGAGAAAGAAATATGGAAATATTAAGTAACTTTTCTTTTAATGTTCTAATTAAAAGAAATAGCTTTTATATTTCCTTTAAGTAATATATATACACATATATATATATATATATATATATATATATATATATATATATATATATATATATATATATATATATATACACACACACACACACGTGTACATATATCTAGGATTAATGCATATTTCAATTTTTTTTTTCAAATGTGGCACAGATGAAGAAAATAGAGTAGTGCATCTTTAACAAATTTGTTTATTTTCTCTTAATATTAAAATAAAAATGTTTTTAGTATATAATATTTTAAAACTAAAAGTATCGTATAGTAACAGCCCCTCTCTTTTCATGTAAATCTATTTTTATAGGTCTAAAATAATGAAAAAAATGAAATAGTATTTTAAAGCAAACTAATTACCTCCTATTGAATTAAAATATGTACTTTTTGAAAGCTGAATATTCTGAAAGCTGTTTATTGAATTGATGTTTAGATTTTATATGATCGCATTGGATGTCTGTGTTAAATATATGGTTATGAGCATATAATACATTTTTAAGAACTTAATTTAAAACTTTTATCATAACAACATTAATGGAAAGGAAAGTTTTATTTTTTATGCTTATATGTCATAAACTTCAAAATATGATGAACTAACTGAAATTCATGCTTCATAATCAAAGGTGTTTCATACAAACAGAAACAGACAATGAAGTCAAATGCAGAAGATCCTCATGCCATGTATATTAGAAACTTAACGAAATTGGAACTTACATCGACAATAAACTTCCCTATCAGGTCCATCACAATGTTCCAAAGAGTCTAGTGTGCGTTTACATCTAACACAGTAGAAACAGCTCCTGTGCCAACCCTAAGTCATATTCAGTGAAAATATTCCTTAACCAGTAGATTTTCATAATTTAATTTTATCGTTTATTAATTTTAATCGCTAATCAATATAAATTTGCATTTTTATCAGAAAAATTTACCTAATATTATTTATATTACTATAAAACAAATATTTGACTCATTAAAAAAACTTTTATTTATTTTGATAATAAGATTGAAAATATTCAAAAGACATCCCCTTTCTATGTATATACATGATTTTATTAATTTGAATAATGAATCCAATTTCTGTATACAGCAACTGGAACATTTATGGAATAATGAAGCATCTTATGCTAGAATTATTCAAAACCTCAAATTGGTGAGATATTAAAAAAAAAAAAAAAAAAAAAAAAAATAAGAAAGAAACCTACTGCTTATTGCCTCAGTTAAATATCACAAAAGTTTAATTTTATAATAAGCCCAAGATTGAAAAATATATAGGTAAAAGAACATAAACAAATCAATAAAAAAAAAAAAAAATAAGAAAATAGGTACCTACAGCACTAGCTGAATTTATTAGTTTTCAGAACATATTGTATGTCCTGAAAAAACCCTACAATAATCAAATTCTGAATAATCCTTGGTCAAAATATTGGAAGTTATCATTTTAATATAATAGGTTAAGGTATTATACTAATACAGCATTCAATGCTAACCATTAAATTCTCAAAACCAACCTACAAATTTAATTAGTATTTTTCATTGTAACAGATTTTTTTTATTAACTAAGTTTTGCATATTTTATGACAGATAAAATCAATTATTAATAACATAATTTATTAATATAGTTTATGAACATTATGTTTAAAATCGTTTACATTTTTAATGCTCGTGTTTGTGTTTGGCTTTACTGATAATTTCATATATATTACTGTTCTAAGAATAATTTTAGAATTTGGGGTATCATTAATTAATTGGCTTATGGACAACAACACATACTGAAAATGGAAACTGAAAGTTATTTAATTACATATTTCAACTATTAAATTTATAATAATACATATAGATATAATATTTTTCATTATTTTATATCTACATCTGATGTTAATATACACTTTTAATATTTAAATATTTGTATGTGCTAAGGTTCTCAATTATCAATGTGGAAAAAAATACAAGATTTAGATTCTTATGGATAAATTTATAATTTACTTTTGACTGATCAAGTAATATAAAAATAAACTATGTAATATAAAAATTTAAATATTCCAATACTCACCCTTCCTCTAGCTAACATCTGTTCAGCTGCATAAACATAGCCACCACACCTTGGGCAGCCTTCTCCTTCCGGAGCTTTTGCAATTGCTCGAACAGGCATAGCTCCTCTAGATCCTCCCCTAGCCCATTCATATTATTGAAATGAAATTATTTACTGTTCATAAAATACTAAAAAATAAATAATTTAAAAAATTAATACTGTGTGTTAAGTGTCATTTGTATTAAAATTTTATTTTAAAAAATAAAGACTTGAAAAAAAATAAAAAAAGATAGTTTCTTTAGAATTTATATGTAATTGTATACAAAAACTTATAGACAATTCTCTTTCTTTATTTTTTTTTCTTTTTAATAATAGCACCAAAAATTTATATAATTAGAAACAAAATAAATAATGTTATAAGCAAATTGAAAAGAATAAAAAAAATGTTAATTTATATTAATGAATTAATTTATAAGATGTGAAGTGATATTAGTTTTGTGTAGCTTTATAAATTTTTTGAATATTTACACACCAATTCAAACACTTATAATTTAAGCATAAATATCCAGCGATGATTAATTGCAGAAAGCTGCAAAATAATTTAAGTACATTAAGTAAGTAGAATAAAACAAAATTAAGCCACTCAATGAAATTCAGTGAATTATTTTGTAGCAAGGAAGTGTTATATTTTAAAATTTAATAATAATTGTTTCACTGAATATTTTAAGTGAGGGCATTTTCCTTACCTTAATAAGCAATTAGAACAAATATATTTTTTAGCATTAGTTGACTGATATATAAGATTAACCCCCACTTTTATAAATAAAAAAAAATATAAGTTTCTGGTTGTTAACATTTGCAGACGACCACATAATTCAGGAAATGTGTCAGGAGCAAAAAAATAATAACCTTCGAATCAATCTCAATGTTACTAATACATTTTCTCTGTAATATATTATTTTGTATGTTAATGAAGAGAAGGGGTAATAATTAGAAAGAGTAAGGGACTGTAAATACTCGATAGTATTTGTTGTGATAAATTTTTTTTTTTTTTTCTTATTCAAGGAAAAATATTAGAAAAGTTAATTCATTAGAGTGTTAGAACAGTTAGCATGGACGGTTAATTTACAAATAATATTATTATATTAAGCAAATAAAACATTAAAACATAAATATATTCCTATGTAAGCCTTAGCCATGCAGCCACTGATATTCAAATGATTCTCACCATGATGAGTTATCCCTGCTTTGTTTTTCAGGTGAGTCAATAGTTTTTGGCGATGATTCCAAGAAGGGACAGGAATTTTAAGAGGTGGAATATAAAGTTGATTATGACATTACAATAAGAAATTTTCAATATAAAATAACAATTTTTATTTGTATTAGGCTTAAACCAAAAGCTTATGCATAAGGGGTGATTAATAATATAATTGATTTAATTAGATATAATTTTGAATGGGTATTGTAATTATCTAGAATTTCTTAAATTCTTTAAGCAATTGATAATTTGGAGAGCTTTTTTTTTTTTTATATAAGCAACATTTACATCTTACAAATAATTTATTGATAACTTTGTCAGAGTACTTTATATTTGTGAATATGATTATCTTGTAAATTATTAAGTCTAACATTATTGTATTAACATGAATATGTTTTGGTAAATCTACATGTGTAATTTCATGGAAAAGTGCAAATTTTGTGAAGACATAAAAGCAATATTTTACACGGTGGTTCTCATAACACATTGCAAATTACAGGCTGGAAGTAGTAAATCTTTTATAACAGATGAAATAATAACTTAAATATGTGTTTTGAGAACCTTATGCATTAAGCTTTGGTAAGCGAACAAGCAATATTTGAAGCGATTCTTTTTGTGTAGACTTCACGATTTGTTAATCATTATGTTGTTACAAAGAAAATACATTCGTTATGACACACATATTTATATATATAATGTTTTATGTGTATTTTCACCATCTTAATAAAGATTTATTATTTTTTATCAAAAACAGTAATTTACGTTAGTGATACTGGCAATGCAGTACTTTATGAAATTGGAATATTTTGCTCAGCAAAAATAAAAATCATTGTAAATTTTATAAACTTTTATTCAGATATTTTACATAACAATTTTGATTACCCCAATTTAAGTTTAAAAAACAAAACAAAAAGATACATTTAAATACATAAGACGTTTTATGAAAAATATATATATAAATTTATATATTTGAACTAGAAAAATATAAGATTGTAACTCTCTTCTTAAAAATTATAGAAAATGTGGGGTGTAGGGAAGTGCGATCCGTTGGCATCCTGGAGTTTAGTGACTGGGAACAAAAAGGGAAAAAAGGTGTCATGCATTTATCATTACTTAGTAACTTCACAGCACTTTCCTAACATTTAATTAGGAAAATCTTGTGATGAGAAATAGGGGAAAAATAATAAATAAAAATAAAGAAATGTAAATCATTTCACCTATTTTTTTTTTTTTATACACATGTAATTTTTAAATATTTTTATCATTTACTAAAATATCATTGGGATCCTAATGGTATTATAAGGAAAATGCCCTTTCCTACCTGGACTGCTTACTACAATGTGCTTAAATGGAAATTTTCAAATTCTAATTTAAATAAATTCCCTTTAATATTTAAAGTAAATATATGTAAAAAATATATACCAGTTGTGTGTTTGTGGGTGTATTATACGAGAAACAAAATGTATTTGGTACTTACGCCTCAGCATTGCCAAATTGTTCTCCTTTGTCCATGCTGAGACATCCTGCACCTCCACCAAACCCATAGCCCTTAGGTCCATACTTCCTTCCGTGGCACACCTTGCAGTATAGTTCACCTTCATGCTCTGCACAGTTGGTGGAGTCCAAGAATTTCCCGCACATGCCTTTGGAATTGAAATTTAAATCACACTTTTGGTACAAACTAAATTATGTTTATATTTCATTGAATTACCCATTACTTCGAAATTAGTCACAGTTACAGAAGGTGAAAACAAATAAATGATAATATTGATGAGGTAGTAGCCGAGCGCATTATGGTGAGGTTTTCAGAGCGGTGTGGGCCTGATTCTCGCATGGTTCAGTCAATATTTATTTTGTTGCAGTCTCGTGAAATGAATCTTGGTACTCCTACTCTAGTTAGAAAAGTGTTGTAACCTCTAGAGAGCCGTTAAGGATTGGCAAAAAGGATCAACAGCTCTCTTGCTGGACAAGTTCTCCAACCAATACTAGGACCAGTTACAGTTGAAAAAATATCAATTGTGAAATATTTTGTATATTTTGATGATACTTGGAATAATTTCAGTTCGAAGTAACATATGTAATCAGAAATCAAATTTAAAAAGACAGTTCAACGGGCATATTTTTATACATCTTATATACTTCGAAGTCGTCAATGAAAACTATTATAATTCATTGTTCATAAAAAATTTATAATAGGAAGATAGAACAATCGCTGCAATCATTATTCAACTATATTGTGTACTTAGCTTAACTCTTATTCCCGTACGGATATAAATATAACTCAGAAATGACAATTTAGATAAAAAATAATTTAAATGAAATAATTATGAGTTGATTAAAAAATAATTATATGATCAATAACTTTGTACTAGTTTCCACATAAATAATTCTATAAATACCTTATTAAAATAATAATCTTTTCGTTACTTACCACACTTGAAGCACATTTTGTGCCACTTCAGACCGCCGGCTACTCGCTCTTCTGCGGCATAGACGGATTTGCCACATTTGGGGCATTTAGGGTTCTCTGCTGGCTTGAAAGGCATTTTCGCTGATTATCTGAAACAATGGGAGATTTGAAGTTTATAGTTATACATATTTTTAATTTGTCGCTGAGTCTTTCTGGATAAAGAAATCAAAGTTATAAACGAGTATTTCAAAATTATGTACTTTCATTCAGTACTTAAAATTAAAATCTGACCTTGGGGACGAAGGAAACCTTGTTTCTAAGTGGCCTGTACTTACATTACTTAGATCCTTAAACTGATGAAGTTCTAAACTATAGAGGCCTTAAAATACCTCTCCCTTTAAATTAATTAATGTGATTAGAAGTTTTCTTAAAAGATAATTAATAATGCTAGTGCATTGGATAATTGTTGCTATGCAAGAGAGGGAGAAAGGTTGAAGGAGGCCAAGACCTGAGATGATGCCAAAAAGTATCCAAGCCAAATTTGGAGCTGGCGAGGAGGGAAGGGCTCTCAGGTGACCAGCGACCAAAATACGTCTCTACACCCCCCTCCTCTTCCTTCTCCCTCCCCCCCCAACACCACCATCTCATCTCTTTAAGACACTCGCCATAATTCAAAGATTAACTATTCTAACAACAAATAAAAGAAAAAGAGACCCTTTCCTTTCAAGATCTGACACTTTATATCGCTATCAGCTTTATACTAGAAAAGTTAAACGGAAATTCGAAGAAGAATCTGATATACTAACTAAAATAATTAAGATTATCGTTCATTGTTTTATTTCTTTATTATAAAGATCAATTTAAAAAAAAGAAAGAAATTATACTGAAGATTATTTGTATAAAATTTAAATTGGAATGGTCTCATTGTGTAGTTTTATTTGAAGTCATTTTTATATTACTTCGTATTCACCTTATTTCTTTATATTTTTGTAACATTAGGTTAAAGTAAAAAAAAAAAAAAATGTACATTTGAAATCGAAATTTTTTTTTAATATAAATATTTTTTTAATAAAAGACCAACTGAATTATAATTATCGAATTAGCATGTTTTATCGTGGTTTTTATTTTATAAAACACCAAGCCCCTCCTCCAACTGGAAGGTGAAATATGTATATATATATATATTTTTTTTTTTAAAACTATTTTCTATTACACATACAACAGGCGCTTTTATTGATATAATAATTGAATTTCGATTGATAAACATGAATTTGAAAACGTGAACAATACATTTAATGTTTTAAATTTTCAAGGAGAGGGGAAGGATTGATGATCCTTTGCTTTGGTGTATGAAATTAACCTTGTACACAGGTACTCCCCCTCCCTTCCCTCATCAGAAAATTCCTGGATCCGCCACTGGCTTTGAATCTAAAATTATTAACGAAGCTTGGAATTCTAAAGTATAATAACAAATATAGAATCATGATAAGCATTTTAAAATAATTAATACTACTTTGTAGTATTGATAAATAGTTTAAAATATTTTCATGTTTAACAAGTTGCGTATTTTTAGTTTATTACTATTATGTTTATCCTTGTCTATACTCAGAATTTGAGGATACGGTTTTTTGTTTTAGAATTTCATGAATAAGTTATTTCGGTTTTTAATTTTCTTAGCAATAAATTTGAAAAAAAAAACATATTTTGGAAGGCAATTTTTATTTTCAATAACATTTTAATTCAGAAAAAACTCCTAAATATGCAAAAAGTAAAATATACTAATTGATATGTATTTTTAAACATATAATATGAGTTTTTTGATGAACTGGAAAGAAAAAATAAATAAATTATATGTAAGAGATATTTTTAAAATGACATTGATATTCAGTTTCTTAACAAAGCATATTTTATACAAAATATAAAGTTGGGATTATATTTATATTTTGAATATGGGTGACATTAAGTTATCTATGGAAAATCTTCTTATAACACATTTTCATAAGGTTTTTGATACATGCATTTGAATTATATCATAAATAGATTGTAGAAAGCGAAGCAGATACAATTGAGACCCCCCATTCCTTTCCTTCGGTAACACGCTGATCGTGATTTTCAATAATTTAATAAAATTATTAATATTATTGAAATGACTGTTGTGTTCTACTTCATAATGGATGATTTAATTAAATTTTAAGCGGGGTACACACTTTTGTAAGTTTTACAAGTTAGCATGCACAATTTTTTTAGATAATTGAATAATAATGCAATATTTAGTTTATTGTAAAATATATTTAATTTGGGCTAAACTGTATGTGTGAAACCACAGATAATCTTTGTATAATTATAAATACGTAACTTTTATTATTATTACTAAATGTTGTAGATTATTTAATCAAAGCATTTATTTGTTAATTTTTTATAAAAAGAAAATCATTTATTTGTTAAAATTTAAAAGAAACAATTAGTGATATATCTTTTAATTTTAGTACATTAGCTCGTAATAATTAAACAGAGTTAAAAAGGATTTGAAAATCATCAAGCTAAAAAAATATATTAATTTGAGCAATTTGAAATGCTATTGCTATTGACATATTATAAATGATTCACGGATGAGAAAGTTAATAGAGGTATTAACTACATTCAATGCTATTATAAAACTAAACTGTTTTAGATAATAACATTTCCTTAACATTATTCGAGAGAATGTCATCTTCAGGTTTTAGAATATTTCGTTAATGTTAAATTTCATTCACACGTAAAGTTTTTATTTATTCCAGTAGAAAAATAAATTTAAAAGAAAAAATATTCATAAATAAAAAACTTATACGTGATATGTGATACATTATCACTCCTTAACTATTCTTTTATAATTATGAACGGATAAAAGAATATTTCAATTTAAAATTAGGGTAGACATAAAATATTTATAGAATAATTATACAGTAAAAAGTTAACGGAATATTTAAAATATCAAATTCGAAAGCTGGTACAACCACTCATGGGTATTAAGCTATAGTTGAACCAAGCTTCCCCATTTTTTGTAATATTTCTATTTAAAAAAAATAATATTCAATATGTTTATTTATGAGGTATATTTATTTTGTATTTTGCTACTATCATTTTTCCCTTTTAATGTAGTTAATAGCAAAATTATTGAATTTAAAATACTGAAAAGTGAAATGAATTGAAGAATTTGAAAAAAAAAAAAATAGGTAGAGTTTATTGGTAGGTGTTTTTATCTTTCTAGGCTTACCTTCTGTCGAAAGAATTCGTTGCAGCCGACGGGTACACCTCACCACTATTACTTTACTACTGGCCCTCTCAAAGCTCGCAGCCCTTGTAAATAAGGTTCTCCCCTCCACCTCTCCCGCTCGCCTATGAATAGCCTCTAACCCATCCCCACCTCCTCTGATTCACACTCTTTCCATTTATTATTTCTTTATTTTTACACTACGTCTCATCTTTACGTAAATCCAATCACAATGCATATCTTGGCTAAATAAATAATTTGCCTTATGTCCATAAGAAACAGCGAGCTTATGTAGATGCGATGGGAAAAGGGAGGGCTTATTGAATGGTGGGGAGGCCTTTTCGACCTTTCGGAGGTTAGCGTCGGATCATGCAAGTCGGAGTTGCCTACAACGTGTCACTGGTTCTTCCTTTGCTGATGCTTTTTGATTTTTGTTTCGATTACTGCAAGTCTTTGTGAAGCTAGTTTGTAATAATCGGTTTGTAAGGATTAAGTAGCGGGCATTATAATTTAATTATTTTCTTCATTAAAAAAAGTTTTTGAATAGGCATGGATTGATTGATTTATCTTCTATACAAATAGTATTACATGAAAGTGTCTTTTATTAAATTCAGAAAAGTAAGTGATCTGGAGAGTGAGTGGGCATCTTCATTTAACATTATTTAGGATACAGCTCACAATAATCTACAACTCGACATAATCAAAAGCCACTATTATATTGTACTATTATATTATTGTTGAGCTATCAATTTTGAAAAAAAAATCATTGACATTTTCTCAAGCTTTATTGTTCACCAAAATGTTTTATGCTTATTCAATTAAAATGGTTAAATGTAATTTAAACCATAAACATAGCATCAGCGCGATTTAGGATGTAGTAATAAACTCCTACCATTTTGAATTTTAAGGGAATTTTAATCTTTACAAAACTAATTTATAAAGATTCATTCGATTTCAGTTTCTTAATACAAAATAGAAAATTGTTTTTATGCCAATAATTTATTTTTTCTTTATTTGTTCTAATAGCTGGATCCAAAAAATAGTACAAATATCATATTTTCGAGAATTTTCGTTTAGATTTGTACATATTAGATCATTTTTATCCAATCTATAGCCCAGATGTAATTGGGAAGGACCCTTCTGGCAGAACGATTGTGGCGGAAGTATAACATCGACCAAGCTCTTATAAGTTTCAACTGGCACGACTTAAGTCTTTGTAAGCAGTCAGTCCTTTGCTCTTCTAAATTAACGCCAGGTAGTATTTCCGACTGTATATATTTATTTAAAAATCCGTATTAGGCTGATGGCATGGATCAACAGAGCCAAAGGTGTAAAGAAACCTTGGAAGAACTGGTTGCTGTGTTTGGATGCCATAGACCAACCAGGAATATGTCCTAGTTCGATGAAGAATGTCAAAGAGTGACCAATCAGAAGAACCGTGCTTATAGATCAATGTCACAGCGGATACACACAAGAAGACCAGTGGAGGAATACATGTCCAGAAGAAGGGAAGGAATCGCACCAACAAGAGGCAAAAAGAGCATGGGAGCAGGGACGCCTCCAACAAGTGGAAAACCTTTGGAACAATAAGGAGGTGAGAAAATTTTACCAGGAAATCCAGAGGTATAGTAGCCGACAATGATTTAAACCAAGTATAAATGCCTGTGGAGACAACGGGTGAAATCTCATCACAAACAGAATGCATGTTCTGGAACAGTGACGTAATTACTTCGATGTACTCCTAAATGATGTGGCGTAAGAAGAAAGAAAGGAAATAGAGATGGCCCCAGGGGAATTAGAACCCCCTGATATGGACGAAGTCTATGAAACAGTAAAGCAGCTAATAAATAATAAAGCACCGGTACGGAATGGACTCCTTGCAGAATTGTTTAAGTACGGAGGAGAAGATTCTCCCTAATCCTTAATAAAAAAAACTGCTCCTTTAAGCTGAGCAGAACATAGGACAGTACAAGACAGGCTTTATGAGAGCAAAATCTGTTGTGGATCAGAGGATTTATTAACAAAAAAACACAAACAAGTAAGGCTAGATACTTCATTCAATGGCGGGCACAAAGCTACAGACCGTCAACAGACGCTATCCTTATAAAGCCAGATACTTCTGTACCAGTGTTGCCACCATCAGTCTTGTTTTGTTTATTATTATTATATTTACAACGTCACAAGCAATGAGAAATAATAAATCAATTTCTCCAACAAAATCTCCCATACACCTATATATTCTCCATCAGAAACATCCTAGAAAGGTGCAGCGAGTATAATATCCACACCTACCATCTGTTCATAGACTTTCGGAAGGTCTATGATAGTATGAAAAGGAGCGACCTGTACCAAGATCTTGAAATAGGAAGAATACTACCGAAGCTAGCACGTCCGATTAGGGCTACAATGAATAAAGTGTAATGCACATAACGTATTCAGAATGACATGACTGATAGCTTTGGAACCCACAAAGGGGTGAGACAGGGTGATTGTCTCCCTTGTATGCTGCTCAATTTGGCCCTCCAAAGTGCTTTACAAGATCAAAGACTCGGTCTTGTTTTGTTTTTCAAAATTGCTTCACCACTTTTCTAAATCATTTGAGGCCTTTTTCCTAGTCAAATACAGAGACCACAGAGTAAAAGCAGCGATCAGTATTGCTCCGATCTAGCTGGCCAAAAGTCGGTTTTCCCAAAAGCATTAGAGGTGAGAAAATTTTAGCTAAAATTAAAGTGGAATACATAAGATAATGGCCATATAATGTGATCCTGGATGAGCCAAACCAGTTTATGCTTGCTTGAAGAAGTAAATTGATTACCAATATAATATATAAATTGAGTTTTTGAGTGCACATTTTAGTGTTAATTTTTGGTGTTCAAAACTATTACTTTTATTTAATAATAATAGATTGTAAAAGGCTAGGTGTCTAAGTTTGTAAAAAAGTAGCTGATTTAAAATATGAAATAGGACGAAAGGAAAGTTAAATTTCCATAACTTCAATATTCGAAGCATTTGTTATATTCCCCGATGAGTCTCGAAGGAGTATTTTTACAAAGTGAGTTTTCAAGGTATCTAGTTAATAAATAAAAAAATTAGGCACTAGTAACCGCTAATCTTGAAGATATTGCCTTCAGACACAAATCAGTGTGTTTCGATAAATCGTCAGTCAAGATATTCAGAAAAATTTATGTTTTAATATTAAGTTAATTTTTATTATTTATGGGTTAATATTATTTTATTGACTGCCGGAGAGATTTAAAGAGTGGTCTCGTTGAAATCACGAAAAACTAGAATGAGCCCAGTTTAGATAAGAAATTGGAATTTCTTCCACTTACAGCAGAAAGCGCTCGGAATATTTAGGTTTTTGTTATAAAAAGAAAAATGATGGCTATTACTTACACAAAAGGTGTATCATATCATATAATGTTGCTGTAGAAGATGTGGAAAAAACAAAAAAATTAATAAAGATATTAGTTTATCAAGAAAACAATCCCGTTCCAAAATAATCAATATTATACATTTTTTTTCCTATTTTATCATTGATTATTTTGAAATAGGCGTGTTTTCTTGATAAAATAATATTTTTATTTATTTATCTTTTTGAAAAAAGTAATATTACCACGTGATTCTGCGTTGAAAATCAAGTGGAAATCATGTGTCACACATGTTATATCAGATAAAATGTCCAATATAGCATTTTACGCATATTGCGCATTCTTAGCACATTATTATACAAGGCGCATTATTGAAAATCAAGCGTGGTGTCGATTCTTCATGAAATTTAACGTAGATTATGGAATATAAAATAGAGGTTCAGATTTAAAAAAGCAGCATTAGTGACGATTGCGCACATTACCGTATTGCGCATTTGCACACGTTATATATGAATATTGCTTTTAGGATTGCACATTTATCACTTCTTTCTACAATAGATTAATAAGAAACAAAATTTCGAACAATAGATTTTCCGATTCCTTCTGGATCGACAAAATTCTCCTACACACAAACTCTCCGTGTGTTTTAAAATTATTACTTCATATTTTATCTCGTTTTCTCAAACTAACCTGCCTAAGTTGGTTCTACTGACATGGAAAAATTGTTATAGCATGCCATTTTATTTAATAATTTTGGGGAATATAACAGAAAGGTTTTTTACTGGTAATTATCATTTCTGCTGTCACTTCCAGTCACCCTGCACTTATAAGTGGGGTTACCTGGAAACAATTCCGAATTTGATGATATTTGCACATGTTATATGTGGATATCCTGGGATTTAAATACAAGTTATCCAACCCTGTGGAAACTTTAGGCCCCCGAAAAACCTCGAATTTTCGGACCTTTTTTCCAGGGCATTATTTATAAATCCTAAACAACGCGTTTTAGCCGAAAACATTTAATTAAAAAAGTTAAAAATCATTAAATACTCTACGATTTGCACTCATTAAATGTTTTTCTCTAACTGAGATATAGCCTTTCGATGTTTCGAAATTTTTTTAAAATATCGAAAAAATGCAAGGTTTTCCCTAGTAACTTTCATCTATGAACATTTCTTGATGGATAATAAAAGTAGTAATGTTAGGTGTCTCTCAAATGATTAATTTAACAACATCGCTCCAGACCTGCCGTCAGGGAGGGGCAGGGTGGGGGCCAAATCGCCGGAGCTCGGACTTCCAGGAGCCCAGGCATGAGTTTTCTTAAAAAAGTATACAGTCAAAAGGTTTGTTGAACAAATGCATGCAATAAAATAATAAAATTATTTCAATCTATAACAAATTATATCACGTATCGTAAACCGGGATAACATTAGGACACATTTTACAGATATTTTTTGTTTTACCCTGATCAGAAACTTTTTAATTTTAAACCTTAGGGAAATTAAGCTATAACCTCAAGTTACCTTAAAATATTCACATTATTGAGATATACTTAACAGGGAATAAAAGGGAGAGGATTGTTTCTGTCTTAATTTTACTACATCATCCTGGGTTACTTGACATCACTCATTTTACGGTGAAACGGTTGGTCTATGAGAAAAATGCTAAAGGAAAAAATTGTAGAGCGAAACATTTTCTTGCATAATATGCTTATTACTTGACACTTTGACGCCGTGTACGCGCCTGACGCGCGTCCAATCTTATGTCGACCAAGAGCATATCTGATTCCGACGTATTTTTATTTTTAATAAAAATATTATCGAGCCGGTAAGGACAGTATTTTTTCTGATAATTGCAAATTAATTAAGAATAGTTAAATATATTTAGATTCGGTTTTGCAACATTCGTTTTAACTTTTATGTGCATAAAAGGGTCATCTGCGATCCTCACAGTTTAGACACGTGTCAGACGCGTACGCGGCCTCAAGTCTCATATAATTGGCACATTCTGCAACATATTTATCTCCGTTTATTTCCATATTTATGTCTCTCCCGAATGACCCTCTAAAACTTTGGGTTACAGCATAGTAAATCAGGACTGTCCCGAAGAATGCAGGACAGAGGTCATTTGTAAAGGAGTTTTGATTTTTTAATTTGTATTTTTTATATAACTGCAAATTGTATAAATATAAATTAAATGTTATATTCACACTCATACACACCCATATAGCCCCATGAACATTAGGCAAATGAATACAATATATTTTTTTATATACTACTAATGTATTGTGGTAAGATGTACTAAGAATATTGCAACATGGTTTACCTCGGAGTTAATTATTTTTAGAGATAAATTGTTTCTTATTGTTTAATAATACATTCTGCCACACATAAGGACCAATAGGTACTAACACTCCTACGCTGTTTAGAACAGGATGGTAAACTTAAGGCAAAAGAGGACGTTATGTGCGAGAGAGACAGAAACTATCTAATTTTCCCCCTATTTCTTAGGGAAAAAATAGTCCGATTTTTATTCCAAAATATGCGTTTTTTTCGTTATAAGGAGAATGGCGGAAAATAGATTTGTTGAGTGATAGTGTAGAATAAAAGCTTGAATCCATTAATTGAAATTTTTCAGTTTTTAAATTCATCCAAAGGTTGATTACGAATTTTTGCCGGAAATATAAAAAAGAAAAACAAAAAATTTGTTTTTTCTTATAACTTGAAAACCATGTAGGTATTATTTGAATAAATTCTAATATTAATTTTATCTTAACTTAAAGAAGAGTAAATTACCAACAATTTCTATTCTAATGATTTTTTTGTTAGACGGCTTCGTTTTTAAGCGAGCGCAATATCGAAATTAGTTATTTAAGCATTTTTTTTATATTTCTGGGAAAAATTAGAAATTATAAAGTTGAAATTCGTAATAAACGCCCCAAAAAATATCGAGGAGAAAATTTTCAGAGCTCCAATATATTCCATCTATATCCCTTTCTGATCCCATTTGAATTAAGCAAATTTTCAGAATTTATCAAAAATTTTCCACTGAGACCCTTTGTTCGAAAAACTAATTTCATATTCCGCCTTTTAATTTCGACTCGCGTTCGCTTGAAAATGGCGCACAGTGGTTGAAGGCAGTGAAAATTTATTTTTCAAGATATTGAAAAATTCATTTTGTTTCCACTATTGATAAATAGAATAGGTACCTAAAAAAATGTATCTAAATAATCGGAAATATTTTAATTTTTACACTTTTAAAGAGCCTCCCACTCCTAGTATCGAATAATATTTGATTAAAAAAAAAAGTTGACATTATTATTATTATTGCCACTCATACATTTTTTTCTTGGTGCGATTTTCCTGTGTAATCAACTGCTACACCAGACAATACAATAAGTGGAAAAAAAGATAATTTTTTTATTATTTTAAGCCAATAATAATTTCCTGAATAAATAACAAAAGAAAGCTATTAAAAAGTTTTGGTTAGTATATATATATACATATATATATATATATATATATATATATATATATAATATATATATATATATATATATATATATATATATATCCCGAACGCAGCCGACTGCATGTATAAAATATTGTAGCTGCGTCCAACTGCGTCTGCGTGCACAATTTGATTTTGAAAATGGAATTACATACTCTTGTTATTTGTTTATTGTATCCTCCCTATTGAAGCTGTAAAATCCATATGATGGGCCTAACACCGACTACCGTTCATCCGATTTTGATGAAATTTTCAGTGATTTTGCATATTGGTATTAAAATGGCCTCATATAAATTTCATCAAACTACATTTGCGACTTTCGCATACGTATGCGGAAACGTATTTTCCTTGACCCAACTAAATTTCAAAAACGTCTCGCCCGATTTGACCCAAAGTCGGAGAAACGTTGGGGACTAGTGTACAAATGGTACCGTATCAATTCCACAAAATTCCATATTTATCATTCCCTCTCTATCTCTCTGTCTCTCTCTGTCTCTGTATCTGTCTCTGTCTCTGTATCTGTCTCTCTCTCTCTCTCACTCTTTCTCTGTATATATATATATATATATATATATATATATATATATTTCTGATGGCACTATAGACCATGCAGATATTTGGCCGCGTGATGTAGTCTTTCTACAGACATTTTATCGCTTGCAGGAGCCCAGACAGCCTGGAGGGGGTCACCCAACTTCACATTGCTATGAACCATGGTTTCCATGGTGCAGCGGCAGGCTGGCCATGGCTCCACAGCCAGTCCGTTTGGGGACAATTCGGCAGTGTCCTTCCCACCGACTCTCTCGGGTCAAGGACAGTGACAAATCTTTCTAGACCCACAGATTTTGGCTGTTCGGGGTCAGCAGGCGGACGACGACCTATATTTCTTTCCACGATGCAGACCGTCCATGGACCAAACCTCCGGGCGGCTATTTGACATCCTGGAAGACCACAACGCGACTCACAATTTCGGTACACGGGGTAGGGTCATCACTCCTACTCCCGGTCTGTGTAAGTTGCCTCCAGTAGGATGACGTCTCCCTACACACTATACGAACAATGGAAAAACTTACAAACCGTTGTTTGTCAGCTCTACACACATGGGAATTTGGTTCGCCGAATTGTTGTTGGCAAACCGATGTTCCCATGTGTGTGGGCCGCTTTAGTATAATGGGGTCAAGTCAAATGGGGTCCAGAAAGAGACATAGGTGGAATATTTTGGATATATTATATTTCCCGGATATGTAAAAAAATACTCAAAAAACTAATTTCAATATTACGCCTCATAATTTCTTCTCGCGCTCGCTTAAAAATGGCGCTGCCAAACAAAAAAAATCACTAGAATCAAAATTATAGGTAATTCACACTTCTGTAATTAAGTATAAAGTGAATATTAGAATTTATTCGAATAATATATGGTTTTCAAGTTATAAGCAAAGAAAAAAAAATTGTAACAATAACTAGTGGCGAATTTGTTGTACTACCGCTCACAGTTATGAAAAATAATGCCGCCCCTTTCAGCTACAGCTATATCCCCAAACAATTACATATTGCTTTATAGTTAAAAATTAAGTGGATTAATTTTGGTTTATTATTTTCAATAATGAATCTTTGTAATCCACTAAAAAACAAAACAATTAACCTAATCTCATAAAGCCCCCCCCCCAAAAAAGAATCCGTTCATCCGCAGGATGATCCTCATAACTGGGCATTATCATCCGCCCATTAGGGGTTTCATCCGCTTATAACTCGCCCATTTGTGATAGAGGAACAAAATAAAGTGTTTGGAATCATAATACCAAAGCTATTAAGATTATATATATATATATATATATATATATATATATATATATATATATATATATATATATATATATATATATATATATATATATATATATATACATACACATTAGTATAGGAATATTTTTATATAATATAAAACAAATTTTGTTTTATTTTCCTTAACCACTAGGTATGAAAGGTATTGTAGTCGAGTCAAATTTTCGAAGCTGAACAAATTTTGTTTTAATATTTTTATGATAAAATGCATATTTTCTGAAAAAAAAGATAACCCAACAGCAGCAGATAACCCAAAAAATAACAGCAATTTCACTCTGTGGGGCCGTTATCGTTAATTTTAGCTAAAAATGTAACTAGACGTGAATGTTTTTTTTTCAACAGTTTATTTTAACTAAAACCATAATAAAACAGGTTTGACGCAACGTAGGTCTGTTGCCGTTAGTTTTAGCTTAAAATGTAACTGGGCCTTTTTTATATAAAATCCTAAGTTAATTAATTTCTATTTGAAACTTTTTTTTTTATAAAATGTATATTTCTAGAAAAAATAAAGCCCTGTAAGTGGCTTTATTAATTTTTTTCTTGGAATACCGAAATTGTCAGAGGTTTGACGCTTCGTAGGTCCGTTATCGTCAATTTTAGATTAAAATGAATGCGGAATATCGGAATTAGTTTTTTGAGCGAAGGGTCTCGTGAAAATTTTTTGATAAATTCTGATAATTTGCTCCTAATGTTTTTTGGGGTGTTTATAACGAATGTCTACTTTGTTAGTTCAAAATTTTCCCGGAAATATAAAAAAAGGATCTCACAACTAATTTCGACATTTCGCCTTATAATTTCGACTTGCGCTCGCTTAAAAACTGAGCGGCCTAACAAAAAAAATCATTAGAATCGAAATTGTAGATGATTTACTCTTTTTTAGGCTAGGATAAAATGAAGTTTAGAAATAATACATAGTTTTCAAGTTATAAGAAAGAACAATTTTTTTGTTTTCCTTTTTTTCATACTTCCGGGAATACTTGGAGGTGGCAAAGTTGAAATTCATAATCAGCACCCTGTAAAACATAAATGAGCAAATTTTCAGAACTTCTCCAAAATTTGCCACCGAGATTCATTTCTGGTCTCCATATGACTGAACCCCATTAGACTAAGAGCGGATGCAGCTAAACGATGCCCCGAACTTAAAAAAAATTATAGACTGTAAAAATGTAAGGAATTTACTCCTTTTTAATATAGTATAGGTTGAAGTTGCTAGAAATCCGTTGTTTTAATTTGGGGGAAAAAAACACGATTTACTTTTTGAACGTTTTTACATTTCGATTATATTTTCGAGTAAAATTCGAGGTAACAAAGTTGAAACTGATATTAACAGAAATGATCGAATTTTAAAATTTCTTCAAAACTTTCCACCAAAAGCCCTTTCTGGTCCCTAGTTGACTGGACTATTTGTCGGTTGAACGGTCTAATTTCCTCCATGTACCTGAAACTATCAAGTAGAGGCGCGCGGCAACATTCCTTTGATATCTAAAATTTCTGTTTCTGAAGGAACCTTGGATGACTTTAAAAACAGAAAAATGCGTTGGATTCAAGATTTTATTCTACACTGTCGCTCAATCAAACTTTTTTAAAATTTTAGATTTCATATTTCGGAATAAAAATTGTACCATTTTTTTCTCTAAGAAATAGGGTGAAACAATTAGATAGTTTCTGTCTCTCTCGCACCTACTGTCCTCTTTCGCGTTAAGGTTAACCATCCTGTTCTAGCCAGCGTAGAAGTGTTAGTACCTATTGGCCCTTATGTGTGGCATAATGTATTTATTATTAAACTATATGAAACAATTTATCTCTACAAATATTTAACTCCGAGGTAAACCAAAACAGCCCGAAAGTGCTGCCATATCTTGTCTTAGAAACACAGCTAAGTATCGTCCCCTTTCGCCTTAAGATGAGCTGTTAGTGCTTGGTAAAATGGCCAGTCAACTCCACTTACCAGAATAGTTTCCCCCACCAAGACCAATATGTATCAGCAGCATAAACCATGAATTAAGGCCACTGTTATGAGCGATGATTCTCTCGACAGAAGTAATGAAGATCTTAAAATCATACAAAAGTTTGATGAAAGCTAGGTGCTAAAAAAAATATAGGAATTTTGAAAAAAAAAACAAACGAAAGATATATTTTTACTGTTCTCAAAATAATTTTTAAAAACGACCTTATTGTGTAAAGGATCTATTCATCCAATCAAGGTTACGAATTCACTTTGATCCTTTAATAAGGAATTCTATTTCAGTTACCAAAAGGTTGTTTAACTCATTATTACTAGTTTCCATTAGTGAAACAAAATTATCTAAGAATCTTAATTTAAATCTTAAATGTGAAGCCCAACTGAAAAACAGATTGTTTTTCTGACTTCATGTGATTATTCTAATTTTTGAAAAATTAAAACAGGTGCAAAATAACTATATTGCGAAATTATAACCGTAAATCCTCACCGAAAAAAAAACGAAACAAAAAATTGTTCTTGATTATGAACTTCATTTTTGTCTACATCTTTTAATAAATCCACATAATTTTTAAAAATATTGCTCTATTGAATATAATTTGATAGTATATAAACTGACGAAGAAGGTTGAGAAACATATCGGTCTTTTTTAGAGACTGGAATTTTACTGTTTGACTAAACTGAGACAATTGGAAAATCGCCAAACCAAGGTGTATTCTTAACTTGAGAGAAAACACTTTTTCCAAGAGATAGGTTATTAGTTTGCATTCTGTAGCTGGTTAATGAAATAATTTAAAAATTAACGTCAATAATTATACATACATCGATATGATCTTGTCATTCGTATGAAAAGAGAATAAAGAATAGATTTTGTTACGCTCATAAAGGCCTAATTTAAAAAATAATTATCAGATACAAATGTTAACATTCATGTGATACACACAAATGATACATCTTCAGCATCAGCCGCCAGCTAATTTTAATTTTTAGATTACAGGAAACGTTCCAAAAATATTCAAAATTAATGTGAATTTAAAATAGAAGAAGGATACAGTCGGATCAGTGCTAGGCCTTGTCTAAGATTTCGAAACTAATAAATTTGACTTCCAGATAATTATGATAGAAAGCACATGCTTTTGACAAGTATCCTTTAACAGTTCTGTCCATTTTTAAGGTTTCATAGCTAAATGTAAAACTTGTATATATATGTAAACTATATATGTAAAACTTGTAAACACAAATAGTATATATACTACAGCATTTTTAAGCCGGGTCCACATCAACGCAAATATTGTTCGCGAACAAAAGTTAAGCAACAAATGTTAGCGAACAATGTTCGCAGAAATGTTCGTGAACAAGAGGTTTCCTCCCCTAGAGAAACAAAATTCTTAGCTAACTAATGAGCCCGAAGTATCTGGTCAAGTTACCGATTATAGAAAGAGCATTTCACTTATTGAAAAGTCAGCGGTCACTCTAAGGTTTTGGCGACACGAGATTCATTTCAGAGTTTGATATACCTGTACCAAACAAATTTTATAAAATTTCGTTGCAGAGCCTCCAGACATATGGGAGGCTCAAATTGGTGACTAAAGAACCTGATAAAAGTAAACGTGTTCGCAAACTTTAAAAAAAAAAGGTGTTCCAAGCAGTGGCGGATCAAGGGGGGAGGCGAAAGAGAAGACTGCCCAGAACCCTGCGCCCTTGGGGGCCCCGCACCATATAATAAATAAATGACTTGTTTTTTTCTCGATCTGTCAGGACATAAAAAAAACAAAAGCTAGTAATTAAATGAGTATCTTGCAATATAAACATACGAGGATAAATGACTAATACATTATAGACAAATTTATAATTTTTGTGGGGCCCCCGAACTCCCCCTTAATCTAGGGCTATTCCAAGCCTCTCAAACCCCCGCAGGCCTCTCAGGCCCTCCGTCCTAACCAAAGGGGCCCCGCAAAATGTAGATCCGCTACTGGTTCCCAGTTCACTCTACCTCTCCTTCCGCCACCAACCTCAGCAGTATAAATTTTGCCATTGTTGAAGGTACTACGATTATTATTCGAAAATCACAAAAAATGCGGTAATTTCAACGCGATTCCATCGATTCATACGAAACTTAGAAGTGGTTAGGAGGACTGCACGAAATGACACAAATCCGATCTCCCTAAACGAAGTAGAACTGGAGATATAAAATAAAACGTTTGAGTTTTTTTATTTTAATTTTACACTACTTTTTAAATCTTTTGTTCGCGAACAATGTTCGTGTAGGTGTGGACCCGCCTTGATAAGAGCAATTCAAACCAACATTGTTCGCGTTGGTGTGGACCCGATTTTCGGTAGAAACCATCATTACTATATTTGAATCTTGAAGTGCTTGTGATTCCAATAATTTATAAGTTCTAGTTTATTTAGAATGGGTTATATTTGTAAATCCTTTTATTTTAAATTTGATTTATTTTTTAAATGCGGAAGTCAATATACGCTTTGTATATGTGTAAAACGCAAACATATGTTTTGTCAGGAGAGAAATAACATAGATACAATTTTATCAAATTGATAAAATATCTTAGTCAAGATGTTGTTAGCTAAAAGAAATGAGGTCACTGGAATTGAGCAGTTCATACAGAGCGGAGTAGTCAGATCTCTGAATCTGGACCAAGCTTTGAGACAACCATTAAAATAGCTCGGAAAGAGTGATTTATGTAGGCTCAACTTTAAATAGACCACACAGAAATTCACCGGCAAATGGGTATTGCCTGCTACTGTCCAGATGGTGGAGGAATGTGTTTACCGGTGTTCGGTTATCCGATTCATACTTGTATGAAAGTGTGTGGGGTGGTATCATCCGGAGGGCGCTATCGAAGGTGGGGTGTGAGGTTCGCTGTGCCACCCTTCATGTAGGTCTGTCGTCCCAGTTCGATGTATGAAAGTATGTGGGCAACTATAAGACCGGCTCTCATACTCTCAATACGAAACTACGTTTGCTACATCAAAATAATACGTACAAATTAAAAATATATACAGTCGGTACTTGGGTATTTCCTAAACTATTTTTACTCTTGAAAGGCTCATTAATCCGTTGGAGTGTTCTAAAACTTAGTTCCGATTATAAAAATAAAAACACGATTTGGTAAACAAGACCAATTTTCTTCTCATTAATTACTTTTATTAATAACTATATTCATCTATTTATTAATTAAAAAATATATTAATATTGATAAATAAGTTTTTTCCTCAAATTTATTTATTTATTTACGGAATAAATTTGAGGAAAAAACTTATTTATCAATATTAATATATTTTTTAAATAATAAATAGATGAATATAGTTATTAATAAAAGTAATTAATGAGAAGAAAATGGATCTTGTTTAAAAAATAGTGTTTTTATTTTTATAATCGGAACTAAGTTTTAGAACACTCCAACGGATTGTATATATATATATATATATATATATATATATATATATATATATATATATATATATATATATATCTGTGTGTGTGTGTGTGTTAGAATAGAACTGGAGTTGCGATGGCGACAACGTTGAAGATGATGCTATCACACTGACTACTGGCATTCATACTGAACAACGCTTGTCATATAAATATTACATTATTATTCTTATTATCAAACATGTTTGTGTCTTAATACAAATGTTTATTTTTCAAAATTTCGTTAAAATGGTGAGGGAGGGTATCCGCATAATTAACAAGGTATCAGATAATTTATTATTTAGTGGCTTATACCTCATAAAATGACCTATAGCAGGTGAAAGAGTCTAACAATATTGCCATGTTGTTCCACTCATATGAAGGTGTGTGAGCACAGTCGTACCTAGTACAGTATGAATAGCCACCCTTCTTCTCGGAACGGCCTTATGACCCGTATGAAAGTGAATAGGCTCTTTACGATTGATCCTCTTTATTTACTTCACTATGGATACACTTTTCTTTGCAGAATTTTTGGCGCTGTTGTGTGAATCTTAATGTTACGGTTGTTATGTGAAATTGATTAACTTTTGATTTTGGATTTTTGAACTTTATTTTCAATTATTTTATATATTTACTGTAATATATTGCTTTGTTTGTTAAATAAAGTTTTATAAATTAGATTATATTATTTTATGAAGACGAACCTTTAATACAAACATCATAACATGAGGTAGTGGTACGCCGAGTTATCTGGAAAGTTTGGGAACACCTTTTCTAGTATAGGAGTTGAGGGTATAAAATGCACCCCTACCTCTTCCCAAGAACTTCGATACAGAGCAAAATTCTATTATCTTCGGGGAAAATACAACTAAAAGCACGTTCTAAATTCAGTTAAATGCCTAGCATAAATTTAAAGTGTATGCATCGTGGCCAATTCTCATGCACGGCAATTATAAGCTCCAAAGCGTAAAACCGGGAGAATGAAATAACTTGTAGGTATGTTGGAAGAAGTGTATAAAAGCCATGGAATGTATTTGTTTAATTAATAAAATAAGATTACTTCTATTGACATTATATCAATGTTATTCCGAAAAATTGAAATTCCATATAATAAAAAATTTCTTAGATAAAAAATTGATTTTTATTTTCTTAATACTCTTAACTCGTGTCGAATCGCTTAAACTTTTTTTTTTTTAATTAACTATAAAATTTTAGACTAAAGATTAATTTCAATTCAAAAATAATGTATAACAATAAAAAATTAAGAAATATGATATAAAAATTTATAAATTAATCTTTGTCTTAGTAAAAGGTGTTCTTATTTTTAACTTTTATATTTTTTAAAAAACCCTAACAGTAAGTATTTATGATAATATTTTATTAAATATGAAGATTAATTATGTAATAACTCGGTTAAAACTAAGGTGGTGGTTAGCGAGATCGCATTGTAATTAAATTGTAGATATTAATATATGAATAATAATATAATTGCTTGCGATCTTTCGATGAAAACAACTTCCACCAGGTCCTAGATTTTATCCTATAGTATGGCCACTTTGGGAAATTGCTAATTGTGGAAGGTGTGGGTAGACTGTCCACCTGTCTATATATGCCTAGCTCTTTCCCTAAACCGTACATCAGTTCATCCACAGTTTCAAGTTACCTCGCTCAAATTTAAAGGTTTAGTTTCCTTGAGCATTGTTGAAAGAGCACATTTCACTAAATATATATCTATATTATAATAATGACGAATTCGACGATGTTGAATCGTGGTTATTATGCCCGTGTACATTTCACTTTCTCGGGTGAATTTAAGCGATTAGTTCCTATCTAAACGTAATTTGGCGATATGTTATGTAAGGGCAATGTTAGTATATAATTAAAATATCAGATTCTTGAGATACAAATAAAAAACAATTACTCTACTCAACATTCTTATATAGCTCCGAAATTAGGGCGTTTCTAAAAATGGATAGAATGGATTATTTATTTTTTTAAAATACAATGTTTTGACCATAATGAACTTCAAGTCAAAGGAACCAGGAATGAACAGTCCTATAAAGTACCTAAATTTTAAAAAATAAATAAGCATCTCCTGTGTCATTCCGAAGAAATGTAGAAAATACATAGTATACCACAAATGTATATCATTTCTCAACTCAATTTTAGGTTCTAAAATATTTTTAGAATATAATTTTTTATACAGATAATATTATTTTTTATAGATAAATATTTTTTGAGATATACCGAAAATTCTGCCACTTTCTACAATTAAAATTCTTAACTTAATTGACAATTTTTTTAATAAACTTTTGCCAAAATACCTATAATTATTTTGGGATTAACTTCTTGCAAGAACACTATTTCCCATTCAAAACTGATATAAATGACTAAAAATTAATAAACAAGTAATAATTGAACGGTTTACTGCAAAAAGGGTGTAGCTCCATCCCAGGGGAGTTTGGACTTTCATATACTATTTTGTGGCAAAAAAATAATTCTTTCGTTTTTTACCAGAAATTTTTTGCCCCAATCATTAGTTCTCATGTTCAATATGCTCTTGGAAAATTAAGGAAAACTAAGGCATTCGAAAGAACGATTTTTCACATTCATTACTTGAATGTGGTAGAGACAATAGGCATATATAATGAATTTCATTTGAAGTGTCAAATAAATAACATATTGTAATGGAAATATTTTTTCAATAGATTTTTTTCCTAGAAGTAGATAGAACATTTATTTTGTAGCAAAAAAGAGGTAGCTCCAACAATCAAACTTGTGTTACATCGTCTGGAAGTTAAATTTTTGACTGATAATACTGTCCTAATATGTATGAACAATTAAGGAAATTGATCAAAAATAATTTTTTCACATAAAATAGAAATTTAAATTGACATTTTTTTATAGTTTTCCTAAAATTTGAATAACGGGAGCTATCTCCTTTTTGTAGCAACTGGGTGCAAGAACTGGATTCAATTTGGCAAATCTGATATTTTTCTTGTATTTAGAAGACTGGAATTATCGATCGACTCCGGAACTCTGCGCTATAAAATCATTAATAATAATTTTTCATATTTAAGAATATAATCGTCGATATTATTATTATTATTATAGCCAATCATACATTTTTTTTTGTAATCAACAACAGCTATACCAAACAAAATAATGAGTGGAAAAAAAAAACATCATTTGTTGTTCTTGGCTTAAAGCCAATAATAATTTCGCAATTAAGTAACAAAAAGAAAAAAAGATTTATTAGTACATATCTTCCGAACGCAGCCGGTCACGGGTCTGAAATCTATATTTTTCTTAAAACAAGAATCCTAATAAAATCATTTTAAAAATTCAGCTGCGCCCGACTGCGTCTGTTTGTATCAACATTATATCAACATTATAATGTCTATTTGAGCACTGGGGCTTCACTAATTCAACAAGTTCCGCCCATATCCAACCATTACATTCCAAAATAATTAATGCTCATTATGTCACAAATAAAACTATGCATAATGAACCATATGTTGCCATGTTTGGGGCGAAACGGATATCTATCCTTCCATTATAAACTCCATACCCACTAGTTTCAAACCTCGCTTCTTCAAAGGAATCCGAAAATATGATAGTCTCGAAACTTTCAAACATATAAATGTCATATAATTGTTACCAATGTGCAGTTTCCTCACAAGTCACTGCTATTAATTAGAGAGCGGATTTAATAGTAGTATTTCTGATTCGATTGTTAATCCCAAAAAATAAATAAATTAAAAAAACTAAACATTTCGTTTTCTTGTTATGCAGTGATATGTCGACTTTCCTTTCATCTCTACTCTTTGCATCTTTTTGATTTCATTTAATTTCCGAAATTTACATTACTACTTTTGTCTCAAGTCGATAACCGTTGAAGCACCAGACTATAACTGAAGATTTTCTCGTTATTCTTGAGTTGTTTGTTGAAGTTTATTTTATCCTTTCCTGTGTATTAATAAAAACAATTTAAGAAAGAATGCTAATAAAAGAAAAAATGTATCAAATAAACTAAAGTCCGTTTAAGCTATCGGCCTTTTCTTTCTCCTAAACGAGACATACATACTTTCAAAATTTACTCTCTACTCATAATTTGCGCTCTTGCCAAGTTGTAATACTCTTCCAAGACGTGCCTCTATTTTAAAATGACTTGTTGAACTTATACTCAAAGTTATTTTTTTGTATTCTGTTGCAGCAAATCGTGTCATTAGTGATATGAATAAAAATATTCACGACTAATTTTAATTTATACTGCCATATTACATGATCTGTTATCGATTGAGACATTTCGAGGCTTCGATCCGTTATCCATTCAAAGCCTCGCATGTTAGGATTGGCATTGTTGATTAGTAGCATCATTACAGCGTTATAGTTAGCTTTGAGAAACTTAGGACTATTTATGAGAAATATTCCATAAATACCAGGACCCGTAATTGTGAATTTTGTTTGAAACACGTCAGTTGATACTAGAGGCTAACAAAGGGTTCAAACAAATGCGAAACGAAAGCTTTCCTCAGGAAACAGGACGTTAAGGTTTACATTGAACCAGAAAGAATCGGATTTCTGGGTGATGTGGAGTGTACCGCCATTGAAATCTCAATCCTATATATATATATATATATATATATATATATATATATATATATATATATATATATATATATATATATATATATGTTCATATAAAAGTAGGGAACTGAAGATGAATTTTACAAAAAAAACGGAGAGATTGGGAAGAATTATTATCAATGTTAATATGCTATAAGCGTTTCGCAATATGATATAAGCTCGTCGCAAATTGAAATTTTCTATATTAAATATATATAAATTCCAGATCATTAACATTCTCTGATATTATTAATTAGTTCTTCTGGCACTCTATATAAATCCACATTAGTGATCCTCCATACCAGTGTTAATTAATATGAAAATTCGTCCGATCATTCCTAAAACCAAATTCCAATCCAGCAGCAAAGAATATTCAATTGGTTTTTAGTTCGGCCTCAGTCCACCTTCATTTTTACATATGCTAAGGGTTGTTATGGAACCTTAAAAAAACACTATCAATCTAAAAAGATATCTACCACTCTTGTTGAGAAAACTTTCTGATTCTCGACCGGGTGACATTCTTGGCTGACGGCGTGATCGTCACTATACTCCAATTCCCTGACTTATCCAGCAATCAATACCAGCTACATATGTGAGAACTGAATTCAGGTAAATACCATACAGGTAAAAATAACCGTAAAAAACCATGGCATTGTCCTCAGTCTGAAAAGACTCAACTATCGTATGTTCATTAATGAGAAAATGTTTGGTGCCGTTGCCAGGACTCAAACGAGGCTCATTGAAGAATTCAACTTTCAGGCTACCAGGCGTCACAAAAAGAGGAAGGAAGAGGTACATAATATGGTTATGACCTGTTAAAATTATGACCGTTTCTGAATTTGATTAAGTAACTATATTCGTGAGCCAATGGTATGATCGATAATGATAATGATACGACCACTACAAGCAAAAACATTTACGAAGATTCTGTGTGCAGAAATAACATTTTTATACTCTCTTTAAAAATATAATCTGTGCATCCAGAAACCGTGTATACTGCCATTGCTTACATTTTTCCTTTCATTATCGATCAATCCATACCATGTATCTATTTTATAATAGGCTTAAAATAGGGTGATTCTCTATCCCTATTTTTATTTAGTTTAGCTCATCAAAAATTAAATTCGTGCCTAAAGAGATTTAGTTATAGACGGTTATACTTGAGCTTAGCTACACATGGGAACTGTTGAAGCATTAAGTCTCGAAATTAACACGAATAAAAAAATTCGAAGCAAAAATGACGTTTTGGAGGATATAAGGGGGAATAAGTTTGAATACGAAAGAAGTTTATGGATTCTATAGGGATGGAACATCTGAAATTCCAGTCCCTAAGTTATGAGACAGTTGAAAGAAAAATAAACTTTAACGATATTATTTGTATTCAATATAACGTCCGTTAGCTTCAATGAATTTGTTCCAACGCCCAATAAGGTTTTGTATCTCGTTTTCCGAAGAAACTTTTTAGCTTTGAAACTATAAGCTCGAGTAACTTTTACCTCGTTTTCATTTAGGGATATTTTGTTTTTCAAAAATCGTCAAGCGCTCTAAAAAAAATGATAGTCAATTAGAGAAAAGTTAGATAGAATTGATAGAACTTCAATTTTTTTTAGGTTAACTGACATACATATTACATTACGTGATCTGAACATGGAAATTCTACCACATCCGCCATATACACTGTCTCCAACTGACTATCGTCTTTTCAGAGCGCTTCCCACATTAAAAAAAAAAAAATATTCCAATATGAAATCGAAGTAAATTTTTCATTTCTCGAGCTTATTGATTCAAAATCAAAAAGTTTCTTCCTATACACTTGTGTTTACCTCTAAAAAAATCTTGCTGGGCTTTAGGTGAAATGTATTGAAGCTAACGGCAGTTATTTTGAATAAAAATAATATCACTTAAGTTTGTTTTTCTTTCATTTGTCTCATATCCTAGGAACAAAAGCAATACCTTATTTTCGTAAATAAAGTATTAAGTTGAATATTTGTCCCGTAGAAGGACTAGTCTAATTCCGCCAGTGGAAATAGTTATACTAGAGCCATTGCCAGTCCGAAGACTGGATAAAGGAGGAGAGTTGGACATAGTGCTTGCCCACTCTGTAAAAAAACCTACTTCGACGAGACCTCGAAGAGTATTAGCCGGACTGAATTTACGGAAAATAGCAAGGATTCGTCACATGGACCCAAAATTTGGACAGTGGAATATTTTATCATCATACAGACTGCAGTCGCTTCAGCAACTCCTTCAACAAATAGGCCAATATGAAATGGATCTGGTTGCTATACAGGAGGTAAGGTGGAAAGGAAAGGGACTTCTGGAGAATCGATCCCACGCCATTTACAACAGCTGCCAAGAAAAATAACATTCTTCTGGGACGGGACTTGTTGTCAGTAGAAGAACTAGAGATTTGGCGATTGGTTTCACCACGGATAGCCCTAAAATTTGCGTTCTTAAAGAGGAAAATTCTATAATTATACCATTCTCAGCTGCTATGCACTGACTGAGGTATCGACAGATGACGAAAAGGAAATCTTCTATGATCAGTTGGACAGAACAATCGACAGTTATTCCAAGAGCGATATTAAAGTGGTCATGGGGGATTTCAATGCAAAAATAGGTAAGGAGCTGATCTTCAAACCTATTATTAGGATGAAAAGTGAAAGTGAAATGTGAATTACAGCTACCATGAAAAGTGAAATGCTCATGAACTTTGCTGTCTCAAAGGCTCACTTGGAAGCTCACTTTCCCTGGGAAGAACGGTCACAAGGGAATATGGTGATCGGTGAATCAGATTGACCATATTTTGATCAGTAAGAGACAAAAGTCTAACTTGATGGTTGTAGATCTTATCGAGAGGCTAACATGGATACTGGCCATTACTTCATAGTATCCAATGTTAGAAAAATCAAGGGAAAGAAGAGAAACACGATAGAGACATCCAAGCTGAAAGATGCAGAAGTGAGTACAGGATATCGTCTAAAGCTGAATGAGATGGTTTTGAATGCAGGCATGCCGAATGGCTCTGTCCAGGAACAATACTTATTTGGCAGTAGTAAGAGGGGTGACAAAGGAAATCATAGGTTTGGAAGCAGAACGAGCAGTCAGGTCTCTATGGTTTGATGCAGATTGTGCAACAGCCACATTAGCAAAAAAACAAAGCCTACAAAAATATGATACAGAAGCGTTTCACTAGGCAGTCATCGAAGGAAAATAAGGCCAGGAGAAGAGAAGAGAAAAAACTGCATCGTAAGAAGAAGAGTGAAAAAAGAAGAATTTTAAGAAGAAGCTGCTTGAGGAGATGGAAGAATATAGAATTTAGAATCAATCCAGAATGTTCTACAGAAAGATTAACCAAAGTTGATCATGATTCAAACTACGGGTTAAGGCGTGTAGGAAGGAGGATTGATCCATGATCACAAAAAAGGATAATATACTGGTCCCATGGTCTCGTTACTTCGATACACGAAGATGCAGGAAATCAAGATGAGTTTGTGATGTCCAGTAAGGAGGATGATGAAAGCCCCTCTGATCCTCCGACATATGATGATTGATTTGAGGCTATAAACGGCCTGAACAATAATATAGCTGCAGGGAAGGATTGAATTTTGGCTGAACCTCAGAAGCATGGCGGTGGGGTGTTTCAAAGAGCCCTCTACAACATTATTCTCACCATCTGGATTGAAGATAAATTGCCGAATCAGTGAAAGGCCATCATTTATCCGCTGACATTCAGGATTGCTCCAATTAAAGAGGAATCACACTTCTTCTGTGTGCCTATAAAATACTGCCAAAAATTATATACTTAAAGCTGCTCCCATTCGCTGAGAGAGAGATTGACAGATATCAGGCGGGTTTTAGAATGTGAAGATCTACATTTGATCAAATATTCTGCATCCGAATTATTCTAGAAAAATCACATGAGCACAGGATGACGACCCACCACTTGCTTATCGACTTCCGCGGTGCCTATGATAGTATTAAAAAGCCAAAGTTGTGTGAAGCCTTCTGTGAAATGAGAAGCTACGTTGTGTTAGTCGTATCGCTCGAATGCCAGCAGAGGAGATCCCCAAGAAGTTGCTGGAAGGAAGACTATATGGGACCAGAGGAAGAGGTAGGCCACACACCTCCCACACGATGGGAGGATGCAGTAGCTAGAGACGCCAGGATCTTCTGGGCATTCACAATTCGCGAGAAGCTGCACAGGACAGATTGGCCTGGCGAAGATCCATTGAGGAGGCCAAGGACCACACCAGTCTGTAGCATCATGGAGTAGTAGTAGTAGAAGGACTAGTCCACAAAAGAACCAAGAAGAATAAACAATGCATAATGGAATAACTTGCATCTAATTTACATAATTGAAGTAATAGCGAATGAGATGGGCGGTTAAAGTTACTGACGAACGAGTTTCTAACCTTCTATAAAACCTAATCGAACTCAAAAGGATAAACTGGTGATTTACTAGAATCGTTAATTAACAATTTGAATTTCAAACGATTTAATGATCAATTTTATGAACTTAACCCGTCCAAACGAAAAATATAGAAGATTTAATGATATTTATGGGATAAATTAAGAAAAATATTGTAACAACTCACGGATATTCAGCAGGTTGCAGGTTTGGCTTATGCTCCAAGAAGAAGATGGTCCTAGCTGCACTGCCTAACTTCAACCCCTCAGTTATTGTTCTAAGCTTATTCATTTTCTAATATGTTAGGGCGCCCTATACCTAAATTAAGAAAAAAACACCCTTGAAAGTAACTACAGAAAGATTTCATTTGATTTCTAATCGGGAAAATCAGTCCAAAATATCTCTTAGGAAAAGAATAGGCAATGAAGACTTCAAGAAGGTTGAGCCATTTCTCATTAATAAATTTATAAAGGATCTGGTAGTAAAGTTAAAAATATTAAAAAAAAAAAGTTTTATGGCTTTTATTATGGTTCTTTTCTTCACCCTGTACAAACACTCTAGTCAGGCCCACAAAGCAAGCCTAGATCTCTTTCTATTAAATTATCTGAGAGTTGCCTGATTCTGAATATGAGATTCTGGGTACTTCTGTTTGGCCTTAAATCATTTTGTTCATCTTTAATCTTTTTTTTATTTATTGAACACCGTTACATATTTTGTGTTGACTTATTCATTGTTTTCTTTAATCGTCTTAGAAGAGAAGGTTACGTACGTGGCATCAACGATTTTAACGAAGCACTTTTAGGTGATCCTAGGTAGAAAATAGACACGTGTCCCAGAGTTCTTGCCAATGAGCCATTGGAGCCGATAAAAACATTTTTTTACATTATTGAGTTTTATTTATTGTGGTTCTCATATACCTATCGATTAGTTTTTTTTTTATAACAAGAAAAAAAATATTTCAGATTGTATTAAATGAGTTTAAATGTACAAAAACCAAAAGACGCTTCAAGAATCGTCTTGAAGTTATCTTATCTATTGTGATTTACGGAAAAAAATAGAAGGCCCCAGATCACAGTGGGACGAAAGGCAGATCTGGAAGGGACATATTTCATTTTAATATCCATAACAGAATAGTATTAGCAATAAATTAATAAACAATAGTTTTTATCAAAAGATATAATTTAGGGAGTTGAAAAAATATAATAATAGAATAAAATTTACTATAAAAATAAAGTTATTATACAAAAATAAAATAGAATTATATAGACAAATTGTATATAAGAAAAATTGAATTTAAAATTTATATGATATAAATATATATTTTTAATTTATTTACAACTGTATATAAATTTTGGTTCTTCAACCACTTCGGTAATTTTTGCTCTATATTAAGTTTACAAAAACATTTGAACATCATAAAAGTTAAGTTCAATTACAAATATATATATATATATATATATATATATATATATATATATATATATATATATATATATATATATATATAAAATAAATAGTACAATCAAATTATCAACAATAAAAAATATGTTCATTATGGATTATCCAAATCTGAAGGGTTTGAATCAATGATGGACTCGTCTGCAGAATTCATCACCAATACACTATTATCAACATCTCGAGGTTGAATTACAGTTGTTGGTAATAATTTCCTGGATTTTCTCGGTTTATCACAAAAGATGTCAATGAGGGGATCTGATGTCAGCAATAATACATTTACCAAATCCTTGTTCGTTGAGACCCGTTTCATTTTCGTGTGTAAAACTCTATAAAGCCCCTAGAATCCCTATTTCGGGATTTTTGAACTTCTTTGGAAAGCAAACCCATATCCGAGCCACAAATCTTTATAGTTAATATAGCTATATCTTTATAGCTTATTTATAGTTAATGGTATATTTTACCACGAATATAAACTAATGAACGATTCCCTGGTTTCAGATATGAAATCTTGAAAATTGTCAACATCAATATCGTTGCCAAATGCTTAAAAGTGCTTAAAATATCATATATTTTATAGTGCTTAAAAGCTTATAAAATATATGAAGAAGATCCTTATCCTTAAATGGTGGAATTTAATTTTTTTTAAAACGTCAGGCAGAATTTCCGCTATATCGCGTTTTATTATCACTTCAGAGCTTTCCGTTATGTTTTCTAATGAAAACTGGCCCACTATATTTGTATAGATGTTCTTCGTATATCCGTACCAGATATTAAAAATATTGACTATTGATATTGAGATATTCACACAAGAAAAGGAATCGTACAACCAGACTAGCTGGTACTAGCAATTCTTTCATGTATAACTTATTTCTAGTCGGTGGAAGATTTTAGTTATCGTTGTTTTTATAATTGGAAATAATAGCTGTCCAACTATTAGGGTACTTACTAAATCTAAATTTAAACTTACTAAATCTACATTTAATCAATCAAATCTACATTTAAAAAATCAAACACTGATAAAAACTTCCTCGCTGGATCCTATTCCGTTGCCTAATGTAAAATTGCCCAGGGGTCAAACGGCGGGCGTAGCCGACCGCTACTGAAATCTACTAACAAACTTGTTCTAGGAATTGATGAGCAGTTAAATAATCAAATTACCTGTTTGGAATGACAGCAGCGGTTCTTGTGAAAATAATTATCACCTTGAGTAGGACTTACCTTTATGCTATCATCATAAAAATTTCTGGATATTAATTTCTAATCGGTTAGCGCATTTTTTAAATTAAAATTAATAAGAAATTGGAAAATTATAAAAAATAACTCATAGTTGTTATTGCTAAGAATAAATTTATTTTTAAAAAAATGTTTATATTACTTACTATAATTATAATACATTAATTAATTTTTATGAAATGTCTTCAATGCAGTCTGGTTCTTCAATGCAGTCCTTACAAAATGTCACAACTTTTTTCACCTTGTTTTTTGTACTTTCTTTATTTTGATATTTTTGGTAATATCTTCTGCAATATTTTCTCACTTTGTCAAACTGTCCTTCCTTTTTACCAAATCTGTGAGATTGGAGCTGCTTTCGCCGGGATGAGGTTGAAGCTTCTGCTTGCACTTCTGCTTCTGCGGGGAATTCTTCTTTTTTTAGTAACCCTCTCACAACTTCTTCTTTGAACTCAGGAATACACATTTTTGTCCACCGAAGACTATTGAAAATAGTTGAGGCATTTACTAGCCATCATCATTCATTCCAAAAATAAATTCAATCGCTAATTTATATCATTTCACCGTACGGTACAAACTGGATGAATACGACGACATTTGATCGGATCTATCAATTGTTGTTTTCCCCTTCTTGTAGTCAACTATCATTTGAGGTTCGATCGATTTTTGACCGCTTTTCCGTTTAACTTCTACAGTTTCTGTACTATGCTTGGTTGAAATCATTAACGCATCTGTTTTATCTCTCCATTTCAAAACAATAATTTCTCTGTTAACCTCTTTAGCAACAATTTCTCCCTTCTTCAATTTTTTTATCAAAACTTCTTTGGGATTACCTTTTCTGTTTGATCGTAGCGTACCCAGAAGGCGTGTTTTTCTATCCAATAATCTGCTTGCCAGGTCCATACTGGAATAATAATTATCTGTAACTATTGTTCACCCAGAATCCAAAAGTTTGCCAAACAAAGTCATGACCACATTTGTAGGTACTGCACCACCAGAATCTCTTTCCTTCCCGGCATAAATGTTTAAATTCCAAGTGTACCCATATTCAGTACAAAGTTTGAAAAATTCCACCCCATACTTGCTCGCTTTGTTTGGTACGTACTGCTTGATTGCTAAACGACCTCTGAGTAGTACTAAAGATTCCTCAACACAGACGGACTCGGACGGTACCAAAAGTTTCTGAAAATTTATTTTAAATTTTTTTTCAGGTTGGCATTCTGTATAGTCTATCACCTGGGGGGCATTGTGCGCTGTCTGCAAAGTGCAGAATCGGAGCAGTAATTCTAATATGTTTCTCGCCAAGTTAGGTCATTATTTTGCAAAATAGATCTTTACTCCAATATCGACGGAGAGAAGGTTTCTAGTTCAGACCCACATACCCAAAGAGACCTAAAAAGTTTCCCATTTCTGTTTCGTTTGTTGTTGTCCATTTCAATTTAGAAGAGCTTCCAAGTTCGCTTAATATTTGAGTGGTGTATCTATTTGTTTGTTGTTCCATCAGTGTAATGATTTCCCCGTCTATAAAATCTTGAGAAATCTGATAGGGAGTTGCAATTAATAATGTTTCCTTGATTTCACTTGGTATGCCACGGTTTACTTCTAAATAAAATTTCATATGACGCCCCGGAGGATCTCGCCTTTGAATATTGAATGATTCGCTTACCTTTTCATCCATTCAGACTTCTCTATTTGCAGTGGCAGCAGTGGTTGATGACTCAGAAGTCGTCCTTTTCTTTTGTCTTTTACGACTACTTGATTCTTCTTCATATCCTGAGGACGTTGCTTAAGGCTCTTCATTGGTAACAAAATCAGGATCATCTGATAAATTGTCAGCTAAAATTGTCTCATCAACTAACTCCAAATCTGATGGTAATCTATTTTCCATAGTTAACTCCGCAATGCTTTTGGCGCGCGAAGATATGTCCAGATTTTGTTTTACCAGAAGAATGTCAAACAGGATCATCTCAGTTAATACCTGACGTATGGCTCTGTACATGAGTTAATTTTATGGTTTATTCGATTAGCTACAACATTCATCGCAAGGGTATTTTGATAAAAGGCTTTCTTATGGAGTAAAATGTACATTTTCTGAAAAAATCTGATTTATTGTGATTAGCGCCTTAACTATGCGTCGGATCGATATTTCCACCAATATGGCATTTCTTTAGAATTTGATTTCCTATGGGAATCTATCATACCCCATTTCATTGAAAATTCCAGTATTATATGCGCTGAAGAAGTGCTGAAGAAAGTTAGGGGATTGAATATGAGCTCAATGGAAACTTCAGGCAACACAGTGTTTCCCAACCAAGTATCACTCCTAAATTCCAAAAATTTAGAATTTTAAGGGAGTTGACAATCGAATCTTGAACACGATGTATAGTATATAATCGAAGATTCCAAAAACAAAACCTCAAAAATTTGACCAGTAAATCTGTCACCTCTCATAGCGTATGTCTGGAAGTGAAGTCTCCAGTAGATGTGTCTTTTTTTGTCTGATGATGTGAGATGTGCTATCTTTTATCTGCATTTATGTGATATTTTCTTTTTCTGTCCGGGCGATGCCAGAATGGGCAAAACGTCGACTGTTTAACAACTTACTGGTATTTGAGAGACTTCTTCCTTCCTATCTGAGAGAAGTCCTATGGTATCGTCCAACTATATCCTAAAAAATAGTTTTATCTTATTTTGAGAATTTATTATTAGAAACAACTGCCACGGATGAAACCAGTGATAACTATGAGACTTGAAATTCTGAAAATGTCTGAGTTCCCATTGACTTTACAAGGAATGGCAATAGGGGGGTGAAAATATTCGATTACAGTTTGATGAACCAGCTATCAAGCTGGAAGAATGATGGATTTAATGGAGTTTTCACAAACTTCCTGATTCGGAGTTTTGCCCGGTTTTGAAGCTCAAATTCCCCATTTGCGCTGATAGAATGATATTTTTATATTTTTTACCAAAATTACAGTTTTAAACAGTGTCCGCAACAAACTTCGTCCATGTCGTAAAATAAGCCAAAAACTGCTACCATTCCCGTTTTTCTGAAAATAGTGTCTTCAATCGAAAGGAATTAACTCGGAATAATAAGTCATAGGATACAAACAGAAGATAGATCGGAGATGTTGAAGAATATTTCCAAAATCGAAGAAACATCCGACCGAAGCACAGTTGTCCATTTTTTAAGAAACCTGGCCAAAACTCATTTTATCGATTTCATTGTTTTAGCTCCAAAGTTAGTTTAAAATGTAATCTATCTAATCAGATTTTATTATCTGAAATCTTATATATATTACTCAAAGTATGATGATAAATCATCATTATTTATCATTAAAAGAAATTGTTTTCAGGCAAAGTTACATGAATATTTGTTGTGATGATTCATTAATTATAAATAACATTTTAAATTAATTAATCAAAGAATAATTTAATTGATAAAAAAATTAAGATTATATTTAGCGTATTTCATAAATGTGACAAATGAGAACGATAAAGGAGTCAAAAGTGTTCAAAATATTTATTAAAATAAAACATGAATTTCCAAATTCTTCGCCGGGATTTACATTAAAAATATTTTAAAATCTCTTCTAAAAATAATTCTGTCTTAAAATTTAAATAATTAAAATGTTTTTTTGTTATTGATTTGTTTTTTAATTTAAATTCTATTAGTGGTATCCCTAATTAGTTTTAAAACAATATAATATAAATATAAAAAATGTAAAAAGCATTTTGTTATTAAAATAATCAGTAATGCATACACTGATTATTTTAAGAACTAAATCCTACGCATATTTAAAAATATACATTTATTTATTTAATTGTTTACAGCCAGACACATTAGTTATTTCTTCGATTAGGCAATAAAAAAAAGTTATTATAATAATCAATTAGCATATCATTATTTTTAGTTCGACAAAAGTTTATCGTTCAGAGTAAGCAAAAGTGGCAATGCGGCAAATTTTGGAATTTCGGCCAGGTTTTTTTTTATAATTTGGACCGAAACAGGAATATAATATTTATAATTTTGGAAAAAATAGGGTTTTTTTTATAATGCGACGTCCTTTAAATACTACTCAGCTAATTGTAAATCCTTGAAGGAACATTTATAAAAACGAGCCAACACATACCAAATCCAGAGTCACCTTGAGCAGTAGGCCGAAATAATTGAATGGTCATTGGGTCATTGGCCTTACAACATTATTCACCACGGCTGTTCCGAAAACTATGCACAAAATTGTTGTATGCTGACAAATAATCAGTGAAGAAATTTTTTATTTCTTATTTATTACTTAAATATTTTAAATATAATACTTATAAAAAGTAAGGAAATTATTATTGTTTTTTGTCAAGTATCATTGAAAGTGTAGGTGAAACACTCAACTTGTAAACATCATAGGACTAGCCTAGTGCCTACATCAGAGATAAGTTTTATCTAACGTGATCAAACTTGAGAGCGTTAACCACCCCAAACGCTTCCAACTTCACTTCTCCAGCAGAATTCTAGACCTAAACATCCCCTGCCTATCATCACGGTGGAAATTTGGATCTTTCCTCTCGAGAAGCGTAAAGTCCTTCACGACCACTCCACTTACAGCGGACTAGAGTTGGGAAGAAAGTACTCCGAGTAACGAGTACCGAATATTTTACTCGATTACTCTCATTAGCCTGGATTAAATACGACTAGGGATGGAAGGGTTAGAGAAGAATGACCCACCTCATCCATCCCTAGTCGTATCTCATCCCGGCTAGTGAGAATATTCGAGTAAAATACTCCGTGCCAGTTGCTCAAGAGTATTTTTTTCCATCTTTAGAGCGGACCATGGGAACGAAATCAAATCTAGCGGGAAAAAAGTATTTTTTTATGCAGAATGTATTCAATTTGGAACTACACAGCTAAATATAAATTTGAATTAATATTTTATCATACATTATGAGTACTCATGCATTATATTTCAGTATTTATAATATTTGCGCCCGTTTTGAGTATAAAATATTCTAACATCATACTAAGTAGCATATAAAAAGACTGTTTATTGAGCAAAACTTCTTCATAGAGCTCTTGACAGCCTTGCGACTGCACCGCTTTTCAGGTATGACGGCAAATATTTATTTCTAAAAAAAAGGACGCAATTGTGCACAGTATCAAAAATAAACAAATAAATGTATGCACTTAGGGCTACACGATAGTACCAGAATGAAAAAAACTGATTTGAAATGATTTTTTTTTTAAAGCCTATCCGAATTTTAATAAAATTGGGGTCACAAATACATTTGCATACATTGTATTAATTCATCAATGAATTTCGGTCGGTTTACTCTTTTATTTTCTATTAATCTCTCCTTAAAAAACATTGTAAAAAACCTGTAACCAAACTGTTAGTTTCCAATATGGATTGAACAGAAAAATTAAGTTCGCTCATGCCTGGCAAGTCCGCAAAACCAGCGTGTTTAAATAAAAAATCTGGTGCGGTGCGCGCATCACACAACTTTCCCTTACCGCCCTACAATAATTATCTTTTTAATATAATTCTAAAGAGTTCACATAAACAATACTTGAAATAAACTCAGCAGCATTCAATTCTTCTCCCACTTAAGTATAATAAAATAGTTTTTAAAACAATTTTAGTACAACAATTCTGTACAATACCTCTATATTTTAACTTTGTCAAGTTGCAAATATATTTTAAAAGTTGCTGGTTTAGTTTCTATGGAAACATTTTCTTTCCATTAAATAATGTGAAAGTAGAAATTATTAAGTTAATTTCCGTTTTTGTATTCTTAAATTACTTTGTTACAGAGCGAATTTTTTACAACAGATTGGCGGATTGGTGGGATGAGGTTCGGTCGCATCTATCTCCTTTCGGATGAGCTCGGTTATCCATCTATTTTATGCTATTCATAAAATGCACTGTATCTTTGCTAATACTGGTCCGATTTTGATGATTCGTTAGAGCCGTTTTCGAGAAAATTGTAAAAAAGTGTAATATCCCTAATATAATAGCTATTTCGGGTTAGTCCGATGCGCTGTATCTTTGCTATCATTGGTCCGATTTTGATGATTCTTTTATTGTTTTTTAGATAATTTAATTATCGTTCATACAAGTCTATAGATAATTTACCATAAATTGCACGCTTTTGAAGTTATGCGTAAATAAAGTATTCTTTTCATCATAACTTTTTTCCCTGCAATTCCTCGGTGATGTACCATATACATGAAAAGTTAAAGGTCTTTATGAAGAATAATTTAGGCAAGTTTAATCAAAATCGTTAGAGCCGTTTTCGAGAAAATTGTAAAAATGTGTAAAATCGATTATGTAACGTGGCACTTCCGGTTAGTCGATTTTGACGAAAATGTTGCTGTAACATCACATGCATGTGCTAACCTTAAATATGTAATTTCAGTATCGTACAGCTTTCCGTTTTTGAGCTAGACTGATCACATACACACAGACACACAAACACACAGACCATTTTGCGAGACTTGGTCATTTGGACTCAGGGAACCTTAAAACATGTATTTCCGTTGAAAACTCGAATTCGAAAATTTTCACGATCGCAATACTTCCCCTTACTATATACTTCGTATATAGGTTAGGGAAAGTAAAAAAGTCACCGATAGCCTATCTTGCTAACACAAAAGAATGGGCCACAAACGACATATTCAACGAATATGTATAATAAGCGAAAATCTTTAACTGTTTATTGATAATTGTACGGTCCACAACAGTACCCATCTCTCAGCGATGTTAATGTTCTTTTTTGCCTCTTGACACTACCACTGAACCGCAGTTGGGTATTATTGCTTATAATATGGCTTATTCTTATATTTCCTGGTAAAAGTCCATAATCATAATTCTAACATAGTGGAGTTCTAGATTTTTAAAACCTGTCTATACTTCGAGCTGCGCATAACTACCACAAATACTCAAATAAATATTTACTCAATAAATTGACTTCTGCGATTTGTGTTATATAATTTTTTGTCTATAATTCAGCATGGTTATATTTATTGAGGGTTATATTTATTTAATTCGGTTAGTATTTGTGAATATGCTTTCATTGGCGGGGAGGGGGAGAGATTTGTTTATGTCTTGAGCGAGCTTAGCGAGCGGAATTCGACAGCTGTTATCTAATTAAAGCAGTAATAATTTAAATTACGGAAAGGGTCCCAACCTCAACTGATAAGGATTCGTTGGTTTGTTTGTATTTGTTGTAGGCAAGCGCAGCCTGAAGTACAGTCAGGTCTTAAAAATCTTGAAGCCCATCATATTGGTGTCACGATTCTGGAGTTTTACCAATAAATATAAGTATAAGCAATATTTAATTACCAAACAATAATTAATAGATAAGATTTATATATAAATAATGTTAATTAATCCTATGTAAAGACAAATAGATAATAATATAAATGGTGCTTGTACTGAGATGTAGATCAAATGAATTACATGGTTTTAGATAATGCTTTGAGAATGTACAATGTAGTCGGAAACATTATAAGATAAATAAATTTTTTAGAAGTTTTAAGGTTTTATTGTTGAAAAACTCGTAGAAGAATATAGTATATGAAATATGGCTAAAAGTCTGCAAAATAAAAATGTGTTATAACATTGTTTTTGCCAAAGTATAATTTTGTTCTATCTTTTTAATTTATAACGATCCATGGCTAATAAAAATATTGTTTTATAAATAATAATTATTTTATTTGATAACCTTCTTCGCACTTTAATATTATATATATATATATATATATATATATATATATATATATATATATATATAAAACTTATGTTCGTTCCGAGGACTTAAAATAAAAAAAAGGAAAAAGGGAACGAAATGACACGCACACTTGTTAAGAAAAGACTGACTTTATTGCCTTAGTAATCCTCTGTATATAGTTTTAGTGAGTGTTTACATCTTAGAGTTGGGATTAAGTTGTATACAGTTACACTGTGTACCTTAACTCCCTCCCCCCCCCCCCCCGCCAGTTTACGAACACTTTCCGTAAACTTCACTCCTATAACACACTCTGAACACACAAAACAGCAAAAAAAAAACAAAAGAAAAATACTACTCTGCCATGTAAACACCCAAAAATATGAAACATAATACAATAATCAAAACAAATACAAAATCCTTATATCTAAACTTATGAACTACAATGCAAAAAGTAATGATAAACAACTTATGAAATCGACAGCTGTCGAAAAACGAAACTAAAACCATTCTTCAATGTATCTAATCTGATCCCGTAGAAAAGAGGATACTCATGCATTATCAGGGTTGTCCAGGCTCACCCAGCGGAATCTTTAATTGCTCAATGTGAACGGTTCTCCGTTTCCTGGGTTCTTTAATACTCTGGATGGCCACTGCATTGTGTTCACGTATCACAATCACCTTGAATGGTCCCTCATAACGTACCGCCTCTTTAGTCCTGTTCGATGCCAATTTTCGATACACGATAGTCCCTATTCTAACATCCTCCATCCTATCCCGTACCCGAATATTCTCCCGTGCTACCCTTCTACTATCTTCCGCTGCGATCCTCCTGTGTGCTTTCTCCCACAGTTTTACGAGCGCTACCCTATTGCTCACTAATCTCTCTGCCATCCTTTCATCTACTACCGTGCTCCCTCCGTCTCTTCGCCGTTCTCGAAGTCCGAAGAGTACTTCAAACGGGGAAAATCCTGTAGACATATGAATAGAATGATTGTATGCTGCTACCGCCTTTGGCATAACGACATCTGCCTCCAACCCCTTGTCTACGTGGAAAACTCGCAGGTGGTCTCCCAGCGTGCTGTGCAATCTCTCTATCCCTCTCCTACTCTTGGGGTGTCCCGGAGTGTTTATATACCAAACTATCTCTAATGCCTTCATCTCGTTTCGCAGACTCGCATTATCGAATTCTCTCCCTCCATCGGAAGATATCGTATCCGGTATCCCATAGAATTGGAACCATGTTCGTAGAGCCGCGATCACTGCCTCTGCCGACCGGTCTTGTACTGGATATGCCATCGCTAGCTTACTAAATAAGTCTAGTACTGTAACCCATTTGAACCCTTTCCACGTGAATGTATCCACCTGCAGATCACTTAGCGGTGCGCTGGGTGTCGTCGTCTCTTATTGCTTCCCGGTTGGAGGGTGGCGATCATATTTCGTAGTTTGACACACTACACATGCCCTTAACACCTTCTCTATCGTCTTTCGCATTTTCTCCCAAAAGTATTTCCTTTTCAGTGCTTGTAAGGTCTCATTTATTCCCCTGGTGATATGCCAGAGTAACCTCCTCCTGCCGTTCTGGGTCTCTGATCGTCTCCACCATGAGCTTGCATCTGACGAACGTCCTATCGATTCCGATTTTCTCGGTCTGCCATAAGCGCTTTATCTTCTCCCAGACCGATACATTTTCCACATACAAATAATGGGTGGTTCCTGATCTAGACGCGTCTTTCAGGGCCCTGCAAATCCGAACGGCATCCGGGTAAACTCGAAATGACCCCGCTCGAAAGTAAACGCCGTCTTATGCTGGTCCCTAGGATGCATCTTTATCTGGTGGTACCCTGCTTTCAAGTCTAGCGTGCTAAACACGGCCGCTCCTCCTAGCCTATCCAAGATATCTTCGAACCTCGATATCGGGTATTTCTCGTCCAGTGTGTTCTCGTTTAATTTCCTGAAATCTACAACTACCCTATACTGCTCCCGCTTCCCGTTGTCCGGACTCTTTTTCTTCACTGCCCAAATGGGGCTATTGTATGGCGACGTGCTGTCGGTAATGATACCTTGTTTCTTCAAACTCTCCAGCTCTTCCCGGATATGTTGCCGTAGAGCTTGCGGGTACCTTATCTCCTTGACGTATGTCACCCTATCCTGTTTCAACGGGATCTCGTGTACCGTTTCCCCCGTTACACTCAATATATCTCCCTCTTGAAAAAAAAAATATCCGCGTATTCATCTCGTAATGCCTGTCTCCAGTCTTCCCGGTTGATTGCCCCGCCTCTAATTTTGTCCTTTTTCCGAACCCTCTTACACCTGTACTTCTTTGTTCCTATCCTAATAATCCATTTCCGGTCCTTATTTCTTATCCGCACTCCCATTTTCCCTAGCAGGTCGCACCCGATTATCCCCCCATATTCCCGAGGCATATTCTCCACTACATGCACCCTCAATTTTCCTCCCACGGTTCCCTATTTATTCAAATCTATCCCCACTTCCCCTTCTATCTTACATGGACCATTCAAGGTGATTAATCTACATCCACATACCTGTACCTGGGGTATCCTCTCTCCTTCACACAACGCCTCTATCGCACTCCAACACATTATCGTGTTTGAACTGCCTGTATCCACCAAGCATCGTACTCCTCTCGCAACTCTGATAATAAGCAACCCACCACACTCACTCTCTATATTATGCACTACCGCGTGGTTGCCTCTCTGCTCGCACTTTCCTCATTCGTTATCTCTCGATACCCTCTCCTGCGTTGCTCTTCGTCCGTCGCTCCTTCTGCCGCTCCTTCCTCCTACAGCTCCTCTGTTTCCTGATTCGATTTCCTCTTCGTCTGTCTCCGAGGTTTCCGATGACCCTATCGACTCAGATGGTGATCTGCTCCTCTTCCACATTCTTTGCGCATTCACCTCCATGGGTTCCCCTCGATTCGCTTCACCGCGTCTGCTCATGTAGGGACACTGTCTGGCAATGTGTCCTTCGGTGCCGCATTCGAAACATCTCGTTCGGGGGCACTGGGCTACCAGATGTCCCGTCTTCCCACACCTCCTGTCTTCCCTTTTCCAGATCTTCTTCTCCGTTCCTTGCCTCCTTTCTCGTGCCATCGTCCTCTCCCGTCCACTGAATTCCGTCTCTCTTCTCCTTCCCATATCTGGCCTAGGTTTGTTCCTACTTGTCTCGGGCCTCCTGTAAGTTACCCTACTCCATCCCGTTTCCGCTTCCTCTCCGAATCTAGCCTCTTCGTCCCTGGCACTAGCGTCTACCATCTCCTGGGCACATTCGATGAACGTTTTGTCTCTAGACAGCCCACCTTTCTTTCCTGTGTCTCTTGCTAGCTGCACTTTCAATATGGTCGACAAAACGCCATCCTGCCCTCCACCTCGGCTGCGTTCAGAGTTTCCCTCATCTTCTCGGTTATCTTGTTGTATCGGGCTAATAGCGTTCCCGCGTACTACCCCTTTGTTTGGTAAGGCTTTTTCGTCTCCCTGAACGTTCGAAAAATGTCCTCTTCTGGGGCCCACCGGCCTCCCCCAAATGCCTTCTTCAGCCTGTCCTTCACTATGATCCATGGTGTATCCTCGTCCGCCTGAATTAGGTTAAGTATGTTCCTTTTGACTCGACATACTAGCGCTGCTCTCAGTGCGTTCGCATCCATTGGGTCTATAAGATCTTCCGCCAACTTTGCCTCTATGCGTGTCATCACACGGTCGCCTCCCTTGAGAAAATTATTTAGCTCTCCGATTTCTCCGTTGAACCTTTCTAGATCCGTGATCGCTTTTCTTAGATCCTGCGAGGTCGCCGTCTTTATCTCTAGCCATTCCAGGGCGTTTGCTTGTGCTGCCGCTAAATTCGCGGGAGCCGCCGCCATGGTTTCCATTGGCAACGCTGGAATGTCCTGTGGTAGTATCAAGGTTGCCGGCCGCACTATCTCATCTGGCATTCTGTGACCTTCTCACTTGTCCTGGTCAATTTAAAAAAAAAACAGACGCGAACAGCGTGAACAAAAAAAACACAAAGAGAGAAAAAGAAAAAAAACAACTCTCTACTCCGAGTATAGCCTCCCGGGTTTCGGCACCACTTATGTTCGTTCCGAGGACTTAAAATAAAAAAAAGGAAAAAGGGAACGAAATGACACGCACACTTGTTAAGAAAAGACTGACTTTATTGCCTTAGTAATCCTCTATATATAGTTTTAGAGAGTGTTTACATCTTAGAGTTGGGATTAAGTTGTATACAGTTACACTGTGTACCTTAACTTATATATATATATATATATTATACATTATATATTATACTCATTTGATGCACTTGTCTTTGCTTTTTCATACATTTCTTATCGATATATCGATATTTTTGTATCGATTATCGTTGGATATCGATATTCAGTTTTGCCATATCGAAAAATATCGAATATCGTTAATTTCCTTTCGATGTTCCAACCCTACCCTAGAGCCTACCACCAAGAAAAAAATAAAGATAAAGATAATACAGTTTCCAAAGGAACTGGCCATTACGAAGCCTCGCCCCACGCACCGACCCTCGACCCTAGCCTAGCACCAAACCAAGGAATTGCTTCAATTCTTCAATTGCGTCATTTCTTTTACCCTGGACCATCGCACCTCCCTCCCTTCGGATCTCCGATAGCGGAATTCTTCAGGGGATTCATGGCGCCAATTGAAAATTAGAGATTCGTGTTAACGGACATTCTCCTATTTCTATATCTCATTAAACCATTGAGAATTTCAGATATGACTATACATACAAAAGTTAGAAGGTATATATATATATATATATATATATATATATATATATATATATATATATACATACATACATATATAAGACATTTTCACTAAGCATCTCAATCACACCAATTAAATGAGCATGTATTAATTTTACTATTTTCGATCATAATTCATACATAGAAAATTTCTTTATACATTGATAAGTTTTGTTATTGTACAACCGGGTCAAAATCACTTAAAAAACACGGTATGTCTTAAATGGTTATAGGAGGAAACAGGAATCATTCTTAAACAAATGAGTGATACTACTAGACTTGAGGGCGGCTGGCGTCGGTCGTATTGCAGAAATAAATGTTTAAAAATAGAAAAGCCGTACCAAATCCTTCCAGATGTTTGGCGACGGGCCAGGCAAGACATTTCAGTGCTCGCTCATTCCATATCAGCAAGCCGTAATATAATAATAGGAGAGAATCATAGCACTGCTCTGTGTCAAGGGCGATCTCATGAGCTACTCCATGGTTCACTGCTTAAAAATAGTGGATCCCTGAAACAGCCGGTAAAAAAGAACGACACGTGCTAATATTAAATAGATAACTTTTATAATCTATGGGAGTTACCCAAAGCTTCACCATTGTCAATATTAGCCTCTAGTGAACGGGATTTACCTAAAAATCAACTTAAGCCTAACAAACATCTCAAATCCCAAAAACATTCTCTCAACAAGTAATAAAAGAGTTCTGGATAGGATATCAGGAGCAAAATATACATATTTGTTCAGTTAATTCCGATGTCAGTTGGAACACCGGGCTTCATTCAAACTTACTTACATGTCGATTTCCTATAAGTGTTACGTGAGAGTGGAGAGGGGTTGGTTCATACTAAAAAAAAAATGCCGAAATTCATAGCATAGTATCGATAAATGTAATACAATTAATTCTTTCCATCATAACTAGAGGAGTTCAGGGTGTTAACGCGAAAGTGACATAGAACCCTGTCTTGTGTCATCTTTCCCAACGGCGTATTCTGTACTTCTCTCACTGCTTCCTGTTGAGATGTACTTTCCAGGATTCAGATGGTCACCCAACTCTTTTTTTTTATTTTGACGGGTTCCATTTTAGTGTATTCTTTTCAATTTTTTACCTTGGGTGCCCTATGACCCAATGAATAACTCTATTTTGTTATTTTAATATTGAAATCTACTTTCTTTTGTCCTTTATTCTAGTATAGATCCCGTCTGCTTAGATATATTCTAATAGCTAACACCATACCCCAAGGATAGACCTCAAGCACGTACAAAAACTTTGGAGTTTCATATGAGTTAATAAGAAAATTAGTTATTTCTTATGGCTGGAGATACTGCTGATAGTGAGCCATAATCCCAAGAAATTAGCTTCTGTGAGCCTTCTTGTTTTGCTATTTCTCTCCTTTAAAGATGAAGAAACCACTCTCTAATCATCATGGCCCATGGTTACAATCCGATGCTTTCCGCTGTCCTTATCTCTTGCAGTCGTTTCCAGTAGCTAGGCTGTCTATCCCATATAGCCTTGGAAAAGAGTTATATATAGCCATTAATCTATATATAAATATAAGCCAGCTTCTGAGTCACTTAAACTCACAGTTATTCCTGCTTAATCCATCTGGCTATTCTATCAACGATCTGCCATGCCAAACAATGCTAATTGGTAGTATTTTGAAACTTCTATTACAAACCTCATCCCTAATCCTTCCATTATGATTTGATTTCTAATGTTGTAGTCTCTTATAGTTATTCAGGATCCTGTGTAGGTAGGATTCTTTAGCTAGGATGTTTATTAAGTTCTCCTGGATATAGCAGTATCGGGAAGAAAACATTTTTGAAAAATCCTTTTTTATGCTATTTATCTATATCATGTTTTATTATTTCAGGCAGTCGTATGCATATCAGCACTCCAATGAAGAAAATTGTATTCTTTGTTGACCAGCAAGCCATAATCACAATCTGCAGCCCTGAAAGCATGATTAGGAAAAAAATGTCAAGCATCCCTTATCGTTTTACAGTGCACACCAGGCCACTTGAGAATTCCATGTCATAAGGAGGCAGACCGACTAGCAAAAGAAGCGTGCACGCTTTCTCCTGTATCAGATTCCACACCATTCCCCCTGTTAAAGGCCGAGATGGGCACAAAAATTAGAGAATTAATAATATTACAAAGAAAATGCAAGGCGGAAGGAAAAGTGTGGGAAAGTACCTTGAAAAACGATACTGCATCTGCCGAGGAAATATTTTATAGCCATCTATCTGTTGCCCAGGGCTTGGCCCGCAAATATTTTATTTCTGCCATTTCATTTTAATTGATAAACGTTTATGATAACTATAATGCGTATAATAATTGTGGTACGCATTGTGTGTGCTGTTATGTGTGGACTGAAAATAGAGCCTTCAGTCAAAACATGTATCATTTTTTCAAGTTTCAAATGAAACACTAAATGAAACAGGTATTATATCGCGACTTTTGTCCGTCTTTTAAGGTATATTCAATTTCAGACCATTTCGGTTAAATGCATACATAATAAACAAATCATGATGATCATATGGTCATGACATCCTAAATCATACATAAAACGGGACCCATCAGTAAAACAGGATGGCAACACGAATATCTTTAGAATATCCGAAATCTTACCATACATCCCCCTTACTCATGACATCTTTGAGATGAACATAGTTTTTCCGCTCGAAGCTTGCTCTGGTTGAATCTAATAAAGTTAGGCCATTCTGTCTCTATCTATATACATTTATGGTAAGGATAACTATAATGCTTATAACAATTGTGTTTAACATTATGTGTGCGTGATGCAAGCTCCGCTTCTGCCACTCCACAGTATGCATATAACACCTACTTGGACCGAAAATGGAACCTTTAGGCAAAACACGTATCATTTTAACATTCAAATGAAACACTGGAGCTATTATCTGGTATCTGTCATTAGGCTTTTGTCTGCCTTTTAAGGCATCTCCAATTTCAGACCATTTCGGTTACATGTTAGCCTGATAAACAAATCAGAACTATCGAAGTGACGAACATACGTCATCGAATCATGAGTTCTGTAATGCATATAACGGGATCCACCAATAAAAAAGGAAGGCAGAATTTCTTTCTAATATTCAAAACGTTACAATCAACTTTACACATGGAATCTTCAAGATGAACATTGTTTTTACACACAGCTGGCTTTGGTTGAATCTTATAAAATTAAGTCTTTCTGTCTCTATCTTGGCGTTGATATTAACCAAAAACTAGTTCAAAATACTACGATACAGAAAGATATAATTAATACTAACATTTTAACTTTTAAACGTAAGCGTTGTGACACGTTTGCAAAATAAATGCAATTTTTCTCATCTGTGATCACTTTTTAATCACTTAAGGTACGATTTTTTCAAATCATACCTTATTGCACATCTTCAATATAAGGAGAGCCACCATTAAAAATTTGAGCTTCATAGGCATTGTTTTTGAGATACAATGGTTACTGAATCAGTCAGTGAGTGGTATATTTCTATTATACCGACAATTTAATTACCTTCCTTTTAAATGAGCATTTGCGTGTGCATGTGAAATGTATGTAAAATGTATGTATGTAAAATAAAAAAAAAATTGAAAGGGTTTCCATGGGAACCTGCGCTTAAAACATGGATACAATGTGCAATATGCTTTTATTTATTGTTTTTATATATCTATCATAGTATTTTAGCTAATACTGACCCATTTTAGACGATTTTGTTTATGTTTTGTAGAGAATTTAATTATCTTTCAAATAAATACCTATAGTTTTCCAGGAGATGCATAGTTTTCGAGTTGTTCGGAAAACTAATTTTTATTTAGGCTTTTGAATTTTTTTTTCTTAAAAATCACTTAGATAACGAGTTTTTTCAAAATCAGTCTAATTGCACATCTAGATCATCAGGGAAACCACCATTAAAAATTTCAGCTTCATAGGTATTGTCGTTTTTGAGATACAATGATGACTATCTAGATGATAACTTGCTTTAATAGAGACAGAAGTAATATATATATATATATATATATATATATATATATATATATATATATATATATATATATATATATATATATATATAGTAACAAGCAATGAATTGACGAAGTTTCATTGCAATCCGATGAACGATATGGCAACGTATGAAATACGAACAAACACACCCACATTAATTTTTATATATTAGATATCAGACTTCGTACTGGACACGATTATCTCCAAGCCCATCTACACAGAACTGGTATCAAGCTCATCCCATATTGCCAACTTTGCACAGATAACTTGCCAATGCACTCAAACCATCTCATGCATTGCTATGGACTTAAAAAATACAAAATTTCTGACGTAAACGCAGAAATATGTTATATAAAATGGAAAATTATTAAACCTAATCCGGCTTAATAAACAAAAATGTTTTCTTATCATTGTAAATACACTAGAACATAGGTGGGGAACCAGAAGACTCGAGGCCACAAGTGGACTCCGAGAACTGGTGTGCCTCGGAGTCCGCATGCCGGCCTCTTATATCTTGTGAACGGGTGAATCGATTTTAGCGGTTCAAACGATTTTCCGATCATTCAGAGGTAGACTAAAAGGAAAATGGACATGAAATTTTACCGAGTTTTCATTCGCTTTTCCTCTTATATGTTGTGAACGGGTGAATGTAATAAATGAATAAAAGGAAAAAAAAAAGGTGAAAATGTTAGAAACCAATTTTAATTCATCATTATAACTTTTAATAAATGTGTTAGTATTGTTAATTGTGATAGTATTATAATGTATCCTAAATATATTGCTGATTCTCATAGTAGGCCAGTCAGTAGAGGATTTCTACAATTAAAAAGGTGGGGTAGAAGCTTTTATTTTTTTTAAATTGTATATATGGGTAAAAACATGTAAGAAAACAAAAATGCTAACACGGGCGACCTCGCGAGAATTTTTGGCAGCCAAAAAACCTCGAAGTTTTTGGACATTTTTTGTGTATTCGCCTCTAATTCCTAAACGGTGCATTATATCGAAAATATTATGGTATAATAAATCAAAGAGCATTGAATTCTGCCTCGAATGAGTACCGCAACATAATAATTGGGTTAAGTGGTATCGTCGAAAACCAGGGTCATACAACGGCGATTTTGTCCAACTTTGTTAAATACTGAAACAGAGTACTATATATGATTCTGTAACTTGGAAATGAGTTCTCTAAGAGAAAAACTTATCTGATAAAAGTTGTAGACTATCAAATTCTGCGTCCACTAAGCATCAATCCTTAAAATTCGGTGAAGTATACCTCTCGATCTCCGGTATTGGCATATTAGCCCAATAGAAAAAATCCAAGTTTTCGACCTTCTCCTTCCGTTGCTTTTTTCCGCCATCTTGAAAAACCGCTAAGGTAATGCACTTTTTGCAGTTATTCTTCAGTAACTCACTTCTAGTGCATTTAATGTTAACATGGGTCATTACCAATTTTAAAAAGCGTTAAATTTCCAGTATATTGTCTGTTATATTCTATAAAATTCGGAATAGCTACTAAGATACGGGACCGTGCAAATCTGCCAAAATGTCAAAAAACGAAAAAAGTTATATCTGGTTCTGCCTTAACAACGATTTTTCAGTGCAGTTTAGTGAAAAATACATAATAACCAATCTTGTAGAGGATTAAATTTCTGCCAGGATTAATACAAAATACTACTCTTAACAGACGCCAAGACATATTGAAATAACAATTTTAAAGAATGTGGGCTGGAAACTGAAAATATCATCCGCTATTCAAATTAGTATTTTTGATTGCAATATCATCATTAATTCATTATCCATCTAGTTCATACATGGAACTGAGTCATTCTCGTATTATGAGAAGATTTCCGCTATTTAGGAAAGGTATGTATGATTTTAACATCATATTTTCTTGTGATCGCCTTTTTTTATTTTATAATTTTAATTAAATTGTTACTTCTATCAACAGTCCTGTCTTTCCCCTATTATATTTTCGATTGTTCAATTATTCTATAATATAAAAACCTAAAATTGTGTTCGAGAGAAAATATCGTAACAGCTTGACATAATGGTTGGTTAATGTGCGCTTGGTTTAGTTATTGAACGTAACCCTAATTAATTAATAAAGGATCATTGGAACTATTTCAGTAACTTAAAGAAAATAAGAGGCAAAGAGCTGATGATAACGTTTTTTTGTTTACGCATTTCTTGGCAGTATCGCATAAATAGATGAGTTAAAGTTTGGCTGAGAAGCAAACCACCGCAAATACCCTTGCTAGAGAAAATGCGGTACCTATATTTGTCCCCTTCCTCCAAGTAGATTCCGAGAGCCCTGAGTCAGTGAGGTTGGACTGAGGAGCGGTTAGGCTTTCTAGTCAGCTCAAATTAGACTATTTCTGAATTTGGAGCTGCTGACTCATGCTTTTTGACTTGGCGTTTTTTCAGGCAGAATTTATCGCAAAATTATTTTAGGATCATCTGCAACAAAAATACCTACCCATTAGATAGTCAATTATACCCACCTCACCTGGCATTGTGAACATCTATTCATTCTGTTTTAAACATTGTATTTTTTTTTTCTATACGGCTATCATTTGATATGCTAAAATTGCATGCAAATACAGCGCTACAGCATGATATATTTTCCAATCTGATGCGAGGTTGTGCCTCATCTTCAGTGCTATAAATGAAATAAAATAAATAATAACTTATATTCTGGGATACATTGTCGCCGAAGAATAACAAAATTGCAAAACTAGATAGATCACTTATGGATGTCAAATATAGATGAAGGAAAAATAAATGTAGTTTAAATCAGCTATAAATAATTATTGTTTATGTAAAAAGATAACGTGTGCCTTGCTATGATTATTAGCATCAATCAGCCTACACCATACAGTAACTATCATATATTCTAAAATAATTAATTTGACGATAATTGCTTAAATAGAATAAAATCATAGAGGGGTGATGATGCAACTAGTAAAAGTAAATTGAGACTTAAAAAAAAAAATGACCCCTTTAATCTTCTCTACAATTTATTCATTCATTCTCATGATACTTTTTTATCATTCAAATTTTCTGACAAGTTTAGGGCTAAGCTAGAAAATCAAAAAAATGGTTTATACAGGGTGTTAAAAACTTGATTGACACCCCCCTTAAAACCCTCAGTTTTTGAAATTTAGGGGTGAAACTTGGTTGGGCACAATTGTGTCGCCTGAAGTTTCTTTTGAGTTCCTGTTCAACCACCGAACCTCTCCAGTGCACATAACTCTGGATTTTTTAATGAAATGGGGTATATTTTTATGACAGATTTTTATAGAAAATCAAATTTTAAAGCGATGTTATGCCAGTAAAAATATCGATCCAACACATCGATAAGGCGCTAATCACAAACCAACACAACAAATCAGATTTTATTTCAGGAATATTTTCATTTTCCTCCAAAAGAAAGCCTTTTATCAAAAATACCTCCATTCTAAAGCGTGTAGCTAATTAAAGTAGCTATCAAATTAAATCATGTACGGAGCCCTACGTTAAGTATTAATTGAGATAATCCTGTTTTGCTGAAAAGGTTGGGATAGAATTCTCAAGTGTGGTGTGTTTGATTACTGTTTCTTTCTCCCAAGATGGCCTGTCATCGGCGCTCGTTGCACCAATCTAAGAAAAGCACGAGGATTAACAAAAGGCTATAGATGTGTTTTGTGGGTTCCTTTGCTTTTCGGTGCGAATGACGCGGAAAAATTTCAAAGAACAAAAATTGTATTATTTTTAATGCATTGCAAGAAACGGTCATCAAACATATTAAAATTTGAGCGTAGACATATACAAGCCAAAAATAGGTTCAGAAAAAAAAAATATGAATAAAAAGACTCGTAGAGATAAAAACACTAATTCATAAATGAACAAAAAAATAAATAAATATTATAAAATAATTATCCACACAGTTGTGCGGTGTTATTATCCACTTTTACCACGCAGATGAAAGTGGATAAACCCCATGGAGTTCAGAATTATATTCTCGGCCAACACCGCAATATCCCCAGCATTAGCACCTAGGTCTTCTAAAAAGCTGCTTGTTCTTTACGGGATTTTTCCGCAAGACCCAAACCACAGAGGCCTCTCACGGTTAACTCTCTCTCTCCGAAGGTCTAGCGGAATTTCTCTTTTAGGAAAGAGATGCATTTCTCGTATATATGTTATATTTTTCTTTCCACTCCATCTGTCTGATCGAGATCGTTTCTCTCAAATCGTACGGTTGGATCCAGGACTAATGCTGTCCTTCCGGTTCTGGGGAATGCGTGGTTAATATTTTGTCTCAAGGAGTTGGACCATTCCGACCCCGAAAGAAATTGCTTCTGGCATATGTATCTGTTGGTTTTCAATGTCTCTTTGAAATGGCGAACATCAAAGCTTTACCACCTGCAATTAGCCCATTCTTCGAACGAACTTTCACGCAACGACTGTCGTAGAACTCTCACACTAGGGTAGCCCTGATCAACTCCCAGCCTTTCGGCTATATTCCTCAATGTAATATTATCATAACTTCATTTATGTATGTGGTATATACATGTCGTTTATATATAAAGAATGAGTTAATGATGATACTACATTCAGGAATATTATTTGAATAGCGGATGATATTTTGGTTTGATTTGGTTCCGCCTTAATTACTATTTTGCAGAGCTATTTAGTGAAAAATACATAATAGCCAATCTTGTATAGGATTATATTTCCGACAGGAACCATATAAAATATTACTCTCAACAGAAGCCAAGACATATTTAAATAACAGTTTTAAAGAATGAGGACTGGAAACAGAAAATATCATCTGCTATTCAAATTAATATTCCTGAATGCAATATCATTATTAACTCATTGTTTATGAATGAACTACATGTATATACCACTACATAATGAATTATTGATAATATTATATTAAGGAATATTTATAATAGTTATTAAGGCGGAACCAAATCTAACTGTTTTCGTTTTTAGGACATTTTGATAGATTTGCATGACCCCGTATCTCAGTAGCTATTCCGAATCTTAAAAAATGTGCATATAAGACTTGCAGGAAATTTAACGATCTTTAAAATTGGTAATGTCACATATTCATGTCAAATGCAATGGAAGTGAGTTACTGACGAATAACTGCAAAAAATACTTTCTTAGCAGTTTTTCAAGATGGCGGAAATACGCACCGGAAGGAGGAGGTCGAAAACTTGGATTTTTTACGAAAGGGGAAATACATGCAACATAACTGAAAACCAAATCTACTCAGCTTTTTACAATTAAAAATTATATCTCTTTTGAGCTAATAAGCCAATCCCGGAGATCGGGAGATTGCCAATTTCGAGAGGTGTACTTGACCGAATTTAAATGTTTGATACTTAGTGAACGCAGAATTTGGCGCTCTATTACTAATATAATACTCAGTTTATTCGGAAGTTTTGGCGAGAAAACAATAAATGTCCAAAACTTTCGAGGTTTTTTGGCTGCCAAAAGTTCTCCCGAAGTCACCCGTGTTAGCATTTTTGTTTTTTTATATGGTTGTATTCATATACCTCTTTGTCTGAAAAAGAGGTAGACCTAGGCCCAGATGGTTGGATGATCTAGAGTAGAACTTGGGGAGGCTGAGGATCAGAAATTGGAAGAATCTCGCTGTGGACCGCGAGGAGTGGAGAAAAGTGGTGGCAGAGGCCCAAGTCCTACAAGGGTAGCGCCCATTGAAGAAGAAGTATACATACACAATTTATAGAAATAAAAGCTTCTACTCCCATCTTTTGTATCGCAGAAACCCTCAACTGACGGGCCTAGTATGAGAATCAGCAATATATTTGGAATGCATTAGAATAATATCGCTATTATTAATACTAGCACATTTATTAAAAGTTACAATGACGAATTAAAATTGGTTCCTATTTAAAAGTAGTTCTAGTTTTTGTTTTTAGTCGCAGCTGGTACCTCAACATTAAGGGTAAAAGTAAGTTTTACTTCCTATTGCAGCGTTTGGGTCTGATTTCGCTACACTTTTAAGTGCCCAGACGTGCAATTTAATAAATACTTTGGATAAAATAAGACCAGTTCCAGGTGTATGCTCGATGGGTGAATTTTGGAGATGTCTGAGCGCACTCTGGGCGCGTCTGGCGCACAGTACAGTTACCATCAGCCAGACTTCCATATTCGATTCATCACAAGGAACCAAATGATATTAAATCCAGGGATATGCTCGATGGGTACCTTTTGACGACAATTTACCAACTTTCAATTTAAATTTTCGGGATGTTCGCTACCCTTTCAACAGTCAGACGCGCAGTTCTGTGTAGAGACGATACTTAAAAATTAATTAATTAGTCGTGTTTAATTTAAAAATTACTTCCAGTTGTATGTTCGTTGGGTGATCTAAATCTGCCACTGGCTCCTGTACTACTAATAACGCAGGGCGTATCTTTAAAAGGGACGCAGTCTGGAGAGGATAAGTAAGTCCGGGGAACAGATATTGCTTGACAGTGTTGATCTTCTGCTACGGTTTAAGCAAGCAAGAGCTCAATAATTTATCGAAGTTAATATTTAATGAAACAAAAAGTAAAAAAAAAACCTTTTCTGTAAAATTTAATTTTCGCAGTTAAGCATATGGCTCATAATTTTCCCTCTGTAGCTTGCCGTCCAATCATCTAGGACCCAAAATTAGTTTCAAAGATGCAACTAGTAACCAAATCAATTCTAAGTATTGCTAGGCATACTGGAACTAAACACCAGATTCATCGTCTTGATACCAAAAATGAAATGAAGAAATATACAATATGAGTATATTATTTAGTATTGTGAAAAGCCATTCTAATAGTATAACTAATATTAGACAGTTTTAATATGCCATGCCATACCCATAAATCAACAAAAGGCGTCATATATTCTCCTATTGAGAATATTCAAATACTTCAATGTGCAATCTCTATATGGAAAACACCAGTAATATAATTCTGTACGTTCCTCTATTTGAGGTTATCATGAGAAGTACAATGTTCTGACAACAGATAGAAGAGGTAAAAATGCCATAGTGAATGATTAAGGCTGAGGTAGGACGGGTGGGGAGGTGCCGGCTTTAGTATTCTCCTTGGACTCAGCACTGTTAGGCACTCTCCTACCCAACTCTACTTGGTTCCTCACCATGCCCAACTTCTAACCTTCCATTTAGCTCAGAAATCACATACCACTTCTACACAATTTCCATTCTTTATCGAGTCCGTGTACGGTATTAGTTACGTATTGCCTCAAGAACGTCATTAATAGACTGAAACCATTGTGCTCTTACGAACACAGTTTATCACACATTAGGTTTCCACTGAATTATCTGGTAAATTGGCTTCTGAATACTCAATATTACATAACTATTCAGTAAATTAAATATATATATATATATATATATATATATATATATATATATATATATATATATATATATATATATATATATATATATATATATATAGCCGAACCGTTCGAAAAAGGGGTTATATGGCATTATACTAATCTTTTATTTTAAAATAACATTTAGTATCTAATTCATACATGCAGAAATATAATAATAAAGACTGGACCGTGAGAGAATAACTTTATCTTTGAAAAAAAGAAAGTTGATTATGTAACGGTATGAAATTCTGTATCAGAAAAAAATTAAAACGATTAAAATAGATGGTATAAAGATTAAACATACGATTATATTTTCTAGTTAATAAGCATGCTAAACATCAATAAAATTATTCCGAATACATTAAACTTTTTAAACTAACTATTGAATGTTACTTTCTTTTTTTTCCATAAATCTTTATTAATTGAAGAAATGAGTGGATTGAGGTGTTATTTAACAAATTTCTGTATACCGATTTTTTCTTATGAATGAAGGTTTATGTGCTTATCTTCGCCTTGGTTAATCACATGATTTCTCTGTTGAATTGATAGATCATGACTTTAAGAAATAACATTAAAAAACACTTGATTTAAGATAACACCTTCATCCACTCATGTCTTCAATTTAACTCCTAAAAAATAGTATTAATTGAGATTTTAGACATAATGGTGATTCTTTTCTATTTTCTATCTGCTTTTTTTTCAGAATCAATGCTATTTAGTCAAAAATTATTATTAGCAGAGTGTGAATTTCTACACTAAATTATTCCAAAGTATTTTACAGAAATTTTATTCGATATAAGCCTGTACAAAACATGACCAAGAGTATTAGAAAATAAACGTTCCGTAAAGGCACTCACCTGCCTTAGAGATGAATCTGTATGATGGATGCCAGTAAAGCTTAATCATGACGATCTGGGCAATCTATTAAGTTGATGGCTAATGCTACCATCTCAAAATATGTATGTAGTGAACAGCCAGCCTTATGTGTAGAACGATCGACAGGTAATCCCTCCATTTATAAAAGCTCACCAAACTGTAAAATCGACAAAATTTCGATTAAAAAATTGATAGTGCTTGTACGATTCGAGATGAGAGAATCTGTAAACATCCGGCGGCCATCAGACCAATTCTTCATCTATTCACAATTTTTTATGCGACTTAATTCTGACCAATCGACGAAATGTACCGATATTATTTTGCCGTTTGCAGCAGGAATAATAATATTCTAAAAAAATCAAGGTTCTCATGAGTTCTAGGTTCTGTTGTGGGAAAAAAAGTTATATATTTCTGCCCTATATAAGTTCCAACCATGCCCCAAAAAATGGTTTAGGTACTAAAAGCTTGACAAGAGAAATTGATGTCTGATAAATGATAAATGAAATCTTTCAGATAATATATATATATATATATATATATATATATATATATATATATATATATATATATATATATATATATATATATATAATTAATTATTCTTAGGTTATTTCTCCATTGAATACCTGGTTTTATCACCTGCAATGTCGATGTTGGAGGAAAACATTAATAAAACTTGCAATAAAATTCCATTTTTTTTTTCCTTAAATATAATTATGGCATCTATAAACATATATAAGTTCGAGATTCCATCAGAGAGACTATAAATGTCTATAAGATAAACTATTAGATAAATAGTTTCACATCTTGAAATTTGAATCCATGACGTTTATGTATACAGTGATTGATACCATCTTGAATTGAAAACCATTAATTTTCAAATTCGTATTTAAATTATAATTATTATTATTATTTTTATTTAAGCGAATCTTTGCAGCATAACATTGACAATGGGCTGCTTTTTATTTTATTCAATCATTGGGTGAACCATTGAATACGACTGTACGTATACGAAATATTGAGGTTAGATTTAAAATTATAAATTTCGTGTATAAATTAAATGTGGTACACGAAATTTAGCCGATAAAAACTAGCAATTATTATACATTAAATATAAAAAATTCACAAAGCATTTTGTAAAAATTTTATATAGAATATTGTGGCCCATTTTTAAAATGCCTTTTAGTTCACCGAGCGTAAGATTCTTTGCACACTTAAGCGGCCTACACACATTGGAACATCGGTCCAGCGACTGAAGTTCGGCTCGTGCCTCTCTACACACTATACGAACAACTGCTGCTTTGCAATCTAGTGGGACTAAAGTCAATATAATTGAAATCATTTTTATTATTTATTTATTTGTACTTAGTTTGAAAAATATCGTTTTAATTCAGAAATGTTTTTGTAGGCAATTAGAATGTGAATTTCACAAGATCTAATCCTGGAAACTTAATTATTTTCAGGAAAATGGAAAAAAAGAACAAAAAAACACAATCACATTTTTATATATATATAAAAAATATGTGTATTTTATTGTTTAAATTATTATTATTTAAATATAAGATTTCTAAATCAATTGTAACCAGGGATTAAAATTAATTCTTATTTTTCTCTCTCATTGAATAATAATCCAGATATGATTTTTATATTTGGCATCAGGAAATTAAAGTCATACTATGAATTTTATTTTTGATCTTGAAATATAAAAGTCATGATTTATTTTTATATTTTAAATTTTAAAAAAATACAGTGATATTTTTTATTATTTGACTATGAATATGAAGTTATTTAAATATTTTTGATATTGGGATCCATTATTAAGTAACCGAAGGCGCTGATCATGCATGAAAAAAATATCAATATAAAAATCGCACGCTCACGTATCGATTTATTTTAACAATTCGGATATCATTGATATTCAGGTCCATTATTAGGTTACCGAGGGTGCTGATTATGAAAAAAATATCAATTTTAACATGGCGTTCTCACATATCGATTTATTTTAACATTTTGGATTACCTTGATATTTATGTCCATTGTTGGGTTATCGAAGGTGATGTTTATGAAAAAATTATCAATTTTAACGTGGCGTGCTCACGTATCGGTTTATTTTAACATTTTGGATTACCTTGATATTGATGTCCATCATTGGGTTATCAAAGGTACTGTTTATGAAAAAAAGTATCGATTTTAAAATCGCGCGCTGACTTATCGATTTATTGGGTTAAGGGAATTGCAGTTTCAATGATATAGTGAGAATATTTTAGGTTTTCGAAGATACTAATTTGAATCACCAAGCAATTTGATTAATTATTACTTTTACATAATTCTTCGAAACAGCATTAGTTTATCAGGTTTTCAAGGAGGTAAATTTCTTATTTACTACAGTATAATAGCGATAATAATTGTAATTATTTAAATAATTATTTTCAATAATTTTCTTATTAGTTCAGATATCACTGTATTTTTTATTGATTTTATTTGCATGTCAGATACTTTTGTCAAAATATTCCATCGTCTTTTTTTTCAAAAGTGAGGGGGTGAGGTTGTGTGTGAGGTAATGAGCATAGTAGAGTGGGGGGGGGAGGAGTGAGTATGAGGGAATATTAATAGGAAATAATTACAATAAAATTAAAAAAAAATTATGGTTTTATTGAAATATATTTAGTTTCAATCATTTTTAGTTAAAATATTACATTATTATTAAATTATGTAATACAATGTAATATTTAATAATTTTAATTTATGCGCTACAATATATGAATAAATTTTAATAAGGTAAAAGAAAGAGAGGAAGGCTCCGAATACAATGGAAAAATCTGGTGCGGTGCGCGCATCACAAAAATTCTATAGATAATTTACTATAACTGCATGTTTTTTTAAGTTATGCGCAAATAAAATATTCTTATCATAACTTTTTCCCTGCATTTTCTCGTTGGTATACTACATTAATGAAAAGTTAAAGGGCTTTCAGGAGAAGACATTAGGCAAGTTTTGTCAAAATCGTTAGAGCCGTTTACAAGAAAATTTAAAAAATTGCAAAATCCATGATATAATTACCACTTCCGATTAGTCCGATGCGCTGTTTCTTTGCTATTACTGGTCGGATTTTGATGATTATTTTTTTGTTTTTTAGATAATTAGGTTATGTGTATGATAACCTATCATACAATTCTATACCTAATTTACCATAAAATGCATGCTTTTTAAGTTATGCACAGATAAAATATTTTTTTTATATCATCATCATATTTTCTTTTCAAATTTTGATCATCCCATGCTTTATGATGGATGAGGATGAGGAGATGTAGAAAACATACAGATGACAGGAACGAGTAGACGAGAATAATGTCCAAGGTCAAAGCACTACAAGGGCTGTAGAGCCAAAATATCTATATATATATATATATATATATATATATATATATATATATATATAAAATATATATATAAATATATTTGTGTTTATATAGAATAGATAGGAAGAATAACGAAATAATGAGTGAGAAATTAATTTATATCAATTAGTAAAACGATTGTAAATTGGTAAACAACCAAGCTAATATTTAGTCTGAAAAGAATGTATTTAATGTCAAAAGAAATACATGAATAAGTAAGGTATAGTGTCACAAATAACTCAAGGTAATATTATCCGAAAAGAATAAATATAATTGCAACGTTTGTTCACCAAATACATATCGCAATATGAAGAATTTTACAAAGTGTAATATTCCTCTCATAGGGTTTTAAATAGTACTCTTCCAGCTGTTTGAGATATTCCAGGTTGGAGATATCGATGTAATTTACACGATTAATTATTGCTTGGCTTTAGAAACCTATGATGTTAGCATCTAAACGTCTACTATGACCAGAATAGAACAGAATCATCTATTTGTTTCGGGAACTTTTCTCATGGCGTGTAGATATATTTCATGTAATATTATTTCATTCCATACTTAATTACATAATAAAGAAACAAATATTGAACAAGCCCTCATTGGAAGGAGAAATGCAGATAAATGGGTGTGAAGATTGGTTATGACTTCTTATTTACTTTGCAATTTGCAGATGATCAGCTAATCAATGGATCAGAGGAATATGACCTGCAATAAATGCTCAGAGAACTTTTTGAGGAGTGCTCTAAATGGAACCTGGTAATAAACCTAAAGAAAACAGAATATATGTATGCCCTTCAAGTCATCGAGCGCAGCACAGAAGTTAAATATTTAAGAGTGTGGATGAATGAAAAAGGAACTCTCGTTAAAGATATTTCATTGAAAATATCTCGAGGAAGAAAGATTATTGGGAACTGAACTCGGTCTTATGGAATAAGAGTATTTCGTTTGAAACAAAAAAAAAAAAAGAATTTATCACTCCTTTCTTCTAGGAACAGTCCTATATTATGCCGAAACCTGGACAGTAAAAAAGCGACAAAAAAGGGGCCTAAAAATGACTGTCTCTAGAAGCAGATTTTCAAAGAAAAAGTTGCGAAATCTCAAGGCTCCAGCATATATATACCATACATATATGCTATATATGTGTATAATAACCTTGAAATCCACGCAGAGTAAAGGCAGAAAACAATGATATAAAAAATTGTTGAAGTTATATCATTTTTTTTTTCTCGGCTCCTAGGGTAAGGACCCTCGGACACTAGTCTAATATTTTTCAACCTAGTATCACCAAAAAACGTTTCATTGAAATCGGCGATCTACGGACGTAGGATTAAATATCTCGCCAAACAAGAAATGCTCAATTTCTTTAAAAAATGTCAAGCTTTTGAAAAATCTGGAAAAAAAAATTGAAGGTGTCAATATGGCTTAGGTAAAGATATCCTATGGCTTTGGTTTGTCCGACTCAAGAACCTCTATAATTTTAGTCGTTTTTCTCCAAATTTTCATCCAATTTTTTTTTTTCCGGGGAAAAAGTAATAGAATATTATATTATAAATGTTGGAAAGTGACCAAAAAATGCCTGTTAATTGATTGATAAAATTTAGAAATGTTTCTGGCGTATAGCGCTTCTAAAAAATAAGAAAAAATTACAGCGTTTCAAGATACTTGGGCTAATTATGGGGCACAAGAGAGCAATAGAGATCTGGAACTTTGGTAATAGCAATTTCTTGTGAGGGTGTACGTATGTGTGAGTTGGCAGGCATTTATCGCTCAGGAGCAGTTTTACCTGCCTTACCCGGACAGAGCCTTTAAATATTAGAATTAGAATCGGATATATAAAATAAAATGTTTGAGGAGATTTTCTTTATTTTACACTAGTTTTCCTCTCTGGTAAAGGTATAACATCTAAATGTTATTGGTATGGGTTAGAGGTCAGAAATTCAACTTCTGAACGGTAGCAGTAACGCCGGACAAAAATTTCAATTTTTTTATTTCTATGAAAATTCTAAGCTAAGAGTTTTAAAGGACGCTAAAGACGAATCTGACTTGCTTTTTCCTAAAATAATTATTTTGTTCTACTTTACAAGAAGCGTCTTTTGTTTTTTTGTTCATTTAAACTCGATTAATGTAATCGGCAATATATTTTTAATATTGTACACAAAAAACAAATCGATTGATATATGAAAACCTTGAAATACATACAGGCCAGAGGCGGAAATCAATAGTATAAACAAAAGTTGAAATTATACATTTTTTTTTTATTTTCTCGGCTCCTAGGGTGCATTGGCAAGAACCCTCGGACAAATGTCCAATATTTTTCGACCTAGTATCGTCGAAAAACATTTCATTGAAATCGGTGATCCCACGTCCGTAACTTCCCCTTGCTAGTGCCAAATATCTTTCCATCCAAAAAAAAGGAAATATTTAGGAAATAAGAAGAAACGAATTCAATGGAAGCCACAATTTAAAAAGTTCTGATCCTCCCTAATGGTAATACATGCCTATATATTTTAGTCTGCCAGGCAGGAATTAAAAATGAAAAAGTATTAAGAAGCAGTAATGCCACTACTAAGTAAAGTAAAATATATATTCTGAATTATCAGTACGGAAGCAAAGGATCCAGAAATCCAGTTGCACCAATTGGAAATCATCAATAAGACTCTAATGTAAAACTAATAGCAATAAGAGTACCACGCAATATAAAAATGTTAATCAAACAGAAATATAAAATGTCGTTTGTTCAAATTTTTTGCAATATTGTCGAATAACTACAGGCTGGCATGTGAGTGTTATTAATAACGTATTTATTGGTTTTAATATGCTTATAAAATTTCATTTATATGGTATGTAATTTTATTATCCGATATTTTGTAAACGATAGTATTATTAAAGTATTGCCGTATATCACAAATTATGATTTGACTAAAAATAATGACATTATTATTATTATTTAAGGATTTCCCTCTATCTCGGCATTTGTTATTATAGACTGAATCTGTTCTGTGAAAATAATTGTAGTTGTCATCATTACCGAAGAAATTTCTTTTTAAATTTTTAAATAATATTTATTCCAAGAAAAATATTGCTTCATATTATACTAAAAACAAGAAGCTAATCATAACTGGTGAAAAAGGCTCAACGTTTTTAAACTTTTCATCATCAATAGTAAACTTACAATTTAATTTATTTTTTCCTGGATGATATACTGTTCGCTTAAGTTAAGATAGGGTACTGGCTAATAATGCCACCTCAGGTGAGACCCTCCGATGTACTAGTCAATAAGCAAGCTATATCTGCCTTCAGTGTAAATACCAAACCCTCCTGGCAGGCTTGCCGCCCTTCATTTAGATCAAAGATTACTGAGTAAAATAAAACAGTTGTGAGCTGGCCAAATAACTTGATGTTGCCCCGAACTCAACCGACATACACGTCAAGGCATTTACCTTTCACCTTATTCTGCTCCACGCATCCCTCTTTAAATGTTTTTTTTCTCATTCACAGAATACTTTTTCATTCCAATTCAGACATTTCCGAGATGGAAAACCACCAATTATCAAAAGCGTCTTCTCATTAATAGAATGAGAAGGAAAAAATAACTCCGAAACAATATTAAAATCATCAGAGTAATTTATACTTACCTACAGGTTATACATATTTATAATTACCTAAACTGTGTAAATTATGTATAACAATGTGTTGTTTTTACCTTTTTTTTTCAACTCTTTTTCGAAGATGTTACTCCGTCCACAGTGTACCCTCGCTATAAGGCAGGCCAAGAGGAAAGGAAACGACCCGCGTTACTGAAGTACTGTAATAATAGTAATTATTCATTGATATAAATTGATGAAATTTTATTTGTGATGAATGATATTTTAATAATAATAAAAGGATACATATACCTCTAATTTTGGTAATGCCATGGGAAGATTCAATTAATTTGTAAGGAATAAATGAACTGAAATCTCCTAAAATTCTTCTTTTATTGAAAATTTGAAATTTTAATTAACAACGTTTCGGAATGCTGCTGCAATTGCTGTAATTGTCCCATCTTCAGGTCATTTCAGCAATTAATCATTCCTTATTATTTTATATTATACCGTTATTTGTAAATGTTTAAGAAACTTTTCTATAGCCATTTCAAGGGCCGAAACATCATTTTAATAAAGAATTAACTTTATAGTTATTGCCACTGTACCATTTATAATTTAAATTTACAAAATGAAAATCACAAATAAAGAAACGAAAAGGGAGAAAAAAGGAATAATGTTATATGTTAAACGTAATAAGCTTCGTAGTAATTCTTGTATGTTCCTCTTCAATTGGCTACTCCCAAGGTATTACACATTTATGATGACTTCGCCAGTAACATTGTAGGGATTTTCAATTAATTCAATCACTCTCTATTTATTTAAACAATTTTCTGTTCATTCAGGTTCACCAAAAATGTTCCTGAACGGACAATCCAGTAACATCGGAGCATCTACAATTTTTTTTCTGATACCGTAAAAGCGGGTTACTTTGTGCCAGATTTTGGACTTTTTTTTATATTCTTCGTTTTTGACCAAATTAAAGGAGTTAGAAAAGTCTGAAATTTACATCTCAGCTTCATTAGAGTACCTATAGATGAAATAAAAAGTCCCTAGTTCACAATGTGTTGACATTTGTTGGTTTTATTTTCTTTATCAAAAAGTGGAAAAAATTTATGGGTAAGTAGAGAGAAATTGCGCCAATTTCTAAAAGTCATTAAAAACACTTGGGAATCAATAGCTAGTGGAATTTATGACTGGCTCCATCAATGAGAAGAACCACTAAGAACATATGGTTAAGAATAAAAAAAAAATTGTTTTTTGTTTGTAAATTATATGGAAAATACTGATGTTTCTTTTTTCTAACTTAATATACAGTTTTACTTGCAATTAAAGTAGGGTGAAATAAGTAAAATTATCAAAGTAGACTATTCTATTCAATATAAATCTAGAGCAAAATAAATCCAAATTATGTATATTTTGTTTTAATTTACAAAAATAAATACCACTGCTAGGCAACACTCAACAATAGGGATGGGCCATTCTGACACTCGGAACGGAACGGCTCATTTCGTTCCATCGCTGGAGCTGGTTCCCATTCTCGTTCCGTTCCATCTTCGTTCCGACCTCACAATATGGCATCTTGGTCAACGATTTTCGTTCTGTTCGTCGTTCCGAACAATGTAGGGCAAACTTTATTTCGACTAATATATAACGGATGTCGGAATAAATAGTTTTTTGATTAAGGAATGACGAATATTTTATTAATTTGTTATACTAAATAAAAAATAAGGAAAATTAGTACGAACATTTTCTGACTTTTCATTCGCTTTTCCTCTTATATCTCATGAGTGAGTAAATGAATTATAGTGGTTCAAATGATTTCCCGACTGTTTAGAGATATGGTAAAAGGAAAACGACTGTGGAAATCTTCCGACTTTTCATTCGCTTTTCCTCTCACAATCTCGTGAATGGGTGAATGGATTATAGTGGTTCAAATGATTTTCCGACTGTTTAGAGGTATGCTAAAAGGAAAACGAATGTGGAAATTATCCGACTTTCCATTCGCTTTTCCGGTCTCGTGACCGGCTGAATGGAGTATAGTGATTCAAACGATTTTTTAGATGTATGCTAAAAGAAAAACGAGTGTGAAAAGTTTCTGGCTTTTCATTCGCTGTTCTTCTCGAACTCTTGAACAGTTAAATGAATTTTTGCGGTTTAAATAGTTTTCCGTTTAAAATAAGATATAAAGCGGAATCTCTTAGGGTTTTCTGATTCCTGAAAAAAATTTCTATGATTTGTGAAACTTTAAATGATATGAAATCTTTTTGAACGTTATCAAATCGGCGTAACAGAACTTCATTTTTATTAGGCAATCTAAAGTTTTTTGATTTAGTTAATTATGATTATTCTCATGCATTTGGATCTTGCCATTTTAATTGGTATTTTTATGATTTGCAAATTGCGATCGTACATTCATATTGTAAAAAAAAGAACATAATTAGAAAAAACAGACGCAACAATGAAATCTCTGATTGGAACGGAAATGGAATGGAACAAGACCTAAAAACGTTGGAACGAGACTGCATTCCCACAGTTAACAATTTCGATGAGTGTGAGCTTTAAAAATAACTTTATTAAACAGTTTACAAGTTACATGATATATATGATGAGGCTACTGAGTGACAGATAGACTCTAAAGATATTATAATTAGACTTAAAGCTAAACATAGTGAGTGTGTCTCACATTATCTTATTCTACCTTACATTCTATCTTACATTCTAATACTACATTCTAGATACTGCCTACTACATTGTGATACTAGTTTTAAGACTACATTCTAAGACTAATTCTTATTCTAGTCTTACATTCTAAATACTTATTCTAATACTGATTCTTACATTCTAATTAACATTATGATACTGCTACTACTACCGCTACTGCTAATGCTACAGCTACTGCTATGTCTGTCCTTTTCAGATAGGCTTTTATACATACAATAGGAGAAGGGATGTTTAAGGAAATAGAACTTGTTTTAATGCTGACAACGAGGAAGGACAAAAGTAACTTCCTGGGTTGTAAACATTATTTAACAACAAATATTTCCTGGGTCAATGGCATTTGTTAACTCCTCCCTCCTTTATGAAAAAAGCGAATTATCTTGAGCTTTTTTTTATTTTTATTTTTTTTTATTTTAAATATATTAAGTAAGTAGGTAGGAAGTAGTTCTTGGATCAAATTATGCAGGATATAGTAGGTTCATTCAGAATGGGAATTTTTTGTATTAAAAACCTATCCTTAAGGATACCGATACTTAAAATTATTGACATTTTCTATTTACCTAAAGGGACTCATAAAACGTAATTGCAATAAGTAAATGGTAGAATTAAAAGATAATTAAATATATATGAGAAATAATTATACATTTAAACCAACTTGAAACTTTCTAATATTAGACATGTAATATCCAAAAACATATAAGTTATAAATTAATAAATCCACTATACATATTAGCTTATTCCAAGTTTTATTTTATGAGAAAATGTTATGTCCAATTCTTTAACATAATTATTTTTAACTAACAGATTATTGATTTAATTACACTAAACTCTAATTACAAATAAAAACTCATTACTATATTTTAAAACATATCAAATTATAAATTTGTTTATAATAGAAATAATAATAATGCATACATTTTTATAAGGATATATAACACTTAAACATTCTATAGAAACAATAATTATACATAGGAGTTCGATCTAACCTCTTTTTAATATTCTTTATATTTAAGTCAAACTTTACATTTATCCCTTTTTTTTCTTGAAATATTTAAACATATTACTAATTAATAATTATTAAAAATGAATACATTTATCTAGCCTTATTTTTGGTAAATATTTTAAATAAAAGTTTAAATAGGACATCATTAATGATATATTGATGCAGCAGTAAATAGTTTTTTACTAAACAACATGCTTTTTCAATCATATTATTTATTCTGATGTCGTTAATTAAATGGATGATACTTCATAATTTAAGGCTGTCGGAAAATGCTTGCAACAAACCAGGTCGTCTATATAGACTGCTGATCAATTAAAACATTATGTCATCTGGACTGGTGAGCTACTTGCATTGGTTAGTAATTCTTGGCAATTATTATTTGGTCAAAAAAGAGTTTGTTTTGCCTGCCATGGTGTTAGTGCACAGAGTTAATAACTCTTTATTAAAATAAAATTAAATTAAAATAACATCTTTAACATCCCGTTAAAATTATAGGATTTTAACCTTTAACCGTTTGTACCAATTTAAATACAACCACAGTAATATGGGTGTATGGAGAAGATTTTTCTATCTTCTTATCATTAAAAAATATTAATCCCACCTTAGGGATAAAGGGAGGCTTTATGGCAACTCCACATTAAGGGTTTTTCCCTTTTACAAAAAATTGCTAAGTAACAATCCCACTTTAGGGGTATATAGAGGACATAGGTCTACTCCAGTTGAGGGTAATTATTCCCTTATTATTACTTATAAAAAATCCAACTAGGATAAAAAAAACAAAAATTAATTGGTCCATCGTTTCTCTAGATGTTATTATTGGGATGCTCTTGGTGCTAACTGATTTCTTATGGCAAATTTATGATTTTAAACGAATATGTGGAATATTATTATTAAAAACCTATTACATTAAAAATTAAATTTACATTAAAAATAAAAACTCGTTTAACCTTATTATTTACTATTTTGGGATATTTTCTAAAATTCATTTCTTAATTGTCTCACGACATTTATAAAATTCTTCAAATTATCTGATTCACCATCAAAAAATGGAATATTACTGCATTGTTTCTTATCCATCATTAAGGATGCCATATTTCTTAAATTATTTATGAACTATAAATTATTACAATATAAAAAATAATTATTCGCTTTCTATTCAAATAGCAAATTATTTGTTTTTCATTAAGAATACTTTAAATAAAATTAAGAAAACTTTAAATCTTTAAACAATTCAATAATGATTTTATCAACTTGTAACAAGCAAGTTTTAATTTTTTTTTATATTACTTAAATTGTAATAACCTTATCACGATTTAAATCACAATAAATGCTTTATTTCGCAAATTTCAAAAACATAATAAATTATTCAAATTGCTGTCTTATTAAATATTTTATGATATAATTTAGCAATTTATTTAAACTAAACAAAAATGTAATTCTTGCAACTAAAAAATAAAGTAAAATCTTTAACTTACGACTCATCGATCTGTTATCTTTTTCTGGACACCTGAGGTCAGTGGATCCAGCAGAGAAGTAGAAAAATACCTGAGATGTCAACCTGACAGGTCAGTGGGTCTGTCCGAAGTGTAGAACTTGAAGCAAGGGTGCCTTAGATAAGTGGGCCGACTTGCAAATAAAACCTGAGAGCAGTGGAGAATTTGCAAGTCCTTCAAAGTTCTTCTGAAGCAGCGATCAGAGCTACATGTGAGATGTAGGTGGATGCTGTCCTGTTCCAGCGCCAGTTAACAAAATCGATGAGTGTGAGCTTTAAAAATAACTTTATTAAACAGTTTACAAGTTACATGAAATATATAATGAGGCTACTGAGTGACAGATAGACTCTAAAGATATTATAATTAGACTTAAAGCTAAACATAGTGAGAGTGTCTCACATTATCTTATTCTACCTTACATTCTATCTTGCATTTTAATACTACATTCTAGATACTGCCTACTACATTGTGATACTAGTTTTAAGACTACATTCTAAGACTAATTCTTATTCTAGTCTTACATTCTAAATACTTATTCTAATACTGATTCTTACATTCTAATTAACATTATGATACTGCTACTACTACCGCTACTGCTACTGCTACAGCTACTGCTATGTCTGTCCTTTTCAGATAGGCTTTTATACATACAATAGGAGAAGGGATGTTTAAGGAAATAGAATTTGTTTTAATGCTGACAACGAGGAAGGACAAAAGTAACTTCCTGGGTTGTAAACATTATTTAACAACAAATATTTCCTGGGTCAATGGCATTTGTTAACTCCCCGAAATTAAAAAATCGCTTACGACCTCTTCCGTTGCTAACCGTTGCAATGGTGGAACCAGTTCCTCAATCAATTCAATTCTTCAAATCAAACCATCCCTACTCAACAGCACGAAACTTTTGATATCATTGGAGCAATGTTATCCTTTAAGGAACAAGGTAACCCACTTTTACGGTATAATTTTTTTCTGTCAATTCTTCCTTGGGAACACTTGTTCAATAAACTGTTGATTTTATAATTGCATCTCATGCTAGATCAGTTGTGATTTTGTTTTCTTAAAATTTGATATTTCGAAACAGAGAAATTAAATATGAAGACTGTATAAGAGACAATACTTTGAGAATGTTTTTCGTTATCTTTAACTTACTTCCTGGGTAAATTTAGATTTCATTTATCATATCTCTTCAATATACTATTATTCTATAAATTAATAAAAGGGGATAGGGGCGTACACATAATTTATCTCGGGGAGGAGGTTTAAATTTTTTTTTCGGGAGGGAGAATTTAATAAGAACAAGGCAACTAATCACCTAAATGTCTATCATCGCCAAATTTAGCGTAATTTTTGGGGATAAGCATGAAAATGTGATCAAAAACTGTTTAACAATTACCAACAATATTACTCATAATCCAAGCTTATGTTGATGGGTATGAAAATTATATTTTTCCGAACATTTCGGGAGGGGGAAATATATTCCCCTGATCCCCTCTTCTGCGTACGCCAATGAAAGGGGATGTCAGTCACAAAACAAATAAAACTAATTGATCATTTCCTATTTTCTACAATTTTATTCTGAAAAAATTAAATGAAATCGTATTAGCAATTATAATCACATAATTATATAATTAGAGAGAGAAAACTCAAAAAAAGTAAACTCAAAAATCATAATTAGGCTATAATTGAAGGATTCCAAAATAAAAATATCTCAATAAAGAATTAACCGTACCCTTTCTCCTCAATGGTGAAGTAAGTATGAATTGGTATTTAGGTTACCAGTCGGATGGAATCTAGATTATTTATGGAAACAAATTATTTCTCAAGGCCTAGATGGACGAAACTTCGACTGGTTCATTATGAACAGCGAGTTGAGGCTTTTGTTTCGGAATTTTCCAATAAAAGCTAAGTTTTATCGTTGATTGTTAATACAATTGGGTGTCTCGGTCCCACCATTAGTTCTAAAGAAACAAAAACAGACAGGTCATTAATGAAGATCCGGAACCCAGGATCCCAATCAGTTTCGCCGAGTGCGTAAAGTAAATACAGAAGAATGCTAAAATATTTTTGATGCAGACAAGAAGAACTTCAGGCATATTATCAACATTACAAAAATATTTTGAAAAATAAAAAGAACTTTGGTCAAGACCAAACCCTAGAGATTTACGTCTAATGCTTAAGTGGTAAAATTATCTTTCCTTTTCATGTCCTTAGAACCAAAAAACATCCCTACATCCTTCATCTTCTCACTCTACGTTCTTCTATTCACTCTCAGAATACAAGATTCTCAACCTATTGATTTATATATACTCCCTAATTGAACTGGAAAAGATAATAGAAGCAAATCCTTCGTCATTCGTACTACTTCTTTTTGGAATTCTTTACCTATCTCTATTCGACATAATAGAGATGGGTAATCCTCAATATTTTCCAATAAACAACGCTTATTCCTTCACCCACTTCACAATCAAACCACCGGACCGATGTAAACAATTTGTATTTCTGGAATAATAATTCCTACAAACAGATGGTTGACAAGTGCCCTTTTGTAAATATTTCGCCAGACGGATGTAAACAAAGTCTGACCAATGTAATTATTCTTAGAGGACTTTTGTCCCAGAATGAAATTATTTTTTCATTCATTCATTTAAGTGAGAAGAGCTTTGGCTGAGATAGCTCTCCTGGTAGGCTATTTGACCAGCTGAGCACCATACCACTTCCAGATCTCTGTTCTATTTCCAGCACTTCATCGGGCCGCTGGAAATATCTCTACAGCTCTTAGTTTATCCAAACTATCCTCTTTTTCTTTGTTCGTAGGAGCCTCAATTTAAAAAAAAGAACAACAGGAGGTTAGCTTAAAACACATACACACACATCCTCTCATCAGGTCACATTGTTACGTTATCCCATTGAATGGTTACAACATATTAACATGTATTTTATTCACTGAATAGAATTACAGTACTCAAATAGACGTATCATTTTCAACAGAGCTGTTTCATGCATATCGAGGTGATAAAAAAACACAATTTACAAACAAGAAATTACGATACTAAATCTCTTTTTAATGATTTATATTTAATTTAATCAAGAACTCATCAAAATCAAATTATATCACATGAAAAATCGGAGCATATTTAACATATTTGGAATTAAAAATCTAATGATAATGTAATATAAGGATAATCATATATTGCAGAAAGGCTATAAAATACATTACACTTTCAACGCTATAGATTATATCAATGGAATGCAATTGTAAAACCCCCATCACCATCATGAAAAATAATTTAAAATGGCGAAAATCAAAACTTATTTTTGAAAAAATAGAATAATTTCAATGGTATATTATCGCAAAGCTCCTGTTCTAGCACAACGCGCTTAGTTGCATCAAAACTATCTGAAAATAGACACACTCAAATCTAGTACTGGGCCAACAGAAAGTTAAAATAAATCTGACGTTCATTTTATATTCAAATCAAGCATTAAAATAACTAAATAATGCTATATACAAAGTATAGATTTTTTATATGCAAGAACTCTACTTACATGACATGCAATGAATAGTAAACACTAATGAAAAGTGTGTTGTGTTAGTTTTAAAATTAAAGTAGATATGCTCGAACTATAGCATCCACTAACAGCATTCTATATCAGAACTGTGTATTATATTTAGTAACCGTGTTTAATCAGTTTTCGATTTCTTTACATATATATTTGTATCGTATCAAGAGCCGGTTCGAAAAACATCTCCATATCCAAGAGGTTGATGAATAAAGGCTCTAGGACTAACTATCGATTTAGCTGATGCCAGACTTTTTACATATAAAACTCAAAAAAAAAAAAAAAAAAAAAAAAATATCAAGAAAGATTTTTATCTATTCAAAAAGTATTATTTACCCTTTAATCCTTAGCTGTTGACCATTTTCCTCCACTTTTCTCCTGCTATGTAACATACCTACCTTTCAAGGTAGGAAATCTAATAAATTAATTTAAATGAGCTCAAAGTTTTTCTTCTATTAGTTTATTGCGTTATAGGATCATTTTGTCCCATCATCAGTATGAATGATGGATCCATTTAAACCTTGGTGAGTACCAACATGTATTTGATTTCTTGTCTTAATTAAATTCATAATTCATAAATGTTTTATAATACTGATTTATATTAATCTAATTTAATATGTTGGTAATACCAAACTATATTTTGAATTGCTTATTTTTGAATTTTTTGTGAGTTTTTAGAACTGAGGATGAATGTATAACATTCGAAACTAGTTTTCAATAAAATAAATTTATAGAAGTGGAAAATAATTTATCAATCCCTAATTAAATTTATGTTTTTAATTTCTAAAATACAAGAGCATACAAAAATTATTAATGATGTGACCATATTTCCAACATGATCAGTTCTGTCAGACGTATGTTTATTATTATTTTTCTAACATAATGAATCAAAATCGCATATACTTTTCTTCTTTGACCTCTTGTCTTAAAATTTTTCTAAATTTCAACAAATCCTTTGGCTCAATCACTTTCCATCTCTACTCATCGCTATAAACCTTCTTGATGATTTAAACGGCAGTGGCCCCAAGACCTTTTATAAAATATAATTATTTTAGTCCTGGCAACAAAAAAACGTAAAATTTTAAAATAAGATTTTAGATAAAAGGCGCTCCAGTAATCAAAGCATTCACTGTTTATAATAATCCTTAAAGAATAATAAATAATCCTTAAAAGAATTTCCAAAAAGCAAGTAGATGGGAAAATTTACTCTGATTCCTAAGTCTAATTCATGTTCACTTAGACCATAGAGTATGCTCCCTGTAATGAGCAGAGATTTTGAAAAAATGCTAAAAAAAATAGGTTAATGCATCATCTCACAACTAGCAATATACACAGGGCCGGATTTACCACTAGACCCTATAGACCCGGGCCCAGGGGCGCACGCTAGAAAATATTTGTTCAATTAACAATGAAAATGTATATGATGATTAGAGAAAAAATTCTTATAAATTCATAACTGATGTTATTATGCGATAAAATTAAAATTGCCATAATAAAAATGACCATTAGGAAAAATGACTGACCGACCAACACCTCCCCTCTGATGGTATGAAGAGGGGGAGGCAAAAATATCATGGGTAATAAATATGATAATAAATAAATAAATGGGCGCCGAAATTCTAAATTTGGCCCTGAATATACTTCACTGAAGAAACTGACTTTAGGAACTCCTCAAGGATCAGCATTATCACCTATACTATGGAACATTTTAAAAATACAGTTTTCAGGCTGTGTTTGGATAGCGAACAGTGAACAGTGTTTAGTACGGTGTCCAATACAACAGGATTAGGACCATGCCTGCCCCTAGCTATACGAGCAGAGCACATAATAAACTGCCATTTTATGTTGTAACTCTTCAAAATATGAAAGAAATAAGAAAACTTAAAAAAATCAAAAGAGTGTGCAAATGCCAAATCTGGTGGGAACGCATCTATAAGAACTCCAAAGACACAACTCAGTGCTACAGATGCCAATCTTTTTTTCATATAGCTAAAAATTGCCATAGTAAGCCAAAATGTCTAAAATGTGCGCAAGAACATGAAACAAAAGATTGTATGATGTAAACAAGACGGTGATTTAATTTGTACTAACTGCAAAGGAAACCACTCGGCAAATTATCCCAAGTGCCCAGCTCGACTTCAGCATCTGGCATGATGGCCTCATATATAAGTTGGCAGTTTACAATTTTCCACCATATATAATAGCCCTAATAAAATATTATTTATCTAACCGCATGATACAAGTAGTTATCGAGGGCCTCTATTCTTCAGTACATACACTTATAGCCGGACTCCCACAGGGCGGGGTTCTATCGCCAACGCTCTACAGTATCTATATTAATGATATACCTAACACATTTAAGATACAAAATCCCTGTTTGCAGATGATACTACTTTTTAAACTTCAAGCTATAGAACTAATACAATCACTAATAAACTGACCATAGCATTAAAAAAAAATAGAGAGATTTTATAACAAATAGAAAATTAAAATTAATCAGGATAAAACCCAAGCTGTGCTACTAATTTGCAAAGAGAAGACTGCATTTTATCCCCCAACTGACAGTAAACAACACGCCTGTACCTCAGATTAAGTACCTATGACTTAACATGGATAAAATACTGACTTTTACTTACCACACTGATTATGTTTGTAATACAGCCTATACTATATACCCTTACTTTAATAGGAATTCTAAATTAAGTACATCAAATAAGTTATTATTATATAAAGCAATCTTATCTTGCTTGCCCAATATTTAGCTACATGTGCCAAACTAATTATAAAAAAATACAAGTTTATCAAAATTACCCTTATTATACTAAAATTATAACTATATATAAGGAACTGGGGATACCATTCATTAAAGAAAATATTACCAAGCTATGTAAACAATTTTTTTTTGTAATGTAAGTCTATCCAAAATCCACTTATAAAAAAATGTTGGGAACTATACAAAACGTTATGTACATAAAAGAACAAAGCATTTATTATTGTTTTCTTTTTTTTTAAATGAGAAAGTTTTTTATGTTTTTTTTCTTTCTTTTTTCTTAAGAATGCATATTAGATGGATGTATAAAGTATTTTTAATATAGAGAATGGTCTATTGTGGTACCGCAGCATCAAACGTATGTTCATTATAATCAAATTATTATTTGAAAACAAATAAAATAAAATAAATAAACACAGTTTTCGTTGAAGACTTACAGAAAAAATACTGCATTATTAGCATATGCTGACGATTTGTTATAAAACAACGAGATTTCGGCGAATCGCAGACAATAGCAAACCTAACCCTATCAAGGCTTAGACATTGGACTAGACGCAACAAACTTAAATTTAATTCAGATTAAATTTAGACTAAATACATAATTTTTACCAAAAAAAAAAAAAAGGAGAGTACCAGAATAGATATACGACGCAATTTAGTAAGAACAGCTCAATGTGACACATTACAATATTTAGGAATACTCTTTGACAGAAAATTGAATTGGAACAGACATTTGTTCAAGCTTATTACGACACTTTACGGATTATAAATGAACTGTCAATGGCTGCTAGAGCAACATGGGACCTCAGGTCGGCAGTATTAAAAGTAATTTATGAAGGCACTGTGCTTCCTAAGATATTCTACGCTAGACATGTTTGGCATCCAGCTGTACGGCGTAAGAAAAATTTGATAAAGTTATAGAAGCTTCAAAGGCTAATTTCAATTAAATTATTTAAGGGCTTTCGTGCGCTATCATATGAGGCCGCAATACTATTGACAGGACTTTTGCCAATTCAAATGAAAATCGAGGAACGCACGACATTAGTTAACATTAGACAAGAAATGACAGGTTATAAAGGACATGACACTGGACAAAATACAAATAATCACTGACTGCATGTTTTAGCTCCACCCAGCAACAAATTTATGGACTAGACCACAATGCTCCACTCATATCACCGAAAACACTGATGTTAATATTGACCTGCCGTCAATATGAACATCAGTGTACTCAAAAAAACTTATGTTCATTATAATGAAATTATTATTTGAAAAAAAATAAAATAAATAAACACAGTTTTCGTTGTAGACTTACAGAAAAATACTGCATTATTAGCGTATGCTGACGATTTATTATAAAACAATGAGATTTCGGCAAATTGCAGACAATAGCAAACCTAACACTATCAAGGCTTCGACACTGGACTAGAAGCAACAAATTTAAATTTAATTCAGATAAGACGACAGGTCAATATTAACATCAGGTTCTCAGGACAGCGAGGATTTCGGTAAAGTATGTTGGTTAAGCATGGTTATTCCAAGCTCCCCATAGTAGCAATGTAGAACAACAATACCAATTAGAATCCTATTCCTCGAATAATCCTATTACACTAGTACATAACTAATAATCAGCTGCAAACGAACGTACACATCACTATACATACAAACAACAAAATTTTACTGTGCTTGGTTAATAATTCAGACATTCATATATTTGACTGACCAAATTAGACATAACTTCATAGCTCTCAATAATACAGGGAAGATAGAGACTCTCAAATGAGTAAAGGAACACTCAGGGGTTGAGGGTAATGAACGGACCGATTACCTCGCTAAAGAAGTGGCTAAAAGTGATTTGTAACCTTCATACTATAAAACACCTTTTTCTTATATAAAGAGGAATCTAATATTTGTTTTTGTTAAAAGATGGTAGCAAATGTAGATGACCTCTACCATGTCACCAAGCTTAAATAGATTTATACCACGCATTACACTGCACAGTAATGATGACAAACTAGCAAAACTACTGATAGAACATGGAGCACACAAAACAAAATATCTAAAAAGTTTCAACATTATACAAACAGACCTATGCGATGAACACAGACAAATCCAAAATTTAAAACATATATTTTATGACTAAATAATTTGACAGACAACGATTTTATTTAATAAAAGGTATAATTCTCAAAACTGAGAACAAAATTTGTTTTCTAAATTCAAGACAGACTTGCTTAAATTTATTAAAAACGTAGACTTCGACTCACTGGCCAAATATGGATAGCTAAGTAATTTCTTGTTCGCTTTATTTTGTAGTTTATTTATTTGTTAGTTTAGTTTTGCTTTTTGTTTTTGTTATATAATTTTTTTTTTTTTTTTTAATTATTACTTAATTTTTTTTCAATTTATTACCTGAAATTTTTTTTAAACCGAAAAGAATCCTTGGTTTTCTCTTGTATCTTTGCGGCAAAAAAGTTTCACACATATATATATATATATATATATATATATATATATATATATAAGTTATGAGCGGCAGTAGGATAGTATAACTAATACCATGAATGCTAAACATAAACAGTGTAGAGGATATATAAGGAGGATTATAAGAAAGAATAATTCAGTATGTTTTCAGAAGTCGAACAGTGAGTTTTATTTTCAACCTTTTCATTCTTTTTTTTATTATTTTTGTGTCACATCGCTTAATTGGTGCCGAAACCCGGGACAAAGAGAAAAAGAAGGACTGTGGTAAATTAATTTTTTTTTGTATTCTCTTGTTTAACTTTGTCCACTAAAGAAGAAAAATGCCCGAGCCCGGACTAAGCGATATCCTGAGACCGGCGGTGTTCACGGTGGAATCTCAACCACAGCCAACACCACAACCACTGCTAGAACCACAGGGGCCAATAAACCCTGATTTTTCAATCCCGCTGACGACTACACTAGCATTGGCGCGTGCAGACATTGCGGCAAGGGAGGCATATCTCCTGGAACGCATGAAATTACAAAAGAGTAATGCACGCGATTTGAGGAGGGAAATTATTGAGTTAGAGAGGTTTGATGGAGAAGTTGGGGAGCTGAACCACTTCCTGAAAGGAGGGGACAGGATCATGTACTTTATCCAGGTCCAGGCCGAGACAAAAGATATCGAAGAATTAGATGCCGCCAGGCTAAGGGCAGCCTTAGTGTGTCGTGTTAGAAGAAGCATCCTCAACTTGATTCAGGCAGATGAAGAGACACCGTCCTCTGTGGGCGGTGAAGAAGAAGGCAGTGGCGGGAGAGGAGAAATCTAGGGTGGTCATCGATTACCGCAAGCTTAACGAGAATACGGTCGATGAGAAGTATCCCATCCCGCGTTTCGAGGATATTTTAGATCGGTTGAGTGGAACGAAAATATTTAGTACTCTGGATCTCAAAGCCGGTTACCACCAAATCAGGATGCACCCCTGGGACCAACCAAAGACGGCCTTTACGTTTGAGAGAGGGCATTACGAGTTTACTAGAATGCCGTTCGGTTTGAAGAATGCTCCAATCACATTCCAGAAACTCATGGATGAATTCCTGAGGGGGATCGATGAGTCTATGTGCCAAATATACATGGACGATCTTCTAGTTTTTAGTAGATCGGAGGAGGATCACATCGAGCATTTACGGATAGTGTTTGACAGGGTGCGCCAGTTCGGCCTAAAACTATCGGAGGAAAAGTCCCTGCTAGGCCAAGGACAAATACATTTTTTAGGCCACACTCTCTCTAAAGAAGGAGTTAGACCGGACGCATCAGAAGTGGATGCCATCAAGAGGATGCAGGTTCCTAAGGGCGTAAAAGGGATTCGGAGACTACTGGGGACGTTAAAATATTATAGTAGGTTCGTCCCGGACATGGCGGAGCGCCTTGTTCCTATTAACAACCTGCTCAAAAAGGGAGCTCAACTCGTGGTAACCCCGGTCATGGAAAATAACATCCGGAAATGCATGGAAAGTCTACAAGCAGAACCCGTGCTTGCATTCCCCAACTTCCAGAAGCCTTTCGCACTAACGACGGATGCAAGTGAATACGCGTTGGGGGCGTTGCTGTCACAAGGTGAGGATGAGTGCGAGCGTCCGATAGCGTGTGCCAGTAGACGTCTGACTGACGCCCAAACTAGGTACAGCGCCCTGGAAAGAGAACTCCTTGCCATTGTATGGGCAATAGAGCATTTCCGGCCTTACATCTTCGGGCGGAAGTTCCGTGTACATACCGACCATCGGCCACTTCAATGGGTAGGGAAACTCAAAGAAACATCAGCAAGAGTGTCCAGGTGGAAGGAGTTTTTGGCAAAGTATAATATGGAAGTTATATATAAGCCCGGAAAGGAAAATGTAGTGGCCGACTGGTTGTCGCGCGCAATCACAATGAACGCCGTGGAAGAAGTAGGGGAATCGTCGAGAGATGTGCGTCAATTCCTCAGCGAATGGACACCGGAGAGAGAAGGGGATGCAGTAATGGGGACACATGGTACACCATCGGATGAGAGTTCGACAGCAGACAGGCCCGACAATATGGAGGAAATCGATGACATTTTAACGACAAGAGGCGTCAGGTCATCTGGAAGACACGAACATCGGGGCGTCGCTTAACTTATATATATATATATATATATATATATATATATATATATATATATATATATATATATATTTATAAATTAATTGTTAAAATGAGGGGCGAGAAGGTAAATTTACTATCTCATTCCCTATACCTTCTGAAAGTATCTGAGAAAACTTGGATGCACAGTTGAAAGTATTATTGCTTTTATTTCTAGTTGTCTTAGGTTTGAAACAGACAAAGATAATCTGAAGAAACAAAAGAAAGTTACCTACGTAAGTTACTAATAGGTTCTTAAATTTATTCTTAAAAAAAGATTCATATTCGCTGGATAGAATTGGCAGTCTCCCAAACATCGTTCCAGAGCCTTCTGACGCTTGTGGTATCCTTTTGTTCAAAGGTCTTGTAGGATTATTTTATTAATAACGCGATTATTTGTGAGTAAAAACTATTTATAAAGATTTACAATTACAATTACATATTCACCTTCGCCGTTCTCGCTATCACTCATTTTAGCTCGGAAAACTGTCACAAATCACGTCGGGGTCACCAACTGTAGGATTATTTTATTAATAACGCGATTTTAAAACGTTTTAAACACTTTTATCTGTTTGAACACACTGAAACCTTCTCAAAGGTTCTTATCAACTCGATGTTATCAGAATCGTTACATCGAATCCATTCAGAACATTGATATTGGTTTAAATAAAAATAATTATAAATTGAATATTTAATGTCTCCTACATCACCTCCCTCTCAGTTACTTAACATCCAGTTACGACAAAATTAAACAAGTAGGGAGAAAAAAAAAATGTTACGTTAAAAGTTTACAATAAAACAAAACAAAAAAATGGTTACTTGAAGAAACATTAATACATTTGAACCAATTGAATTAGGAACACTAAATGGACACTTCCTTTTGACACTACATTCACATTTATGTCGCGAATGCGGTGGTAGGCTCGTAGAAGGTTCAGAGCCGTTGATTACTGCATCTGTAGGTGCTAATGTGTCAACTGGAAGCGGAATGTTGCTTGTAGTCAGGGATGTGTCCGAAAGCAAATAGGCGGGCTTCAACCTGTCGATCGATGTTAGATCCATGTTTTGAAATGTGATCGCCCAAAAAGTCAAGTTCCTCCTCACCCAAAACGGATTTAGACATGTTAATTCGTAAGCCATGAGCTTTAAGCCTCTCAAAAATTTGTTTTAAATGATTTGCATGTTCTTCCGGAGAAGCTGATGCCACCAAGACGTCGTCCTATTAAGGAAATATGAAGTCTAAGCCATGGAACACTATATTCACAAACCGCTGGAATGTTGAAAGGGCATTTCGCAAACCGAAACTTATGAGATTAAACTCATAGAGACCAAAAGGAGTTATTATTACGGTTTTTTTCTTCGTATTCTTCGGCGACTGGAATTTAGTGATCTGTTGTAAATAGATCAATCTTAGAAAAAAACCGTTTTGTCCTTGAGAATATGTTGAAATCCGTCGATTCCGGGGATTGGGTATCGATCTGATACAGATCATTTAAACGTCTGTAATCACCGCATGATCGAAATGTTCCATCTTTCTTGTTTACTATGTGTAACGGACCGTTCCATGATGACTTTGACGGGCGGATAATATCATTACCTAACATGAATTTAAATTTATGTTTAGCTATCATGAGTTTTCTTGAATCGAGCAGCCTTGGGCGGCTGAACACTGGACCACCTTTGGTTTCGACATTGTAGACTGTGTTATGTTTGATCGCTAAAGGTGTTAATCTGGGTGTCGTTATATTTCGGTGTGATGCCAATACTGTTTGAAATTTAAAATTGTTACTTACAGAGCTGATAATATCTTCGGCTGCGATGGCGTTGAGTTCACCCTCGATATTGAGTTTTGTTGTACCATCGATTAATCGCTTTTGTCTAATGTTGACCAGGAGGTTGAACTTGTCGTGAAAATCGGCCCCCAAGATTCCTTGTCGAACTTTTGCGATGATGATTGGCCATTGAAATTCTCTTCGAAGTCCTAGGTCTAGCGATAAGATTTTACTCCCATATGAAGGGATTTCGGTGTAATTTGCAGCATACAGCATGTAAGTTTCATCAATAGTAGGTTTTCGTAGTGACGGTATTATTGATACTTTAGCACCACTATCAGCTAGGAAACGCAGTCCGGTCTTGCGATCATTGACAAATAGACGGCATCTGCGCATTTCCGTAGCAACCAAAACTGTCACTACTTTGGCTGCTAGTCCAAGTTTTCCATTGGCAAGGCTGCTCTGACATTTATCGGATCGACATTTACTGCCGAATCGGAAATGATAAAAGCAATGTTTACCTGTAGGGTCATATTTGTCTCTGCTGCGACTGCGGTTTCGTCTCTTCGTGCTGTTCTCTTCTCTGTCATCAGATCTGCACCGCGTTTGTATCGCTTCGATCGTTTTGCGAATATTGAGCTACATCTTTTGAAAGGCTTCTATCTTGTTGATCTTGGGCTGAGACAGAGTATATCAATGAATATGGGCTCATTTTAACGATTTTATCAGCCATTTCGGCTAGTTTCTCGAGGTTTTCGTTGCTGATTTTTATTCATCCATAGTGTCTTAAGAACCGTGTCAGTAATTTCAGCGCCATCATAGGATTTCATTTTTCTGAGAAGCTGGCTTGGCCTATCTGATCCTAGTTCCAGCTCGGTTACAAGCCGTTTGATTTTCTTGTCTTCGCCTTCCTTGAAGATATTAAGTATTCGTTCTTTCTCTGCTGAATATTTGTCGGGTCTTTCGGATTGGATAACATTCCAAACATTTGCTACGTATTTGGGTTCCAACTGAGCAACCAAATAGTTGAATTTGGTTTCCTCGGTCTTGATCCGGTTGATCGTGAACTGGGCTTCAAATTGATAGAACCAAATTTCGGGTTTTTCTACCCAAAAAGGAGGAATTTTTACGCTTACCCGATCGATAAAATTTTGTCTGTTTTCACCTTAAGGGCATTGTTGTGAAGAAATATTTCCGAAGGGATTAGAAGTGTTATCGTCAGCCGCGTATTCCCTTCGCCGTTCTCGCTATCACTCATTTCCGGAAAACTGTCACAAATCACGTCGGGGTCACCAACTGTAGGATTATTTTATTAATAACGCGATTTTAAAACGTTTTAAACACTTTTATTTGTTTGAACACACTGAAACCTTCTCAAAGGTTCTTATCAACTCGATGTTATCAGAATCGTTACATCGAATCCATTCAGAACATTGATATTGGTTTAAATAAAAATAATTATAAATTGAATATTTAATGTCTCCTACAGTCTCTTATATAGTTCCAAATCTGTTAACTCCAAACCAGATGACGGGTTATTAAAAAAAAAATTGGTATCTTTAATTTCATTCCAAACTTATTTAAGGTTAAAATCGAAAATGTATTTCCTTGAATTTTTGAGCCACTGTCCAATATTGAATTGATTTATAAGAAATCTTACCGAAGAAACTTCAGATAAAATAAGATTTTAAAGAAGTATCATTACGCAGACCTTAAATTATTAAAGCGCTGTTCTCTATTTTAACAAGTATATAAATAAAATACTACGAAACTTAAATACTGCTTAAGAAATTAAAATGTGCAACAAAATTTATTATAATGAAACCAAGCCCAATAGATGCTATGTAGAATTATCCAAAATCTAAGTATATTCACACTGAAATACTAACAGTTAATGATGCAATTAATCACTAGTAGTAATAATTTTAATGTATTACTTGAAAATTTAATAACACCGGAATAATCCAAAGATTACTTTGAGCTTTTAAACACAGACAATGATATGTGATTCACAATTATATATTGGGGGGAGTAAAAAAAAAAAATGACCATTTCACGAATTAAAATTAAGTTTATTTTTTCTTACATCTCTGTTAATTCTCATGTTGTTGTTATTGGTATATTTTTAATCCTATTTCTATACTGATTAATTTAGTAAACATAATGTGAAGTTCAGTACTCGTTTGACATTCTTTCAATCAAAGTGGCGTTGAGGTATGAAATTCAAGTAATTCTGCGGGAAGTTGAAGAGGAACCTAACCTTAATGAGCGGACTGTGAGGAGGTGGTTTTTTTTTTGTTTTTGTTTTTTTTAAATGAAAAGTCAGTAGAGAAATCTGATACGAAATAAAGGAAATGTCGTATATAAATATCGTTTTACTTTTTAAACTTTTTGGGGATGAGGATTTTGTACTTCCGTGAGTAATTTACGTTTTGGTAATCATTATTTATTAAAGTATTTTATTTTAAAAAGTACATTGGATTGCACCTTTAAAGTCAACACGAATAATAAAGGTTTAGAAGGGTTCAAAAAAAAAAATTACCCTTGTAATCATTCTAACAGAAAATATAAATAATGAGAGTGGTTTGTATAGTTGATAAAGTGCATAAGGTGGTGGCTTGATAGTAGATTTGGAATGCCCTTCACCTCTTTTTATTTAAACGCTTTTAATAATCTGGTAAATTGGGAACAATATTACTTTGCATCTTGAAAATAACGAATGGCTGCCAAATATTTCTTAAGACCCCGGGCCAAAATACCTCTTCTTGCCCGAGTCCCCTTTACCTAGAGGTTAATAAGAGGCGAGGCAGTGAGGTAAGTGCTATTTATACTAGTCTGATGAACATAACGTTCTTGACCGAGATCCAGCCTACCAAAGGCCCTGTCTGAGCCTGCTGCATAGTCTCGGATTCGAAAACCAAATAAACTCTTAATAATCCAGCTCTACATCACTTTTTACAGCCAGTACACGTAGACATTTCTAAACCGCAAACGGTGAAACGACACCTAGCTCACGAAATGAGAAAAGAACATTTAAAAATCAATGGTAAAAAATAAAATTAATATGTATTAGTAATGTGTATTATAAAATAAATTGTAAGCAACTAAGATTAGTTTCCCTCCTTTTCATTTTTATTTACCTTCTATGAGCCTAACTGACAGGGTATTAAACAGGCAAAGAAAGAGATTTGATAATGGGATAGTTAAAAGATTTGGAGGGAGTTCCAGAAGTTGGAATCATGACCTAAGAAGGGATCGTTTGATTGTTGCAGTACGTAAGGACTTAGGAAGAGGTCAGAGTCTTCAAAAAATTGTATTCAAACAATTACTTATAAAGATTTATAAACTTATTTGAACTGTAAACTACTACTTGCCACTAATAATATTTTTCTGCTCTAAGCCAGGGGTATATATACATGAATATTGCTGACTGTGTAGCTATGGGAAATGTTATAATATAACGTGAGGGACGGGACCTGGTTTTATGTCACTCACGGATGATTTAGGGGTGAATATTTCTTCAATGAAGGAAAAGGACTGTGAGCAGTGTGAATCGTGAAGGAAAGGACTAATGAACTATTGTCGCCTAAAGGAGAGGAACAGCCATTAATTTTCTATACTCTGTTTTACCCGTGAGGGACATGTCCACATCAGAGAATCTCTAAAACAAATCAGTGGTATGAACAAATTCAATTTATCATCCATAGAGTCCGGAAAACTTGCAGTTACTAACTACTACAATCAAAATGAAGGATAATGATACTAAGAATTGGTGGTTCATTGGGAAAGGAAATGTATATAGTATAGAAATGTATCCTATATGTCCATAGAGGATTCGAAGAGTAGAGCGCGATAAGTTCACGGAATCTTCCCTTAAGAGGATCTGATAATAATAAGTTTCTTCAGAGAGGGGTGGACTATCATGAGAGAGAAGTCAATGCAGAAATGAGAATTCCCGATAGCAAGTTGAAAAAAGTACTCGAACGGCATTCGATTTATTAGCCACGGCCAATATCATATCGAGGTCGACTTGGAATTTTGTGAAAAAGAGAAGTAAATAAAATCTCTTATTCTTATAGTATAAGTACAATCATCTTTCACACAATGCCTCAAATTCCATTGCGTCGGTTTTGGAAATCCATTACGTAATTTTTTAAGTGAGTAAGATATATGCATAAGATGTAGCAAAGATATATGATTCAATTGAAATCGTATTTTAGGCAATAAATTAGTAATTTTAATGAAAACGCTTTCGATAGGAAAATATTTTTTTTTAAAGTCTCAGCCATTTTTAGAAGTTTGGCCTGAAAATTTGTAGAGAAACTTATTTAGTTCACTGACCGTTTCTAATCATTAGGGCTAGGATTTTCTTGTAATTGAAAATCCCAAATATGTACATACATTTGTATTAATTTTAAAACATAATGTAAAGACTGTGTGAAATATGTAAATATAAAATTAATTAATTTATACATTTCAAAAAACGAACTACTCATTATCTGGAAAACAGTTGAAAAGTAGATGCTTTTTTTTAATTTTCAAACTTAAAAGTACATCGATCTGGCCTTAGTACCGATGTATCTGTTGAAAGCATCTGCTAAAGTAACTGAAGCGTTTCAGAAAGTAGCTGTTTCAAAAGGGTTCCACTCAATTGACAGTTTCGCTGCCATCTCCTTTAGTAGAAAGGAGTATTACGTCATTAGTAGAATGACGTTGGAAATATGCAACATGTCTTTTCAACCTGGATTGCTTTTTAAGACATATTGGAGTTTTGTCCGGATTCTGTTTCCTATTTCTCCTGAGGCGTCTTCCATTTTTCGAATTGCTTCATTAATAAGCTCCCTATTTTTTAGTAGAGGCACGCTCTGTAATTAAAACTGCGTGATAGTGAGTGCGATATAAGTGCGCTTGATGATGATGAAAGTCAGACTATTTTTCTAAATCGGATTTTTTTAAAATTTCTGAACTTGAGATATGGCTACTTCTGAATCAACATCTAGCTTTGAAACAACGTCCTCTATTTTATCAAAGTTCTTGGTGTCATACCTGCTCAGTTGCCTCCAACCAAGATTTGTATTTCATGACTACTGGCTGAGGAGGTAAGGTCAGTTCAGGGTAATTTTTGCTTGACAATTTGCACTCAGTTTGAAGCTTTTAAAAAAGTCTGTTTTACAGATGAAATAAACAAATCTACCTCCGGGAATCCAGACCGAACAACTTCAGAAACACGATGGAATTCTGGGACTCTACCAATATGCTGAATAATTTGGAAACGTTGCATTGTAGAAATAGACTTGTCACAACAAGAATAATATAAAATATGTCCATCACTCCTGAACGTTTCACTCAGGAACTCACGAAGATATTTCGCTACCCGATCTTATCTTTTTCTTGACTTTACTCATTAAGAAAACAAAAAAAAAGGAAGGAAAAGAAATAATCATGAAACTGAGAATTAGGTTTCAAAACCGTATGAATTTCTCCCAACTCACAGATTGACACTAAACTATAAACTACCTCGCTCTTAGTAAGAATTACAAGGGGGGGAGGGGGGGGGGGGGACTTAGAACTGAATAATAGCAGGAATAAAAGTACGACCAATTCTAATGAATTCTGATCACCATTGAATTTCAACTGATATTTTAAGATTTTTTTTTTCCTCGTACCCATCCTTATTTATGTTCTGATGTAAATAAAAATAACAAATACGGAGTGAAATATGCAACAATACATGATTAATTATATGTAAATTAGGTGAAATTTTCATCAAATTTCAACTTATTATTAGAGGTTTCCTTAAAATTGTATAAATATTTTGTTGAACCCATTTGCAAGTTTTGCTTGGAGATAACTTGTGTAAGGTATTTTTTAATTCCAAAAATAATTGTAAACCTATATTTTTTGATTTGTCATAGTTTTGTTTAACTGCTCTCCTGCGGTCACATGATGAATATTTTTTGTCTCTCTTCATCATAAAAAGATAATCATCTTGTTGATCATGACTACACAAAAATTTGAAAATCGTAAATTTTTGAATTGTGTCGGTCTTCTTTCAAGGTAGCGATATGTATTTGCATGAAAATCCTTGGCCTCCTAATCATCATTTTGCTCCTGTCAAAAATTACCAAGAAAAATTAGTGCATCATATAGAGACTGTGTATCCTAAAGAATTTCTTTTAAGGAGAAAAGCGTGTGACGTACGCATTGATTGTTAAAGAACCAATATGAATCGATTAAATCTTGTTTATTTTATTTTTTTCTTTCAAGTTTAACAGCCCAAACCAGTAATTATTTCTAGACAAGCAGATAGTAACCAGTTAACAGTCCTAAATAAAAGCAACATTTTATAAAGATAGAATTTAGAATATATTGCTTTTTGAAAAACAGAAATTCGTACCATACAAAAAGTCAACAAGTCATTTGTACAAAAATCGGTCAATTTGATGGTTCCATTGCTATTTTCTGAAACCATTTTTCAAAATATCCGATTTATCACATGAATCGTAAATTTTTCGAGATAAGATTACAAAGTATGAATGGACTTAATTAGATTTTATTAATTATTCAAAATATATATTAATATTATTATCTGCCCTCTACCTTCTAACTCTCCTAAAAGGTCGGAGTGTGAAAGACTATAAATTCCTAGAAGATATTTTATATCACATTGCCAACTTTATTCCTCGGCTTTAGAAAACAGTCCAGAGACTTGAAAAGAGATGTAGCTGATTTTTCTTTTAACTTATTCTTTGATTAATAAACTAAATATCCTTATCTTTTATTAATAGCACCCTTAAAAAAGACATTACATGTTGTACAACCAAATATTTGATTATCAAAATTGTCAAAAATATTAATAACGATATTTGTTTAGCAAAAGAGGTGATGGTGTGTGTATCTATGTCGTGAGACACAGCAATGTAAAAGCTATTTGTCGAAAATTGAAGATCCTGAATCCACAAAGAAATAATTTTAGATTGAAATATGAATATTTTAATATTAAGCACACGTCATTGGAGTCCGAGTTGGAAACCATGAGTGGAGCCGAATCCCAACAGGGTTAGTCCCTAAAAATACAAGAGCTTTTAAGGAAACGCAAGCGAAGCTTAAAAAAGTGGGGAGGGACATGCGCTCTAGGTCTCACCACAGTTCTCCTCTACTATATATAAGAATCCGTTCAATCAAAAAATATGTCTACTAGAAAACGAGTAACTGCCAGTTTCATTAGTCAAAGATAATTAGCGTTTTTTATTATTTTTAATGGCTGAGTCTATTCAATGAACAATAGTCAAAAATTTAAAATTATGATCTCCATAAGAATGATATTTCTAAGCGTTCGTTACCTTCAATTGTGGAAGAACTGAAATAAATCTAACGTTGAAGAAATTTTCATTCGCAACAAAATAGTAAAAGGGATAAACAAAGAAAACTAATAAACAAATTTTGGGTATTTAGGATCTATAAAATCAATTTTTTTTTTTTTTTTTTTTTTTTTAGTAGTACTTATAGGGTCGGCTGATATCCAATCAATGCTAATACCTCGCATAACAACATACCAGGAAGAGCAATTATTCAAAAGTCGATTGTATTAATGATCATTAAAAATGTACTAATATATTTTCAAAAATAGCCCGATGAAAAATTTTTGACCCTACTTTATTCTAGCGAAAGTTATAGTCGATTAAATCCATCACACATAACCTGCACTAACATATTCTAAAAATTATAACTCTCCAAAACTTACGACATGACAGTTTAGCCAGTAATGCTAAACATTTGGACCAAGCCTTTTGGTTCTCGGATTGTATGCGGTAGAAACGCAGGAGGATCAAAGGCGGGCATCATTGGTTGCTACTTACTCCTCAAGTTAGCAGGGAGGATACTCTTTCAAGACTGGGAGGGAGCTTCCTCCCCTCCTGCCTCCTCCTTACTGGTCGGGAGGGAGAGATCCGGGTCAAGGAAGAAGTCTTATAAAAAACGTTGTAAATTAATTCTCCAACATATCGTTCGACAATGCTCGAATTAATTTTATGATTTGAGTAGTCAAGGGAGAATTTTCTTAGATATTGACGTCTACTATTATGCTTTCGTGATCACAAATCGATTTGTTATAACTTTTCTGATTTTTTCAATATTGAGGTGCACTATTGTTGTCGGGGTCGCAGTTTTTTAAAATACAATCGATTTAAGACCCCGCGCTCACATATCGATTTATTCTAACTTTTCTGATATGTTCGATATTGAGGTCCACTATTATGTTTTCGAATTCGCAGTTTATGAAAATAAAATCGATTTTAAGATATCAGCCTCACATATCGATTTATTTAAACATTTCTGATTAATTCGATATTGAGGTCCACTATTATGTTTTCAGCGTTGCAGTTTTTGAAAATGCAATCGGTTTTAAGATCCTGCGCTCAGATATAGATTTCTTCTAACTTATTTTGTATTTAAAAAAACTACGACCCCGAAAACTTAATTGTGGGCCTCAATATCGAAGATCTCAGAAAAGTTTGAATAAATCGATGTGTGAGCGCAGGATCTTAAAATGGATCGTATTTTTTAAAACTGCGACCCCGAAAACATTATAGTGCACCTCAATTTCAAAGAAATCAGAAAAGTTTAAATTAATTAATATGTGATCGTCGGAATTTAAAATCGATATGTCAGTAAAAGATCTTTAAATCAATAGTATTTTTAAAAAAACTGCGATCCTGAAAACTTAATTGTGGTCCTCAACATCGAAGATCTCAGAAAAGTTAGAATAAATCGGTGTGGGAGCGCGGGATCTGAAAATCGACTAAATTTAAAAAAAAACTGCGACCCCGAAAACATAATGGTATTCCTGAATATCCAAAGAATTTGAAATGAAATAACGTTTCTCTAAATGACGATGAAAAAGTTAAAACATGGAATAGTAAACAAATCAGATCAACGGCTAGGTGCTTTTGGTTATCAGGCATAAATCTATTACGTAATAGATACAGGCATGTACCATAGGCATAAACTGAATCTAGGCATATACCATGACGTTAAATCCATCAAAAGCTGTCCCCAGAGCAATGTGTTTTGGGATAGTGTGTTGTCCATTAGGGGAAAAAAATTTAAAAATCTAGCATGCCTGGAAATCAATAGTTTCCAATATGGCTAAAACCTATTCACTAAACAATTATAAGGGATATTCGAATGTGTTGAGGTTAAGCAACTTGTTTTTAATTTTAACTATATCAAAATATATCTATAAGCTGAGCCGTTTGAGCTGGCGGACGTTATAATATGTGTTGAAGCGAAGCCTAAATAATTTTGAGAGGTTAAAGAGTCATGATTGAAAAAAATAGCTAATGCGCAAAGTACAACCCTGGCTAACCAAGAAACCAGCCGTGATATGTTGCGTAACTTTAAATTTCAAGAGCTCCAGGTAAAATAGCTCATTCTAGATGGCTTTCAACAGCATAGAATTTGACGTTAATATGTTTCAACCAGTGAAAACGATGAACATTTAAGCTCTTTACCTGTATTCGTGGTGCTCTCCACCTACATGGAATTATCACAAAATGTTCATTTCTACCATAAAAATACGAAATAGTTTATGCTCTCCAGACAAATACCTTCTTTGCACGTTATAAAAAATATAATTATAGCTATGCTGCAGGATGAGAGGCAACATATATATCTGTGAGCTCTGACTGAGGCGGATAATCAAGACGAGATGCATCAATCAGAGCAGCAATATACGATCGTTTCAAATTCCCTAATTCAATTTCGATTCCTTGGAAAGTTGACTGCTACTCTTCAGATCTCTGAGTTAGACTTGCTCAATACTATGATTTTGAAATGATCCAGACTGACTTCAAATTAAATATTACCAGGTTTCCTTGCCATCCATAGGCTTTCGAAAGAGGTATACAACTTTTGAATGAATCATCATAAATCTGGAGCGAGCAAGAAACAAGAGATGGGTTTATCAGAGCCCAGATTCAATCTAGGAAGAAACTTCCAATATTTGACACTAAACAGCAACTCTTCAAGCCAGTAGCTCAACATTAAATCGATGTCTGATTTTTCTATCTTCATTATAATATAAATTTACTACTATTGTAATGTCAGGAGAAATTATAATTTGATTTTTTTTTCACTCCACCCTATTTCTCCTATATTCCCTAAACTCTTAGAAGTCGAGAATCATTTCTAAGCCAAATTCATCGGTAAGCATTGCAGATAACCGAATTATCCCGTCCGAAAGTCTCATGTTGCACCACAACAATCAATGTCATTGATGGCGCAAGATTATACCAACTTAAAATATTTTTCTATAGATATCCCTATTCATTTTTGAGTAGTTTATTTGTAATATATATCGTTGATAGATTTGCATTTGAAATAAAAGAAATTTTTAGTCCCAATTTTTCAACTCATGATCCCCAGCACATTCGATCGCATCCTGACATCAATGCTTTCGATACGAAATATTTAAACAGTGATAATTTTCCAGTATAATGACAAAAATGTTAAGATTCTTTGTACTGGACAGAAATTAATTTTAAATAATGGTGGAGGTATCGTTGAACGTAAAACTAATTCAAGAAGAAGTTGGTTAGAGGATGCGGTCAGGAAAGAAAAAAACATATATAAGTATAAACCTATTATAATGTGTGCCGACGTTTCGTCCTAAATTGCAGGCCTATATCAGGAATAAGCGAAACAAGATAAGAACGAGTATGAAATAAGATAACAAAGAGTATTAAAAAAAAAAAACAAGATTACAAGCAGTATGAAAATATATGACAATTATTATAATATAGGAAATAAAATCACAAACGGGAAAAATATAATTTGTCTTCTGGACGGAGTGCTGTGGAACAAACTGGGTTTCTCTCCCAATAAAGAAAAAGATATACCACTCCTTCCTAACAGGGGCATATTTATAGGGGTCAGAGTCATGGACGGTGACTAAAGCATCTATAAATAAATTATTTATTCTGAAGATGGATTTTTGGAGAAACTGTGGCATATCCATATTGCAGAAGATTCTAAATGAGGAAATAAGAAATAGAACAGGGGCTGAAGTAAACATCCTCAACGAATTCAGCAAAAGAAGATTAAGCTGGTACGGCCTCGTCAGGCGGATAGAAGAATCGCGTTGGATCCGGCGAATGCATATGAAAAGAGAGGTAGACGGGGAAGACGTGGATAGAGGACGTCAGGGAAGACATGGCGGCTAGAAGTCTGACAGAAGATGACTACAGAGACAGGAATAGTAAAGGATAATATTAATTGTTCGCGTTGATGAAAGGAATTGTGCACATCGTAGGTGTTATTGTGACTAAGGATTTGTTGAGAGGGTAGTAGAAATTTGTTGAGCTTGACGGAGGGAGAATTAATATTAGGAGGGATAAGACGGATGGGGGTACCGGGTTTTGGAAGTCCATAAAAATAGGAAGCTATGGAATCGTTGGAAATTAGGTTTCTGATAGAACGATAGTTGATTAGTTTTAAATTTAAAACCTTTCCAAGGTGCTGATTAAACTGGGGTTTAAGTGAAGGGGTAGGGTCACGGGATGTTGGAACGTATGTAGATTGGTCAAACAGGAGTAGTTGCATAACATTCAAAAGGGGCCATGATAAAATCCTTGTAGCCTTTGTCCGCTTCAGTTTATTTATGGTCTCATTTATTTTCATTTTGATAAATCCTTACATAAATAATATTTTATCAATCATTTCATCTTTTGCTTCTTTTGTTTTCATTCCACCTGAATATCACATTTGTAATATTCAAAAGCCATCACATTTCGTCAATTAATCATATATTTGCCTTTAACCAGTACTTGTTAAATTAGTACTTAGTCGACAAAGCTCTTCTCACGGTTTATTTCTAAAGTATTTTCAATACTCTACAACTCTGAATATGCTGGTATATACCTCTTATTATTATTTATCTTTCTCTCCTTTCCACCATGCATTCTTTCTTGTGTTTCCATCCTTAATTATTTTTCGTAAATATGATGTAAACTTACGATTATCATCCCATCTTATTAATTTCTGTTTGACTTATATAACTTCTACAGTTTATTTTGTTACTTTTGCTTATATATTTTTATGTATTCCATCATATATTTCATATCTTATTCTTTCATTCATTTCTCATTATTTGAAATTTCAGTTTTCATAATTCATGCACACGAATTCTCATATATTATAATATTATTTGCATATATTTTTATACTTCTATAAAAAACTTATTCAGTGATTCCAGCAGATTAAATATAGAGGGATAGGCCAAACATTGACGGAACTACCAAATATTCCCTATTTTATGAAAGTTGCAGAATTATTAAATATTCTGAATGCAAACATGAACAAACTGTTTAAAGATATAGTTATTGTTTACGATACTATAAAAATAATTGCAAATACATCTGACTGTAAAAAAAAATGACATACATCTGCTGACATTGTATTATATAAAATTTACCACCTGAGAATTCTGAAAAAATATATTTAAAATTTATCATATATTTTAAGCATACCACCTTCTTCATCATTTGTAGAACGTCTTTTCGATCATGGCAAATATATGGAGTGATGAGAGGAATAGATGTTCTGCAGATAAAAATAAAAGCGGAATTATTAATCACTGTGAATTCTCAAAAAGATTGTATGCATTATTTTAAAATATAAAAAGTGATGCTCCCTTGTTAAAATGTGCCAAGAGTAACCAAACATATAAATTAATAATTAGGTTTGAATTTACAATTAGTGTTGTATAATTTATATGTAATATTACAGGATTATGATATTAGAATCAGAACTGTTCTACTTTGTCCTACTTTAGAATACTAAAAACCTGGAAACCATAGTATTATATTTCAAACAAGCTTTTGCATGCTGAATACGACTTTCAACTTTGTTACCTCAGATTTTTCCCGGAATTATTTTTAAAAATGCAGAAAGCTCAAAAAATTAATTACGGCTTTCCATCTTATGAATTCCACTGGCGTTCGCTTAAAAATGAAGCGGTCAAACAAAAAAAAATATTAGAACTAAAATTGTAGCTAATTTACTCATCTTTAATTTAGTGTAAAATTAATATCAGAATTTATTCGAATAATACATGGTTTTCAAGATATAATCAAATAAGAATAAAAAGTATTCTTTTTATTTGATTTGATGCTCCGGGAAAAAATCGAGGTAACAATGTTGAAATTCGTAATCAGCACCCCAAAAAACATAAATGAGCAAATTTTCAAATATTCTCCAAAACTTTTCAAAGAGGTCCTTTTCTAGTACCCAGTTGAGTAATTACCTTATTTTAGAAATTCGGTACCGCGTTTGCTATCACATATATAAAAACATTATGCAGTTTAATGCTGTAGTGAATTTTCTGCTCTTAAAATCTTTAAGTAGTGAAAACAAAATCTTTTACTCGACCTTTTTCGAGGTAACACCCTTTTTGATATACATTTCCTCAGGACTATTTCCATTTCTTTTTTTAGAGAAAAAACTTCTTCTGATTGAGCATTAAACAATATACATTTTGAGATCATTTAGGTAAATATTAAATAAGAAAAATCTGAGGTAACAAAGTTGAAAGTCGTATTCAGCACCCAAAAAACACACAAATGAGCAAATTTTCAGAATTTCTTCTAAACTCTCCACCGAGACTCCTTGCTCAAAAAATTAATTTCGACATTCTGTATCAATATTTCAACTCGCGGTCGCTTGGAAATGGAGCGACCAAACAAAAAAAAATCATAGAAATCAAAATTGTAGGTAATTTACTCATCTTTAATTTGGTATGAAATGAATATCAGAATTCATACTATAGTCGTATCAGGGTAATACATGGTTTTCAAGTTATAAGCAAAAAAAGAAAAATAATATTTTTTTTATACTTATGGGAAAAATTCGATGTAACAAAGTTGAAATTAGTAATCAGCGCCCTAAAAACCTTAAATGAGCAAATTGTCACAGCTTCTCCAAAACGATCGAGATCCCTTTCAGGTTCCCATTTGACTGGACCAGAATAGACAAAGAGCGGATTATGGATTGATAAATTATTTTCCACTTCTATAAATTTGTTTTATTGAAAACTAGTTTCGAATGTTATACATTCATCTTCAGTTCTAAAAACACACAAAAAATTCAAAAATAAGCAATTCAAAATATAGTTTGGTATTATTATACATATTAAATTAGATGTAATATAAATCAGTATTATAAAACATTTATGAATTATGAATTTAATTAAGACAAGAAATCAAATACATGTTGGTACTCACCAAGGTTTAAATGGATTATATCAAAAAGAAAAGTTTGTACTGGTTTCTTCTCGCATTGAACTAACAATAAACGAAAGGTAGGTAGGATGTTTATAGGTAAACATTTTAAGGATCTGGGTTTTTCCAGTAATGTCGGTGAGTAATTGGTTTTTCTGTTATAGATGGGAATAAATTTAAGATTGAACTATATTTATTTGGTCACATAAGAAAAAATCTGGATTGGGTTTGAAGGATTTTATTATTCCAAGTGCTTCATATATATTTAATTTGAGGCTGTTTTCAACGTGATATATTAATTTAACTCCTGAGTCTTCGATGAATTTATGTTTTTTTTCATTTAAATGAATTGCAAAGTTGGACTTCTCTGTCTTATTATTATCTGCACGTATATGTTCCTTTAATCTCTGATTTAGCGATCTTCCAGTTTTTCCCGTGTATTTGGATGCACAATCATTACAATTTAGTTCGTATACTAACCAATAGTAACAGGGTATACGTATGAATAATGATAATAAATAAATGAGCCGAATTGTTCAGAAGCCAGTCTGTAAAAGTCAGAGAGAAGGGGCAGGCCCACATCGCAAGATTGTACTATTGCCTTAAGCTGACGTTCCTTGTTAACGTTTAACCAGTGCTCCAGTTTTTTTTTTTTTTTTTATCGAATGAAGAATAATTGAAAAATATAATGAAAATATATTATGAATAATAGTAACTTGCACGGGAGACTGGGGCAAATATTCGAACTTATAATATATGATATATATTTTTTGAGCTAAACAGGATATCATTGTATTCTCTGCATCTTTATCTACAAACAAGCATAATTATTTTTCAAAGAACTAATTTATTTATTTATTATTTTTCAAGAACTAGTTTTTGACAAAAAATGTTTAAGTGTACTATTATGTAATTCTGTTCTGTGGGTTAAGCTTACTAAAAATGTTCAGGAACGAATTTTCCAACTATAATTTATATGGTAAAACACGGGTAATAAATCTTGCTTTTCACTCAATATATATTTTTATTGTAAAATAACAAGGCATAAACTAATAATAGTCCATAGATGATCTAACTGATAGGAAGACAAATGACGCTTATTGATATGCGAAGACAATTTTTTTATTTTAACAAAGGTCATCATTCTTTAAATCACGATCAACGCAAATAAAAAATGAAACATCTTCTTCGGCGAAGACTTCATGCGTCCATTTCTTGCATTTCCTGCACGGTACCCACATTTCTTTTGCCTTAGATTAGGCGTAAGGTTCAAAGCAATAAATGCATTAAGAACTCACTTGAATATAAGATTTTTATATATCTTTATGCTTTGATTTTTTATTGTCTTTTACAGTTGAAAATCAAGATCGATGCAACTATAGATAAAGGGATAGGATTTTGGATTTCCCTCTACTTTTTTATAAAATTTCCAAAGGCGGCTTCTAGCCTCAGATGTCTGGTTTTATGTAGAAAATCTCGACGTCTCGATCCTTTCAGAAGTATGTTTTTTGTCGCTAATCCCTTTTAACACTTATTGTCAGTCCGATGGGCACCGAATTTCACAGTTATTAGAAGTATCGCAGGGGAGAACCTTCCTTTTTCAATTATCCTCAATAACCTTTTTTCGAAAGGAAGGTCGGCTAATTTGATTAATATTGTTCAAGATTCTCTGTACCAGATCGTAAACCTGTTAAAGAAATTAAAAAATAAAACATAAGTTGGAATTTTTGTTGTATATCCCTCTGAATCACTCATTTTATAAAAGTTTGCCTTCAATTAACCAAAGAATCCTTGTATCCTCCTCAAAAACAAATGAAATCAACAATCCTGCAGACAGTGTTGAATACATAGATCAAAATCGTCAGAAAGTTCAGTGGTCAATTACCATAAGTCACAGTTTTTGTGTTTAATCAAAGTTATTTTTTAATCTATTGAAGTATAGTTTTTCTATATCCTCAAAATAAGTGTGTTGATGTATTGCTTTTCAATAGAAAAAAATATTAAAATGTTTAGAAACACCTTAAACACTAAATTAAACACAAATTAAACACTTTTAAAACACCTAATTTTATCGGTTTAAAGATTTACTGAGTTACACTAATTGGCTTCTGAACCCTCTGAATATTAAAAAAAAAATCTTTTACTCGGCCTATTGGAAGGTAAAATGTACATTTCCTCTGAACTAAAATAATATCAATGGTATTATTTAAATTCATTAATTCTATTTCGCATCATCAGGTCATTATTGTAATATTACCAATATTGGGTGATATTTGGTCTATTATCACGACATCAAAAGAAGAATATCTAGGTAGAAAGTAAAGGCCATTTTATCATGTACAGTGACGTCTCAAAGCTTATCGCTACAACTGGTCAGTTTTATACAATGAATATGGAAGCTAACGTCTAGATGTTTATTTTGAGGTAAATTAGAAAATAAAGGATTTCTATTGAAGAGGGAGGTCCGTGAAGGATAGAAGTTATCTTGGAATGAATGAGTCAGCGCCCACTCACTCTCAGCTCCACTAAATTAGGAGCCCAGTGCGTCCCATCTTAGGTTACCTTTCCTCCAGATCAACCCTTTCCGGACCGAGAAATTCGCTGAATTACCATGACCTCCAACATTATTAATGATGATAATTACCGCTCATCAATTGCGTGATTCTATTATT